>CAJVRN010000219.1:1525000-1847500 GCA_911728415.1 Lagocephalus sceleratus | reverse complement strand
CATATGCATGCGTATGGAAATGAGCCGGGCGCACGAATACGCGCGCGCGGGGGATTCATCAAGTGAACGCGGTGACATCGGAACGTCCGAGGACACCCTCCCGGACACGCTCCCGAGCCGAGCCGTGTCCGATGCGCCCTTTAACCCCCCACACACACACACACACACACACCACCACCCGCAGGGTGGACGGCGCTCTCCTCACGCAGACGCGCGTACTCGGACTTCCCGTCTCCTCTTCGTGCGTAAAAAGCCCGCGCTATATTTAGCGTGCGCGTTTATGTCAGACTATTGATGAAACGCCTCCGACTCCGCTGCGTCTGACTCTCTTCGGCTGAGTAAATGTCAACCCCGGTCAGACGATCCGCGCACAAAAGTTGTTTTTTTTTGCATGTGCGCGCGCGTGTGTGTGTGTGTTTTAACCTCTTATGGGGGCAGTTTAAACACAAACGGCCTCACAGATCAGGATCTGACCCCGCAAACAAATATTGAAAGAAGCAACGCGAGCGTAGCGCACAATAAAACCACCAACTTCCATCCATCCTTATCTTCAGCACACACGCGCAACACGCGCACACACACACACACGTGCAGGCGGCCTTTATTAAACCGTGTTAGCGCAAACACCTGCCTTCCCTTCCCCCACTGTACATGGAAACACACACACACACACACACACACACACACACAGCAGAGTCAGTTCCTCATTTGGGCACAGTTGCATTATTAAACGCTCACTGTGGTCAAAATAGACGCTAAAACATTGTTGCATATTAATTTTAAAGGAAAATAAAGCCCGCCTGTGCCGGAGCAGATAGGAGGAGGGGGCCCCAGCAGAGAGCCGACGTTGTGTTCCTGCGTTTCAACGCGAGTGCATGCGCGTGTGTGTGTGTGTTATGTGGGTCAGGGAGTGCGGCGTTATCAACCACGAGGCGACGCCGGTTTACACCGCTGAGCCTTCAGGAAACACGTTGCTAAGCTACGCCGGCTAACTTCGGGATCCTCTTCTGGACTCTTTTTCCTCTTAATTTGTCACAACTTCTCTTTTTTCGGGGTGTGTGTTTCCATCCTTTTGTGCCCCGTCAACACAACATGGCCTCAGAGTGGATTGAGTCAGGTTAGATTCAAACACGAGGACGTCCCAACACTCCAAGGATAACAACGTTATTACTTATTTCACCTGGAAAAACCTTCCAATGAAAAGAGGAACGTTAATTTCAATGTGGCAGTCTTTAAGTGTGTGTGTGTGTGTGTGTGTGTGTGTGTGTGTGGTCGGTCCTTGTTCCCTTTGAAGCCCCAGAAGCAGCTGATGTGGACGCAGGCCCACAAAGACGAACGCAGGGTTGAGTGTTCCGCTCCAGAGCGAATCTGCTCCCCCCCCCCACCTCGGCCTTCACAGTCAGGTTTACTGCCCCCCCCCCGTTCCTAGGCTGAACGTGCTCAGAGTCCGACTCCCTCACCTGAAACTAAACACGAGGCCAGGTGCCTCCGCCGAAGGGCCATCTGCTCGCCCGCCTGACTTCACCTACCCCGTCTCTCTCTGCTTGTTCTTATTGTCAGCCGGGCTACAACCACAAAGGGGGAGGAAAAGGGGGGGGGTGACCCTGGGAAGAATAAAACGCAAGTCTGGCCGCTAATGACATCCTTCAGCTTTTCCTTATGTACATTCAGGTGTGCCTCCATTCAGAACCCCCCCCTCGCCCCCCGGGCCTGTAATTGCTTTCATGTTATTCCTTTTGTGTGGCGGGGGCCACGAGATGCCAAAGTTAATTATTCTCTGGCAGCGCAGGTGCAATTAGATGACAATTACACCACAGCTGGCAGCGGCGGATGGCGGCGGATGGCGGCCCTCGCCCGAGCGCGAGCTAATAAGACGGTTTTCATCCCCGCTCCCATCGGAAAGGGGTGGGTTGGGAGGGGGGGCGCAGCTTAAGAGGTAAAGAGGCCGCGAGGGGTGAAAGCCGCTGGGATGGAAAGACCGGGGGGAGGGGGGGGGGGGGGAGTGTGGGGGGGGGGGGGCGATCCTCTATGAGAGGTCAGGGAGGTGATGCTACTGTCACGCCAACAATAGGATTTCTTTAGACCCCCCCCCCCCCGACACCAGCCAGCTCAACCTGTCCCCCGACTGTCTGCCCCCCCCCCCAACACCACCCCCCCCCCACCCTGGGGGAAGGTCAGATCAATAAGTCAAGCTCCCTCGCTATTAATAATTAGACCAGAGCTTAATTATTAAGATATCGTCACGCCGGCGAGGGACCGCCATGGAGGAGTCGCCGTCCCCTCACCGGTCCGCTGGCCGAAGGGTGACACGTTACCTAGCAACCATCCTCAGACGACTACGTCAGTAAAAAAAAAATATTCAGAACCGCAGCTTCTTTTTTTTCTTCTTTTTCGCCCAAAATCTGACGATTACATAATTAGTCAGTTAATAAGCCGAATAAAGGCGCAGAAAAATAAGGTCTCCTCCTGTTATTTAAGGTTTACACGAATCACCAGCAGACGACTTTCCAAGTCCAGAACATTGTTATAAAAATAACGATAATCAGCAAACTCTACAGTCAGAGGCATGAAAAACACACTCAGAGTAAAGATAGATATAAAAGATAGATACAACAGGCTTATTTTCACTATTGATAGATGGATGGATGGATGGATGGATGGATAGACAGACAGACAGACAGACAAACAGATAGGTAGATAGATAGATAGATAGATAGATAGATAGATAGATAGATAGATAGATAGATAGATAGATAGATAGATAGATAGATAGATAGATAGATAGATAGATCCATCCATAGACCATCCATAGCTAGATAGATCCATCTTTAGCTAGATAGATGAATGGATGGATAGATAGATAGGTGGATGGATGGGTGTATGGATGATGGATGATGGATGATAGATGATGGATGGATGATAGATGATGGATGTATGGATAGATAGATAGGTGGATGGATGGGTGTATGGGTGTATGGATGGATGATGATAGATAGATGGATGGATGGATGATAGATGGGTGGATGGATGACAGATAGATGGATGATAGATAAATAGATGGATGGATGGATGGATGGATGGGTGATGGATGGATGATGGATGATAGATAGATGGATAGATGGATGGATGATGGATGGATGGATAGATGATATATTGATCGATGATAGATAGATGGATGGATGGATAGATGATAGATAGATGGATGGATGGATAGATGATATATAGATGGATGGATGGATGATGGATGGATGGATGGATGATGGGTGGATGATAGATGGATGGATGATGGATGGATGATGGCTGGATAGATGATAGATGGATGATAGATGGATGGATGATGGATGGATGGGTGATGGATGGATGATGGGTGGATGATGGATGGATGATAGATGGATGATGGATGGATGATGGATAGATGATAGATGATGGATGATAGATGGATGAATGATGGATGGATGATGGATGGATGATGGATAGATGATAGATGGATGGATGATAGATGGATGGATGATGGATGGATGATGGATAGATGATATATGGATCGATGATAGATAGATAGATGGATGGATGGATAGATGATAGATAGATGGATGGATGGATAGATGATATATAGATGGATGGATGGATGATGATGGATGGATGATGGGTGGATGATAGATGGATGGATGATGGATGGATGATGGCTGGATAGATGATAGATGGATGATAGATGGATGGATGATGGATGGATGGGTGATGGATGGATGATGGGTGGATGATAGATGGATGGATGATGGATGGATGATGGATAGATGATAGATGGATGATAGATGGATGGCTGGATGATGGCTGGATGATAGATGGATGATAGATGGATGGATGATAGATAGATGGATGGATGATGGATGGATGATAGATGGATGGATGGATGATGGATAGATGATAGATGGATGATAGATGGATGATGGATGGATGGGTGATGGATGGATGATGGATGGATGATGGATGGATGGGTGATGGATGGATGATGGGTGGATGATGGATGGATGATGGATGATGGGTGGATGATGGATGGATGATGGATGGGTGATGGATGGATGGATGGATGGATGATGGATGGATGGATGATGGATGGGTGATGGATGGATGATGGATGGGTGGATGATGGATGATGGATGATGGGTGGATGATGGATGGATGATAGATGGATGATGGATGGATGATGGATAGATGATAGATGATGGATGATAGATGGATGAATGATGGATGATGATGGATGGATGATGGATAGATGATAGATGGATGGATGATAGATGGATGGATGATGGATGGATGATGGATAGATGATATATGGATCGATGATAGATAGATAGATGGATGGATGGATAGATGATAGATAGATGGATGGATGGATAGATGATATATAGATGGATGGATGGATGATGATGGATGGATGATGGGTGGATGATAGATGGATGGATGATGGATGGATGATGGCTGGATAGATGATAGATGGATGATAGATGGATGGATGATGGATGGATGGGTGATGGATGGATGATGGGTGGATGATAGATGGATGGATGATGGATGGATGATGGATAGATGATAGATGGATGATAGATGGATGGCTGGATGATGGCTGGATGATAGATGGATGATAGATGGATGGATGATAGATAGATGGATGGATGATGGATGGATGATAGATGGATGGATGGATGATGGATGGATGATGGATGGATGGGTGATGGATGGATGATGGGTGGATGATGGATGGATGATGGATGGATGGGTGATGGATGGATGATGGGTGGATGATGGATGGATGATGGATGATGGATGGATGGGTGATGGATGGATGATGGATGGATGGTGGATGGATGATGGGTGGGTGATGGGTGGATGATGGATGGATGGGTGATGGATGGATGATGGATGATGGATGGATGATGGGTGGATGATCTCTCTCTCTTGTTCAACTGAGCTACACAAGCTGGATCCTGGCTGAATAAGCCGGAGGAGGCGGCGGCGCGTCCTTGTTAGAGGAAGAGGAAGCGGCGGGGCGTCTGGGCGAAGGCTGCGTCTCCGTTATTCCGGCCCCGTCGCCTCGTCTCCCGCGCAGCAGCTTATTATGGAGACGCGGCTGTCGCGTCATGTTTAGCTCCGGAAATGTCATTTGGCAGCACACCTGCTGCCTGGCTATGCTAATAAAGATAGCTTTAACTTTGATTGGGATTAAGATGGAGGAGTGGGGGGGAGGGGGGGGGAGAGGGGGAGAGACAGAATGGAAGGATGGGGAGAGCGAGGGAGATGAGAGAAAGAGGTAGAGCGAGAGAGGGAGATGGAGAAAGAAGGGAAGATAGAGAGGGGGAAGGGAGGGGGGGAGGGCGGAGAGAGACGGGAGAGAGAGAGATAAAGAAGGGAAGATAGAGAGGGGGAGAGAGAGGGGGAGGGCGGAGAGAGACGGGAAGAGAGATAAAGAAGGGAAGATAGAGAGGGGGAGAGAGAGGGGGGAGGGCGGAGAGAGACGGGAGAGAGAGAGATAAAGAAGGGAAGATAGAGAGGGGGAGAGATAGAATGGAAGGATTGGAAGAGAGAGGGAGGTAGAGAGAAACAGAATAAAGAAGGGAAGATAGAGGGGGTGGAGGGATGGGAAGAAAGAAGGATATAGAGAGAAAGAGGTAGAGCGAGTGAGAGATAGAGAAAGAAGGGAAGATAGAGAGGGGGAGAGAGGGAGGATGGCAGAGAGAGAGACGGGGAGAGAGGTAAAGAAGGGAAGATAGACAGAGTAGTAGAGAGAATGGAAGGATGGAGAGACAGAGGGGGAGATATAGAAAGAGAGAAAGAGAGAAAAAGAAGGGAAGATAGAGAGAGGGGGAGAGAGAGAAAGAAAAGAGGGAGAGAGGGGAGGGATGGGTGTGAGAGAGAGAGATAGAGAAAAGAGAGAGAGACATCAGTGCGAATAGGAAGTGGCATGGTCAATCCAGCGGCGTGCCTCCCCCCTCCTCCCCCCCCCCCCTCCCCCCCCCCCCTCATCACATGCTCCTGGCTGACTCACCCCATCATGGGATGGAAACACGCGTGGGGGGGCTGACCTTTACCGGAGCCATCCGCCGCACCAGAGACTCCGCCGCGCACGTCACACCGGCTCAGCTCTGGCCGCCGTGGCGCCGGCTGTACCCCCCCCTCACCCCCCTCACCCCCCTCACCCCCCTCACCCCGTGGATGCCCCCCCCCGATGACACACTCACCCCCGGCAGCGTCTTCTGCTCGTGCAGCGCGTTCTGGGCTTTGAGGGCCGACTCACGTGCGCAGTACGTCAGGAAGGCGCATCCTGGAGACAGAGACAGGCGTGAGGGACGGGGGGCCAGCCGGGGGCCAGCCGGGGGCCAGCCGGGGCCCCCCCAGCCCCCCCTGCCCCCCCCACACACACACGACCACACACACGTTTTTAAAATAAACGCCCTTCAGCTTTGATCCTTTGAAGATGTGCGGATGAATGTGGAGCAGCAGCTGGAGGGCCCGGGCCCCCACCAGAACCTCGGGATCCGAGCGTGCTGATATTTGCCCCCCCCCCGATAGGAGGGTCTCCATTAACCCCCCCCCCATCATGAATATGGAGAATTATGCAGCGCGAGTGTCGGAGGGTAGCGCGGGGCCGATGCGGCTCCCAGGGAGGCCGATTCGCCGGATTGGAGTCGTCAGCCGAGTGGACCGGGGGGGTTGTGTGTCGGGGGGGTCCATCTGTTGAGCCAGGCCCCCCCCCCGGTGCCTTCTCCGACCGATGGGAGCCCCCCCCCAGCAGGTCATGTTCAGGCCCGAATTTGAGTAGCTGATGAAGAGTCAAATGGGGGGGGGGGGGGGTTGGGGGGGTGTCCTCGGACGTAATTGACCTCGATCAACGGGTCGGTTCTTTTTCTCGATCTTCTCTTCGGTCCGCGGGGGCCCCCGAAGAGGCCCCGGGGAGGGGGGGGCAGGGAGTCGCGTTTGTCGTTCCTACTGGAGGACAACAATCCAGGAGCGCCTCAATCCGATTGATCTGACATCAAAGCACACCGACCTGACATCAAAGCACATCGACCTGACATCAAAGCAAGCCCCCCCCCCACTCACCTTTGTGCATGCCCGTGTATTTGTCCTTTATCACCGTCAGCTCGTAGATCTTGCCGAACTGCTCGAAGATGGGCTTCAGGTCCTTCTCCTCCAGGTTCCGGGGTATCTGCCCGATGAAGAGCTTGATGGCGTCGGGCTCCTTCATTGAGAAAGTCTGGAAGGGGGGAGGGTGGGGGAGGGAGGGAGGTGGGGGTGAAAATATAACACCAACGCACACGCAGAGAGCGGGGGAGGCCGTCAGGAGGAGCAGACAGGAGCCCGGAGGCTTCACTTCACACTACAGGAGGTGCAAACAGGAGGTGCAGATGGGAGCCTAAACCCCCCCGGGGGGACGCAGTGGTCCTGATCTAGAAGTCAATTATCACCCGATAGGTACAATCAAAATTCAAGGTGGCGGCTCTGGGATGTTAACCCCCCCCCCAAAGAAAAGACGAATCTGATCAGCTCTGAGCAACAATTGTGCGCGATGGCGCGTTCCGACCGGAGAACGCGCCGCTTCCAGCTCACACGGTCCACGCTGGTGTTCACATGCTTCTCCTTCTCCTCCTTCTTTTTTTTTGTTTCCTTCCCCGACGAGGAGAAAACAAACAAAAAAAAAAAACCGCTTTAGGGTGTAGAAACGCGTGCGTGTGCGCGCCCCGTGCGTGCGTCAGGAGCGGATTTCCACGAAGCGACCGCAGGAACGCGCCGGTGCCGAGGAGACGCGCCGCCTTTGTCAGGACGCGGACGACCACGGCGCCCGTCCCCGGCGGTGGTCGCGGGTTGGGGGGGGGTCCGCGGTGCTGAAGGGCGCACCTGGGCGTCCTACCCGGCGGGGGGGGGGGGGCCGGGGGGTCCTACCTGCGGAGCTCGTCGCGGTGAAGAATCTGGTGTGATGATCGCTGGCTGCCTTTCTTTTGTCCCCCCTCGGCTCTCAGTTTTCTTTCTCCCCCCAGTTCATCTGTCTGGAGGAGCGTCTCCGGGAGCACGTCAGGCCTGGACCCCCCCTGGAACCACATCCAGCGACGGTCCTTTATTCGGCATGAGCGTCTTTTTTCTGGAGCCGCTTCTTTCTCCCCCCCTCCTTCCTTCCCTTTTTTTTTCCTGACTGATGCTCCGGATTTGTTTTCCTCTCCCTCTCCCTCTCTCTCTCTCTATCTCTCTCTCTCTCCTCTTCGCCGGGGGGGTTATGAGAATAAACAAATGTCCATCTATCTTTGCTGGAGGGGTGACAGATGAATTCCAGCTTCCTTCGGGAGACCGTGGGGAACTGGCGGTCTGACGGTCGTCCTCTCTCTCTCTCTCTCTCTCCCTCCGTGTGTGTGCGTGCGTGCGTGTGTGTGTGTGACTGTACTCCTTTGACGTCGTAAGCCGGTGTCTCCCTCCCTGTCCATCTCACCCCCTCCTCCTCCCCCTCCTCCCCCCAGGGCCGTGTTGTCTGCCGTCAGGGACCGTCGTCAAACTACCGCACCGCCGGGCGCAACAGGAGGAGGAAGGGAAGGCAAAGTTTTATGGACGGATGGATGGGAGGGTGCTTTAAAGGTTTTAAAAGGTTTTTAAAATAAAATTTAATTTTCGAGGACCGCATTCGATTTGAAATAAAAGTCGGGATGTGAGGGAAGAAAGATAAACACGTAAAAAAAACAAAAGGAATATTCTTCACTGGCCAACAGAACTCTTAATAACACACGATTATAAGTTAGAATAGAGTTTTATTCTATATATAATACAATATAAATAAATTAACAGCTAATAGTACAAATGTGATGTAACAGACAGACTCTTAAGCTCTTCAAGCTTCTGGATATGGTGATGTACAACAATACATATAGAAATGATAAATGTGGCTACGGATGAAGTCATGAAGGAAGTCTTTAAAATCTTTATATTTTAGCTTTAATATGGGGCTGAAATACTTCACCTGTCAATTATACAACAGTGAGGTTTGACCTCCCAGTTTAACATCATGGAACCAGGTTCAGGTCAAGGACTGACTGGATCTTACCAGTGGATATTTTTGGTTTGACCTTCACACAGAAAGGTCACCGAGCCTTCTGACTCTGAGGTGAGAGATAAACTAAGATTATCATAACACATGACCTTAAAAAGTATCTGTTCAAAGGTGCAGGGCACGGTCTACGAGTCTGAGAAGAACAGTTGAAAAGCAGATTTTGATGTTTTCTAAAGAAAACTCTCAGGAAATTATTTATAAAAAAAAAAAGATTCCAACGTAAACATTTTTCGCGTTTCACGGAGGTGAGTAAGTGGCAGACGGTCCCTGACAGGGCGGCAAATCCGCCTTTTGTTCTCAGCGGAGCTGTCCGCCGTCCTGAAACCAGTCCGCCCAGTTCGGACCCGCCACCACGCCGCCCGTCCCCCCCAGCACGCCCGCACGTCCCCACGCGCACACCAGTGGCGCCCCGAAAGCCGCGACGGGACGCGCGACCCCGCGCGGTCACGACTCGGACCTGCGCGTCCGCGACGCGCGCGCGCGCGTGCGGCAGAGATCAACCCGCAGATAATTCCTTTATTCCCGACGGAGGAACATCCTCGGCGTGTTAAGACGACCATCTGCCACCAGGGACTAAACCCAATCTGCCCTCCGGCTCCAGTCGGGCCGCCCTCTGCTACTGGGACCACTGGGACCACTGGGACCAGTCACTGGGACCACTGGGACCAGTCACTGGGACCAGTCACTGGGACCATTGGAACCAGTCACTGGGACCATTGGAACCAGTCACTGGGACCAGTCACTGGGACCAGTCACTGGGACCACTGGGACCAGTCACTGGGACCAGTCACTGGGACCAGTCACTGAGACCACTGGGGCCAGTCACTGGGACCACTGGGACAGGTCACTGGGACCACTGGGACCAGTCACTGTGACTACTGGGACCAGTCACTGGGACCAGTCACTGTGACCACTGGGACTAGTCACTGGGACCAGTCACTGGGACCACTGGGACTACTGGGACCAGTCACTGGGACCACTGGGGCCAGTCACTGGGACCACTGGGACCAGTCACTGTGACCACTGGGACCAGTCACTGGGACCACTGGGACAGGTCACTGGGACCACTGGGACCAGTCACTGTGACTACTGGGACCAGTCACTGTGACCACTGGGACCAGTCACTGTGACCACTGGGACCAGTCACTGTGACCACTGGGACCAGTCACTGTGACCACTGGGACCAGTCACTGTGACTACTGGGACCAGTCACTGGGACCAGTCACTGTCACCACTGGGACTAGTCACTGGGACCAGTCCCTTGGACCACTGGGACTACTGGGACCAGTCACAGGGACCAGTGACCCACCAGTGTCACCTCCTCAAAGGGGGCTCTCTCAGTTTACTGGATTCTGTTTTAATTTTAATAGCCAACCACGACCTCTGGTGACCACACGTAAACCCCCAAACACCCTTAGATGACCTTCAGAGGGGAAAACATCATCAATAATTAATATAACCAACATTTTTATGGTGTACATACGTACACATAATAAACAACTTCATTAAATTATATATAAATTCATATATTCTTACTATTATTGTCTTACACGTATACACACACGTGTAAGACAATAATAATATATAATTCATATACTTATGTAATTAATATCATATGTGAGTTTTGACTACTCACATTACCTATATTCACATATATATATTCACATATATATTCACATATATATATATTCACATATATATATTCACATATATATATATATTCACATATATATATGTGAATATATATATATGTGAATATATATATATATATTCACATATATATATTCACATATATATATATTCACATATATATATTCACATCTACTCACATTACCTATATTCACATATATATATATTCACATATATATTCACATATATAAATTCACATATATATTCACATATGTGTGCATGTAAGAATTGCTGCAGTTGTGAGTAGAAGTCAGGCGAGTGCAGCGACGGTGTTGGAACAATGACTTAGAAGCAGAATACGAGCTGACTGCTGCTGCTGCTCCACAAGCTGCGTTTCAACACGAGCTACAACGCGCTCTTCCGCTTTTCTATAAAGACACAAGTGTAAGATAACACACGACGGTCCTGATCAGCCTTTGGCTTTAAACGAACACTTAAATAGGATATTTAATATACGGATTAAAAAAAAAAACACTTTTCAAGTGGTGAAATATAAACACAAGTTTGATCAATTTTTATTACTCAAACGATTCTCTCTCTCTCTCACACACACACACACACACACACACACACACACACACACACACACACACAGAGGACTCTCTTTCCAACCTCTGTATTCTCCTGAGACTAAAGCAGGGAGGACTCCATCGTCGGTGTTCCTGCTGCTCAGTTCCAGATGCACGAGGAGCTGGAGGCGTCCCCCGCCCACATCTGTCGCGGGTCCAAAGGGGAGCCGCCCTCCGTCCGCCCCCGCCCCAGAGGCTCGCCCGCCGGGCCCAACAGCTGGAAGCCTGCGGAGGAAGACAGGACACAGGTTCAAACGCAGGAGGAAGGCGAGGGCAGAGGCGTGATCCGGTGACAGACGCCCGGCGTGGAGGTGACCCCCCCCCCCCGGCCCCGAACACGGGGGTGGGGGGTGGGGTCAACACTCTCCACACCGCTCAGACTACAAGTTCTCCAGCTCTTCCCTCCACAGCCACGAACCAGAGACGAAGAATCACAAACAATTATCAGGCTTCAGCGTCTGAGCTGATTTATTTTCGTAATTAGAACATCTTTCCTTTCAATATTTTCCTTAATCTCCAATTATAATCTTTGAATTTGAGCCATCTTGAATTAGGTTTCCTAATAACCCCCTAAAACCCCGAGCTAATCTAACACACACCCACGCAGAGTTTAGAACAAAATAAGAGTCGTGAGCCAGTTTTTTTTTTTTTCTTCAGTTTTGGGTTAAAGGATGTGTTGCCGTGGCAACGCATCCAGACCCCTTCCAAGTCGGGTTCCGAAAACCCGACGTCGGATCAACACCGCAGCTCACGCCTGTCCCCGGGACACGTTCCCGTTCCGTCCCCGTTAGTTTATATACGCTCTTAGTTTCCCCGAGGTCAAGGTCGCCTTAAAGAAGGCCGCGCGGCGACCTCGTTAATATGAAACATAACGATAAACAGAGATAAACACACGGGCTTGAGTCACTGAGGATTAGATTCCTCCCCCAACGAGAAAAAAATAACCGAATAAGGTCCTAGTTCTCAGGAGGACCTTATTGGGTTACTTGGTTAGTAGACCGAGTCTAAACTCCAGTGACCTTGAACGAAGGTTCTGGTGAACGTGGACGTTTCAGACCGATCAGGCGTCTCACTAAAGCCCTGACTCGCGGTTGTCGTGCGACGTCACCGTACGTTTATCTAGACGTCTCGATACAGCATTTCCCCCGTTTTGGATCCTCCGGGCGCGAGTCTACTCCAGCCTCCCTCAAACTGTTGCTGCTCGCCCCAAACACCCAACCACCGAATCACGACTTGGTGACGCCCGCGGCGGCGGCGGCGGCGGTGAGGGAGAACCGGAGGAAATGAGAGACAACACAAGGCTTCAAACAGAGATTTTTATTAGCCAGTACAAATAAAAGGAAACCCAAGTCGAGAGTCTTCATCCCCTTGAAAAAAATGCGCTTCTCCTGCGTTGGCGTTGGAAGGCTGGGAAAAAAAAAAACTACTTTCACACATCTTCCCCGTCTTTCGCACATCTCCCTTGGAATAGGTCGGTGCGGCCCCGCCCCCGGGGGGGAACTTAATGAGACGTAAAATTATCGCCGATGGGACGTTGAGCAGTCAAAGAAAACATCGCTTACATTTGGAATTGGAACAACGAACAAACATTACCCCGACTATGCAAATATATCATGTTCAGGAAACAGAAATTTAATAACAAACACTATGCTTATTTTTTTTATTTTTTTCTAAGCTTCTTTTTTTTTTTTAAGTGTACTCAAGGTGAAATTTAAATAGTTTTTCCACGTCGCTATGGTTACCGCTGCTGTGCTAAAGAAGCGGTAATTAACAGCAGAGATCTAACATCGCGGGTTCCTGCCTGAGCGGGGGGTGGGGGGGGTGGGGGGGGTGATAAAATGAAACGAGCCGCCTTGCGGGGATGGCTGACGGGCGGCTGCGCGCGCATGCACGACGGCGCGCCCTCGGACCTCTACCGAGCGACTGACGGGAGCTAATAAGGCAAAAAGTGAATGAGATATCCACCTCTTATTCTCTTTAATCTTCCGTCTTCGCTCCGGCTCAGCAGCTGCGTCAGAGCGCCCCAGCTCCTGTCGCATCTGGCGCCGAGTCGTGCTCCTCCCCCGTCCACGCGCGTCTTCTGGCGGGACCTGGATCCTTGAAGAGGGGCGGGGGGAGGGGGGGGGGGCCCGGTTAGTAGCGCGGGGGCGGGAAGGGTCTTTTTGGGGCAAACATGGGCCCCGGGTTCCCCCTCCCGATTGGAGCCGGGCGTTTGCCTCGCAGCCTGGGGTCGGGGCCGCGGAAGGGGGGGAAGGGCGGGCGGGGCGGACCTCTTGGGAAGAGGTGGGGGGGCGGGGGCCGGTGGGGGGGCCTGTGCGGGAGTCCGGGGGGCCGCATTTCGAGGTGGGGGGGCGGTCTTCTCAGGGCGAAGCGCGGCGGGGGCGGAGGGCCGTGGCGCTGGTAGTCGTGGGAGAAGTAGGGGTCTTCGGAGGGGGACAGAGGGGGGGGTCAGGTGCCCCCGGACTCTGGGGAAGCGCTGCGGGCCCGGGCCCGGATGTCTGTGGTAGGGCTCATCCGGGGGCGGGTGGGGGTACGGCTCGTCCTGAAAGTAGTGGTCGCCGTGGTAGCGGGGCTCGTCCTGGTAGTGGGGGTCCTCCGAGGGGGGTCGTAGCCGGGCTCGTCGGGGCGAAAGACGGACTTGTGCTGGTGGTCGTGGACCACCATCCCGCTGATCACGCTGGCCCCCCCCCGCGGCTCCTCCGAGCCCACTTGGAGCTGCGGCTCCTGGGGTATCGCCGCCACGCCGGGGCCCAGCAGGGGGTTCTCGAAGCCCTGGGGAGGGGGGGGGATGACCGGGACAGGGGGGAGGGTCTTTGCGAAGAAAGCCGAGGACGCCCCGGGACCCTGCTGGGGGGCCATGTTCTTGGGCTGCTCCGCTGGGTATGGATAAAGTCCTGCTCCCTCGCCGTCGTTGCCCCCCCTCAGGGCGGGGGCGCCGAAGCCCCCCAGCTGCTGAGGCCCCCCCTCGGGGTAAGCATCATTAAACCAGCCCCTGTCGTTCATCTGAACGGGCTCCGCCGCCTGCGCGCCGCCGTCGCTGCCCGGGGCCGTCTCCCCGGGCATTCCTGTCCGAGCAGGGACGCCCCGCTCCGACGCATCGTGTTTGGCGTACGAGTGTCGGCGGTAAAGCTGCCCGTTGGGGGCGTAGCTCTGCTGCGGGGGGTTGCCGGGCTTCTGGTAGGCCGCCGGCGCCGCGGCCTTGTCCATGACCTCGTCCTGAGTGGGGGTGCCCCCGCCTCGTCCCCGCACCGGCGTCCCTTCCTGGGCGTCGGCCCCCGTCGCCGGGCTCAGGTTCCCCCCCCGGCTGCCCGGAGAAGCGCAGGTCGAAGGCGTTGAAGGCGGAGTTCCCCTGCAGGAAGTTGTGGATCTTGGACTCCAGGCTCTCGGCCGCGAAGGACGGTTTGTGCTCCGCCGGGAGGTCCAGGTCCTCGTGGAGGGCCTGGATGAGCGCCGAGGCCGGGTTGTAGGTGGGGGCGGAAGCCTGGGGGTCGGAAGGCACGGCGGCGGCGGAGGCAGGGGGCAGGCTCGGAGGGGGCGCCAGCGACGCCGACGAGGACGCGGGAGTGGGAGGAGCCTGGTCGGGGGCACGAGAGTCTGAGGACGCGGTGGCAGCAGAATCGATGCCTGTGGGGGGGGGGGCGGCGGGGGGGAGAAGGTGGTTCATAAACACACGCTCTCTCAACGCGGTGATCGGATCAGGACTCGCGCTCTCACCGTCAAAGCTGCTTTGCTTCTGGACTTTGGACAGAGCGCTGAGCAGGTCCACGGGGCTCATGTCCACGGTGGACAGGAGGTTGACCAGCGAGCTGGCGTCCTGCGGGGCCGCAGAGGCGGCGGGGGCGGTCTTCGCCGAGGGCTCGGTCTTCGCCGAGGGCTTCGCAGGAGGACTCTCCGCCGCCGGATCTGGGACGAAAGGAAAAAAAAAAAAAGCGAATAAAGCTCCGTCCAGTTGTCTGGCCGGTAGGCCGGTCGTCGCTCACCTGTGCTCTTCATCACCGAGCTCAGGCTGTTGAGGATGGAGCCGATTTTGGCCAGATCGATGCCGTCCACGGGCCCCGCCCCCGCCTCCGCCACCGGGGGCTGCTCCGCCGCCGCCGCCGGCTCCGTTCGTGCCGGAAAGGGAGCCGAAACCTCTGGTTTCTGGGGGCATTCGATCTGTTGGACTAACGGGGGTAACGTGTTTGAGGTAAAGGAGAGAGAGAGAGGGGGAGAGGGAGAGAGACAGAGGGGGAGAGGGAGAGAGACAGAGGGGGAGAGATACAGGGAGAGAGAGAAAGAGAGGGGTAGAGAGAGAGAGGGAGGTGGGTAGAGAGAGAGGGGGAGAGACAGGGAGGGGGATAGAAGGAGAGAGAGAGGGAGAGAGAGATAGAGAGATGGGGTAGAGAGACAGAGGGGGAGAGAGAGGGAGAGATAGAGGGGGGTAGAGGGAGAGAGAGAGATGGGGGTTAGAGGGAGACGGGGGAGATAAAGGGAGGGGGGTAGAGGGAGTGAGAGAGAGATAGATGGGGGTAGAGAGAGACAGAGGGGGAGAGGGGGGGTAGAGAGAGAGGGGGAGAGATGGGGGGGGTA
Organism: Lagocephalus sceleratus; assembly: GCA_911728415.1. Lineage (NCBI taxonomy): Eukaryota > Metazoa > Chordata > Actinopteri > Tetraodontiformes > Tetraodontidae > Lagocephalus > Lagocephalus sceleratus. The sequence continues at coordinate 1,831,588 of CAJVRN010000219.1, read as the reverse complement.
GAGAGAGAGGGGGAGAGATAGAGGGAGGAGGGAGGGAGAGAGTTAAAGAGAGCGTCAGAGTGCCACCACTCACCGTGATAAAAGGGCTGACAGCTGTTTCCAGCTGTGTTTATTTAGAAGCGCGGGTCACTTTAATCAAAGGGTCTGCTCAAGTGAAAATCAAATGAAGTAATAAAAGGTTTCCGGGTTTTCAAATAACCTTCAGACTGAGTTTCCCATTAATTCTCCAATTTAACATGTCAGGAAATTATGTTGAAAATGAAACTTTTAATTAGGAGCACACAAGAAAAACTGTAGGAAGTAATGAAGTGCCTGGTTTAACATGGAGAACTTTTAGAACGTCGTTAATCCACAGCTGAGGTGGATGACTACAAACACGCCACCTCCCACAGCTCACCTATGATGCCGCCGTCCGCCTCCTCGTCAGAGAGGTCCATGTCTTCCACCATGCGGTTGTCATCGTTGTCGAAGGCCGCCGCGTGCTCGGGGGACCCCCCCGGGGAGGAGAGCGGGCTGGGGGCCGGCGGCTCCGCCTCGTCCTCCATGGCGGAGAGGTCCAGGCCCGAGTGGCCCAGCTCCATGCCGTGAAACGGCGACTCCGAGCCCGTCGGCGACGGCGCGTCCGCGGACGGCGAGGGGATGGGCGAGTCGTCCAGGTCCGGCAGGGTGGCCTTCAGGGCGTCCAGCTTGCGCTTCAGGTGGGACACGCGGTTGGCGAAGGCGTGGTAGGCCTTGAGGACACCGAGGAGACGACGGTAGAAGGTCAAACGGAGGCTACGGCGGCGGAGCGAGCGGCGACTGCAGGTTCTTCAACAGTCCCCCAGATCCTCGTTTTCCAGGAACGACGCTACTCGCGCGTCTCCAAACCGATAACTGGGCCTCTGGGAGGTTCAGTCCTCCGGTCAGGGGTCATGGATCAAAGCTCTCTCTCTCTCTCTATATATATATATATATATAATAAAATCTCTTCCTCGCCCTCCTGGGCGGTGCCATCTTCCTCGGGTCCTCATATATATATATATATATATATATATATATATATATATATATGTACACACACACACACACATATATACACACACACACATATATATATGTATACATATACATACATATATACACATATATATATGTATACATATATCTGTATAGTTCGAGGTCATATTCCACTCGTCACCTGTGCATGACAATTAACCCTGCTTTTGCAGTACAAATACATCATTGATTATACCGTGCTAAAAACATGGCTGAGAAGAGAAAAAATACGTATGTTTTTAACAAAGACTGGGAAGAGGGGAAAGCCGCTTTGACCAAGTGGCAGACCTTTTTCACAAGATGGCTGAATGAAGCCAAAAAGGCAACTGAAGCTTCACTCAGAGCTTCACGTTATTTGATTAAAAACAACACGTTTTCTGAAGGAGATCGTCAAGGGGGCTCTGATGCTAATGTTTTTGAAGACGATAAAGATGATAATGTTTTTAAAGATGATGAATAAAGACAATTTTTGTGTGAATATTGTATGCTTGTGATTTCTTGATTTGTTTATACCGTATTTTCACGAATATAAGGCGCAACTAAAATCCTAGAATTTTCTATAAAATCGACGGTGCGCCTTTTAACCCGGTGCGCCTTTTGTATGGATTCATATCGGTTCATCACGGCTACCGTAGTCAGAAGGCGTGACTGAAGTAACAGCGGCATGAACGATGAAGTGAGCTTTACGTGTTTCTTTTGTGTGTTTACAACTGAACAAGGCCGATCACACTGTGAACATGGACATTAATGTTAGAACAACGTTGGCTTGTTGTTATTTTCCTGTTGCTTTGCGCTACTTCGAGAGTTACGAGAGTTACATTGTGCTCGCACTAAAGTTTGATTTACCGCAACGGTATCAGACTAATTATTTTACGTGTTTAATAAATCGAAGACTTATTAAATTCCACTATTCACTACGTGATAGAAATGTTGCACTACCTGTTATTTTTGCTGTTGTTAAAAGAAGTGTTACACGATAACACTACGTCACTCGGGAATAATAATAAAACAGCTGTTTCTTCATTTTGGGAGTGAACGGAGTCGTGAGAACGCCGGTTTGTATTCTATTAATAAAGTTTGACTGACTTATCTGACTTTTATTGACATTCCCTTTAGCGCAGCATCATCAACCCCAGCCACTGCTGTAGCTTCTATTCTATGCGCCTTATCACGCGGCGCGCCCTATACACGAAAACAGTTCTAAAATAGGCCATTACTTGAAGGTGCGCCCTAAAATACGGTGCGCCTTACGGTCGTGAAAATACGGTACGTGTGTCTTGAGCTGGTAGCCCTCAAGCCATTTGGGAATCTGAAGGTAGCCCTCGGCTTCAAAAAGGTTGGTGACCGCTGCTCCAGCGTCTCACGGCAGCTCGATCTTTAGTGAAACTCTGCGCGACACTTTAAAGACAGGTAACTCCTCTAGGAGTCATTGAACGACCTTGAAGGGGCGTCTGATGACGGGGAGCTGGGCTACTCACGTTAGCGACGATCTTGACCTCCTTGTACTGCGTCTCGTAGAAGATGTCGGCGTTGCCGAGGATCTGCATGAGCGGAGGCCCCGTTTTACAGTGGCCGTTGAGGAGCTTGATGAACTCCTGCAGCTGAGCACTTCCCTCCTCGAAGTCCTTCGAGAACTTCTTCCCCCCGGCCTTATCTGTGGCGGCGAGAGGCGTACGTTGAGAGCACCATCGCGGGGGGCAGAGGGGCGCGCGTGAAAGGGTCAAAGATCACAGCGGGCACCTTTCAGCTTCTTCAGGTTCTCGGAATTGCAGATGTCGATCCTCATGGCCGCCAGCTGCTTCTCTCTCAGGTCAACCTCCTCCAGAGACCTCTTGTATCTGGACAGTTTGTCCACCAGCGCCTGGGGCTGAGGCACAGGGTTTGTTGAGTTAAACCAAACTCCCTCTGCAGGCAGCAGCGCGTTACCCCCCAGAGGCAGCCCTGCTGAGGGCTCAACTCTTTCATTTACACATTTGTTGAGCTTTCATTTAAAGCCAAACAGCTGTTGGTGTTGATTAAAGTGCTGGTAATTCACAGCACCGTCACCTTTCGTAATTTTCATGCCAAGTATGCATTTGAATCCGGATTTTGAAGAACCCTAACTCCTCTCTTCTCCTCTCCCCCCTTCTCCTAACCCCTCCTCTCCTCTCCCTATTCTATCCTGTCCTACCTATTCTATCCTCTCCTACCTATTCTATCCTCTACCTGTTCTACCCTCTACCTGTTCTATCCTCTACCTGTTCTATCCTCTACCTGTTCTATCCTCTACCTGTTCTATCCTCTACCTGTTCTAACCTCTACCTGTTCTATCCTCTACCTGTTCTACCCTCTACCTGTTCTATCCTCTACCTGTTCTACCCTCTACCTGTTCTATCCTCTACCTGTCCTCCTCTCTACCCATCTGTCCATCATCAGGAGGGTCCCCCTACATGAGCCTAGTCCTGCTCAAGGTTTCTTCCTGTTAAAGGGGAGTTTTTCCTTGCCACTGTAGCTTGTCTGGGGTTAGGTCCTGGGATTCTGGAAAGAGCCTTGAAACTATTTTTGATTGTAAAAGACGCTGTATCAATAAAGAGTGATTGAAATAATTAACAATAAATGACCTCGACTATCTGTGCTGATCGGGCTACCCGTACATTAGTTTCAGCGGTGTGCGAGGCTGCGATCAGCTCGACAAAACCGCGTTTCGCTTCTCGACAGCCGCAAATAATTCAGTTCTTTTGTTAGGTCTATTTGCACAAGGCGCGGCGATCAAACTTCATTAATGTGGGTTGGCCTCAGCTTGAGCGATTCATTTAATACTCACCACAAACTCTGCTACAATCGTGGAGCGTAGATCAGCTTTAGTCTCAACTGGAGCTGCAGGAGAATTGGATTGAGAAAATAAAATCAGCAAATGGGGAGGAACAAGTCAATAGAATTATGCAATAGAAGCAACCACAAAGGTGCATTAAATACATTAATAAATGGGCAAGACAAGAGGCGCGCTCACTTTTTTGCTCCACGGGCGTCTCAGGGGGAGACTCCGCTTTAATTAAAGTACTTTTTAGTTCGGTAATGAGGGAGCTTGAATATACGCCCCTTTCTTCCCAGATGGACAGAATCCTCCCCACCGACTTTATCACCTTACGATCACCATCCAAGCTGGAGGAGACAGAAAATAGAGAGGGAATTATTGATTTGTTCTCCTTATTACAGCTCTGTTATTTATTCATGATGCAGAATAAAACCCTAAATATCAAATATATGACTCACTTGACCAGCATGCAGGCATCGCGGAGAACCTCGGCGAACGCTGTGCGGTAAACGATGGCGTTTTTCCTTTTGCAGTTCTGTATGACGTCGTTGGCCACGTAGAAAAGGTTGAGCCGGTGGGACGAATTCGCTAGGAAAGAAAAGAGGGACTTTAGCGTTCGCGCCACAGCGTTCTGGAGACCTCAGGAGGTTTCGTTTTCGTTGGCGAGGCCCGATAGTGATTTTTGCCATGAATAAATTTAACCGTCTGCTTTTTATAATGTATTCCATCCAGCCAGCTGCTACAGAAGGGATTCAGTTTTAGATTAAACTTATTCACACAGTATCAAAATAATAATAATTCATCACTTCTGAATAAATTGTTAATTACTCTACAACTGCTAACACTTCAGATGTAATTAAGGATATCAGCATTTTGCCTACTAAATCTAAAAATGTGTTAGATTTGTGCAGAATACATTTAAATAATTTTTTATAGGAAAAGAAAATGGTTATTAGTGAAAATGATTTTAAGTAAAAAGTAATCTGTGCATCCGATGTATGACGTTTAAACAATTCACAACAGAAAACCTCACACTGATATAATATCCGCTACTGTTATGTGTGATAAACACATTTTTGTTATATACATATATCCCTTAGTTTTCATTAGTTTTCATTATATTATGATCAGGAATCAAGGTTTAAATATATTTGGAGCTTTCCCGACCACGATTTTAGTCAAGAGCACATCAGAGGTGAGCTCACGATTCAGTAGGAGAGATCTCTGAAGCAGAAGAGACGATATTCTGAACATACGTCATTAAAACTCCTACAGAGGTACAAATCTAAACAATAGCACAAGATTCAATATTTGTATATTTATATTCAATATTTTTCTCACACTAAAAGGTGAAAACAAGCGCCCATGTGTCAAACACACACACACACACACGTGCATGAGCTCAAAAGACCTCTGATGACCTTCCGTGAACCTGTCATGACACACTGGCAGCATTGGTGAACATGTGCACGCCCTCTCATCGCTGCTGTCAACATTTGTACATTTATTTGTCATAAATCTAAATAATTAGCTGAATTATTGATGCCGTTTCTTTAAATATTGATCACTTATCAGGGACGTACGCAATGATTTAACACTAAATCAATAAAAATGTCAAAAACAAAGATGCCAAAATGACAGCTTTTCCTATTAAGATTGTTCTTTATCAACGTATCTTATCAAAGTAGTGGAAGAGAAAGGTGAGATAACATCAAACCTTCAACCAAAAACGGTTGTTTACTCAATTTAAAACCAAGACTATTTTATCTGCTGCTTCTGGTTGGTTTATATAAATATTATTAATATAAATAAATATTATTAATATAAATGTACACGTATGTTCGATTTACATTAAGAAGTAACAATGAAGAGTAAAAAAAGCATGTGAGGTCAGAGAGGAGTCAAATCCGTCCTGTTGTCATCATCACGAGCTCCTGGAGGAGATGTCATTACATCAACCTGGGGTCTAGGATCAATTGGGGGTCAAAGGTCACCACCAGTGTGACATCACGGCAGCTTTTGTTGAGGAAATTCCAGCTTGATATAGTAAAGTCAATATATATAAAATAATCTAATGAGAATGCATCCAAAGATAAATCTGTAATGGTTTAATCTGGAAAAATAGAGAATAAAATGAAAATTAAATGTCACTAAAATCAATGCTCAATTATGAGAAGTAAATTGGAAAACACTGAAATAAAAAAAAAACTGTTTCTACGATAAGTTTGCTTTTATTCCCTTCCTTTTCAATGTCATCTTGATTTACCAAGAGCGTGTTGTTATGGCTCCATTTATCAATTTGGGTCATTCAATATTAATTCAATCCTAAAACACCAAGTTATTACACACGATGTCTGACAACTGCAGACAGAAATTACATCTGTCAACATTCATTTTCAGTTGTAAAACTCACCACCAACACTTAAAAACACGTAAAAAGAAAACTGACAACTGTCTCAGCAACACCACTGCAGTTAAAGCTACAAAAGCACCACAACAATGTAAATCCTGTTTAACTCATTTCCCTCAGCACAGCTCGTCTTTTGTCACATGTCTTTGAAATGCTGCTCAAAAAGGTGTTTTCCAGGTCCTACAGACTGTCAGATGGAAACACACGTGCACATTAAGCTGAGTGTTAAATGCTCAACGTCACACACTCAGATTATAATAATCAATGACATTATAAATGAATAAGAGAGGCAGTGATGCAAAGTCAGAGGAACAAACTCACATGGAAGACTCTTAGTAAACCTCCCTTATTGAACAAACCAACTGGTTTGTTGATCTTCACTCACAATAAGATGCTCACAAGGACACGAATCCTGCAGCCACTCAAACATCACAGACCCACTGAACCAGAACCCACTGAACCAGAACCCACTGAACCAGAACCCACTAAATCAGAACACACTGAACCAGAACACACTGAACCAGAACCCACTAAACCAGAACACAAGAAACCAGAACACAAGAAACCAGAACACACTAAACCAGAACACACTGAACCAGAACACACTGAACCAGAACACACTGAATCAGAACACACCAAATCAGAACACACCAAATCAGAACACACTAAACCAGAACATACTAAACCAGAACACACTGAACCTGAACCCACTAAACAAGAACCCACTAAACCAGAACCCACTAAACCAGAACACACTGAACCAGAACACACTAAACCAGAACACACTGAACCAGAACACACTAAACCAGAACCCACTAAACCAGAACCCACTAAACCAGAACACACTGAACCAGAACACACTAAACCAGAACACACTGAACCAGAACACACTGAACCAGAACACACTAAACCAGAACCCACTAAACCAGAACCCACTAAACCAGAACACACTGAACCAGAACACACTAAACCAGAACACACTAAACCAGAACACACTGAACCAGAACACACTGAACCAGAACACACTAAACCAGAACACACTGAACCAGAACACACTGAACCAGAACACACTGAACCAGAACATACTAAACCAGAACACAAGAAACCAGAACCCACTAAACAAGAACCCACTAAACCAGAACACACTGAACCAGAACACACTGAACCAGAACACACTAAACCAGAACACACTAAATCAGAACACACCAAATCAGAACACACTAAACCAGAGCACACTAAACCAGAACACACTGAACCAGAACCCACTAAACCAGAACACACTGAACCAGAACACACTGAACCAGAACACACTAAACCAGAACACACTGAACCAGAACACACTGAACCAGAACATACTAAACCAGAACACAAGAAACCAGAACCCACTAAACAAGAACCCACTAAACCAGAACACACTGAACCAGAACACACTGAACCAGAACACACTAAACCAGAACACACTGAACCAGAACACACTGAACCAGAACACACTAAACCAGAACACAAGAAACCAGAACACACTGAACCAGAACCCACTAAACCAGAACCCACTAAAACAGAACACAAGAAAGCAGAACACACTTAACCAGAATCCACTGAACCAGAGCACACTGAACCAGAACACACTGAACCAGAACACACTAAACCAGAACCCACTAAACCAGAACACACTGAACCAGAACACACTGAACCAGAACACACTAAATCAGAACACACCAAATCAGAACACACTAAACCAGAACACACTAAACCAGAACACACTGAACCAGAACACACTAAACCAGAACCCACTAAACCAGAACCCACGAAACCAGAACCCACTGAACCAGAACACAGTGAACCAGAACACAGTGAACCAGAACACACTAAATCAGAACACACCAAATCAGAACACACTAAACCAGAACACACTAAACCAGAACACACTGAACCAGAACATACTAAACCAGAACACACTGAACCAGAACATACTAAACCAGAACAGACTAAACCAGAACACAAGAAACCAGAACACACTGAACCAGAACACACTAAAACAGAACACAAGAAAGCCGAACACACTTAACCAGAACACACTGAACCAGAACCCACTGAACCAGAACACACTAAACCAGAACACACTGAACCAGAACCCACTAAACCAGAACCCACTAAACCAGAACACAAGAAACCAGAACACAAGAAACCAGAACACACTGAACCAGAACACAAGAAACCAGAACACACTGAACCAGAACACACTGAACCAGAACCCACTGAACCAGAACACACTGAACCAGAACACACCAAATCAGAACACACCAAATCAGAACACACTAAACCAGAACATACTAAACCAGAACACACTGAACCTGAACCCACTAAACAAGAACCCACTAAACCAGAACACACTGAACCAGAACACACTAAACCAGAACACACTGAACCAGAACACACTAAACCAGAACCCACTAAACCAGAACCCACTAAACCAGAACACACTGAACCAGAACACACTAAAACAGAACACAAGAAAGCAGAACACACTTAACCAGAACACACTGAACCAGAACCCACTGAACCAGAACCCACTAAAGCAGAACCCACTAAACCAGAACACACTGAACCAGAACACACTAAAACAGAACACAAGAAAGCAGAACACACTGAACCAGAACCCACTGAACCAGAACACACTGAACCAGAACACACTGAACCAGAACCCACTAAACCAGAACCCACTAAACCAGAACACAAGAAACCAGAACACACTGAACCAGAACACACTGAACCAGAACCCACTAAACCAGAACACAAGAAACCAGAACACACTGAACCAGAACACACTGAACCTGAACACACTGAACCTGAACACACTGAACCAGAACCCACTAAACCAGAACCCACTAAACCAGAACACACTGAACCAGAACACACTGAACCAGAACACACTGAACCAGAACACAAGAAACCAGAACCCACTAAACCAGAACACACTGAACCAGAACACACTGAACCAGAACACACTGAACCAGAACACACTGAACCTGAACACACTGAACCAGAACACACTGAACCAGAACACACTGAACCAGAACACACTGAACCAGAACACACTGAACCAGAACACAAGAAACCAGAACCCACTAAACCAGAACACACTGAACCAGAACACACTGAACCAGAACACACTGAACCAGAACACACTGAACCTGAACACACTGAACCAGAACACACTGAACCTGAACACACTGAACCAGAACACACTGAACCAGAACACACTAAACCAGAACACATTGGTTACCATTAGAACTCAGGTGAGGTCAGTGAAGGTTAAAGACAGGTGGGGGGGCTCCGGCTCACCTGGAGAGGCTAGACCCCCCTCAGGTCCAGTTACTCACCCTTCCTCACACTCTGCCCCCCCCGACTCACCCTTCCTCAACCCCCCCCCCGGACTCACCCTCACGCTCCGGCTCCAGACCCGCACCACCAGGCTGTGGTACTTCTCCCCCCCCTCAGACCCTCCCTCACCCCCCAGACTCCCCCCTGCCTCACCCCTCCTCCCCCTGACTCACCCCTCCCTCACGCTCCGGCTCCAGACCCGCACCACCAGGCTGTGGTACTTCTCCCCCCCCTCAGACCCTCCCTCACCCCCCAGACTCCCCCCTGCCTCACCCCCTCCTCCCCCGACTCACCCTCCCTCACGCTCCGGCTCCAGACCCGCACCACCAGGCTGTGGTACTTCTCCCCCCCTCAGACCCTCCCTCACCCCCTCAGACCCTCCCTCACCCCCCAGACTCACCCCTGCCTCACCCCTCCTCCCCCCTGACTCACCCTCCCTCACGCTCCGGCTCCAGACCCGCACCACCAGGCTGTGGTACTTCTCCCCACCCCTCAGACCCTCCCTCACCCCCCCAGACTCCCCCCTGCCTCACCCCTCCTCCCCCTGACTCACCCCTCCCTCACGCTCCGGCTCCAGACCCGCACCACCAGGCTGTGGTACTTCTCCCCACCCCCCAGACTCACCCCTCACCCCCCAGACTCCCCCCTGCCTCACCCCTCCTCCCCCCTGACTCACCCCTCCCTCACGCTCCGGCTCCAGACCCGCACCACCAGGCTGTAGTACTTCTCAACCCCCTCAGACCCTCCCTCCCCCCCTCAGACCCTCCCTCACCCCTCAGACCCTCCCTCACCCCCCAGACTCACCCCCCAGACTCCCCCTGCCTCACCCCTCCTCCCCCCTGACTCACCCTCCCTCACGCTCCGGCTCCAGACCCGCACCACCAGGCTGTGGTACTTCTCCCCCCCCTCAGACCCTCCCTCACCCCCCAGACTCACCCCCCCCAGACTCCCCTGCCTCACCCCCTCCTCCCCCTGACTCACCCTCCCTCACACTCCGGCTCCAGACCTGCACCACCAGGCTGTGGTACTTCTCCCCCTCAGACCCTCCCTCACCCCTCAGACCCTCCCCTCCCCCCCTCAGACCCTCCCTCACCCCCCAGACTCCCCCCTGCCTCACCCCTCCTCCCCCCCTGACTCACCCTCCCTCACGCTCCGGCTCCAGACCCGCACCACCAGGCTGTGGTACTTCTCCCCCCTCAGACCCTCCCTCACCCCCTCAGACCCTCCCTCACCCCCTCAGACCCTCCCTCACCCCCCTCAGACTCCCCCTGCCTCACCCCTCCTCCCCCCTGACTCACCCTCCCTCACGCTCCGGCTCCAGACCCGCACCACCAGGCTGTGGTACTTCTCCCCCCCTCAGACCCTCCCTCACCCCTCAGACCCTCCCTCACCCCCCAGACTCACCCCTCACCCCCCAGACTCCCCCCTGCCTCACCCCTCCTCCCCCCTGACTCACCCTCCCTCACGCTCCGGCTCCAGACCCGCACCACCAGGCTGTGGTACTTCTCCCCCCCCTCAGACCCTCCCTCCCCCCCTCAGACCCTCCCTCACCCCCCCAGACTCACCCCTCACCCCCCAGACTCCCCCTGCCTCACCCCCTCCTCCCCCTGACTCACCCCTCCCTCACGCTCCGGCTCCAGACCCGCACCACCAGGCTGTGGTACTTCTCCCCCCCTCAGACCCTCCCTCCCCCCTCAGACCCTCCCTCACCCCCCAGACTCCCCCTGCCTCACCCCTCCTCCCCCTGACTCACCCCTCCCTCACGCTCCGGCTCCAGACCCGCACCACCAGGCTGTGGTACTTCTCCCCCCCCTCAGACCCTCCCTCACCCCCCAGACTCACCCCTCACCCCCCAGACTCCCCCTGCCTCACCCCTCCTCCCCCTGACTCACCCCTCCCTCACGCTCCGGCTCCAGACCCGCACCACCAGGCTGTGGTACTTCTCCCCACCCCCTCAGACCCTCCCTCCCCCCCTCAGACCCTCCCTCACCCCCCAGACTCCCCCCTGCCTCACCCCTCCTCCCCCCTGACTCACCCTCCCTCACGCTCCGGCTCCAGACCCGCACCACCAGGCTGTGGTACTTCTCCCCACCCCTCAGACCCTCCCTCACCCCCCAGACTCACCCCTCACCCCCCAGACTCCCCCCTGACTCACCCCTCCCTCACGCTCCGGCTCCAGACCCGCACCACCAGGCTGTGGTACTTCTCCCCCCCTCAGACCCTCCCTCCCCCCCTCAGACCCTCCCTCACCCCCCCAGACTCCCCCTGCCTCACCCCTCCTCCCCCCTGACTCACCCCTCCCTCACGCTCCGGCTCCAGACCCGCACCACCAGGCTGTGGTACTTCTCCCCCCCTCAGACCCTCCCTCACCCCCTCAGACCCTCCCTCACCCCCCAGACTCACCCCTCACCCCCCAGACTCCCCCTGCCTCACCCCTCCTCCCCCTGACTCACCCCTCCCTCACGCTCCGGCTCCAGACCCGCACCACCAGGCTGTGGTACTTCTCCCCACCCCCTCAGACCCTCCCTCCCCCCCCTCAGACCCTCCCTCACCCCCCAGACTCCCCCCTGCCTCACCCCTCCTCCCCCCTGACTCACCCTCCCTCACGATCCGGCTCCAGACCCGAACCACCAGGCTGTGGTACTTCTCCCCACCCCTCAGACCCTCCCTCACCCCTCAGACCCTCCCTCACCCCCCAGACTCCCCCTGCCTCACCCCTCCTCCCCCTGACTCCACCCTCCCTCACGATCCGGCTCCAGACCCGAACCACCAGGCTGTGGTACTTCTCCCCCCTCAGACCCTCCCTCACCCCCCAGACTCACCCCTCACCCCCCAGACTCCCCCCTGCCTCACCCCTCCTCCCCCCTGACTCACCCTCCCTCACGCTCCGGCTCCAGACCCGCACCACCAGGCTGTGGTACTTCTCCCCCCTCAGACCCTCCCTCACCCCCTCAGACCCTCCCTCACCCCCCCCAGACTCCCCCTGCCTCCACCCCTCCTCCCCCTGACTCACCCTCCCTCACGCTCCGGCTCCAGACCCGCACCACCAGGCTGTGGTACTTCCCCCCCTCAGACCCTCCCTCACCCCTCAGACCCCTCCCTCACCCCCCAGACTCCCCCCTGCCTCACCCCTCCTCCCCCCTGACTCACCCTCCCTCACGCTCCGGCTCCAGACCCGCACCACCAGGCTGTGGAGCCTCTTGTTGTCGGTGCACCAGCCCGACAGCCCCTGGATCGCGTCTGCGGTGTTGGTGACGCCCTGAAACCTCCTCTCCAGGGCGGCCTCCAGGGGGTCCCGGGCGGAGGCCCCCGCTGCCGCTGCCATGTCCGGAGGGGCCCCTGGGGGCCACGATCATCCCCCGACCCGCGCTAGCGCCTAGCCTAGCGGGCTAGCCCGGCGGAGCGGCGGCTCTCACGGACGCCCGGCGGCGCTGGTCCGGCCCGGGGACGCGCAGCGGCCGCTCGGGAGGCTGGGGGCCGACGTGAGGATGCGGGGCTCGGCGTCGCTGCGGTCGAACATCCCGCACTAAAACCCGGGTCGCGTCATCCCGCACCGACCCACCGGGTCTGTTTACGGCTCCGGCGCGGGGACACTTCCGCGCACGTGACGGCGGGGCGGCGCCACCTGGCGGCGGGGAGGACGAAGTGGCCCAGGAGCGACACTTCAGCATTACATAAAATATCAGACGAAATAACGAATAAATAACAGGATATAATCATACAATAAAAAAAGAAATAAATCAACTAAAAATACAATATGATATGATAAAAACGTAAATAAAATAAAAAAGTAAAATTTGTAAAAAAATGAATAACTACAAAGCACTTGGAGAGCACAGACCTCCGTCAAGCGCAACAATTCCTGGCATATTGTGATTTCCACCATAAATATTAGTCCCACCTACACTTTGACTACATGTTTAGATTCCTTGACCATAAGAACACACCGTTAGCCACTGGAATCATAACAATATATGTCTTAGTTCAGTAGTTATTCACCAAAATCGTATTTTCTGTAATGGCGGGTTTCTTCTGGATACAGCTCCTAAAGTATTAAAGCTAGAACAAATCCGTTGACGTACTACAGATGTGAAATTGACTCAGCTACATGACGTTAGAAATTTCTACCTCTAAAATAAAAGACACAGTAGGCCAAAATATAGGGGCACACCCATTTTTTATATAAATTGCACTAAAATCCATCTTCTGGATCAGATCCGGATCAGCCTTTGGAATATGATAGAGGATCCCATTGTCCATCCTTGAGTCAGATCTCATGGGGTTTGGTCAATCATTAACAGATATTGAGAAACAACATTTTTGGCCCCATTTACCACAATGTTAACGAACATTTCAAAGTGATCCAGAATCCAGGATTTCTTCCGACATGACAGCACTAACGTGTGCTCTGAGACACCTTTGCTCTAAAGTAACACTAAACTATAACAATAGCGACACATGGACACAGGTTATTTACTCTTTCGGCTTAAAAGAAGAACGGGTTCGACTGTAGCTGAGCTAACGTGAACAAAAGCCTAGCAGATACTTAGGCTACTATAGACTTAACATTCTCATGCAGTTTGGCCTTTTTAGAAGCATTTTGGACAAAATAGCCCAGGATAATTTTTTTTTTTTTAGTTTTTGTAATTCATGGACTTTTTAACCCTTGTTTAACGTTTTCCTCTTCTTCCCTTTAGTTAATTGGCGGTTGTCAACCAGCTGAAATGGGGCATTACGGCCCCCCACTGAGGGTTGGAGAAGGAGGGTCATTTATCAATGGAAGGTCCCCACAAAGATAGAAATACAAGGATGTGTGTTTGTGTGTCATCATTTGAAAATTTTCCCTCAACATTAAAGGACTGTTGACACAAAAGCTTTGAAATGCACATCAAAGCCTAAAACTCTACATTGGCCCCAAAACCAATACGATAACCTCATTATTGTATTTTTTTCAATCAGACACCTTGAGACATACTTGAGAAGGTACAAGATGATCAACAGGTTGAGATTGAAGAAATTACAGGAGAAGAAACAGGCCGAGAGTTTGGTGACTGATCTTCAGAATGAAGTCAGTCCTGATCTTCAGGTGACTGATCTTCAGGATGAAATCAGTCCTGATCTTCAGGTGACTGATCTTCAGGATGAAATCAGTCACCTGAAGAAACTGCTGGCTGAAAAAGAAGAGGAGATCAAGCAGCAAGAGAGGAACAGCCAGATCAGGAAAGCAGCGCAGAGTCAAACAGACACGCTGCTGACCAACACAAAGGCTGAGATCCAGGATGGAGACCAGAGGGGTGATGATGTGGAAGATAAAATTGTTGAGATAGCTGACAGCCACCAGGGTCTGGAGGATGGAGACCACCTCAGACAAGAGTCCAAATACAAGGAGATGCTCAACCAAGAGCTCTCCCAGAAAACAGAGGCTCTGAAACAGCAGTTCCTCTCAGAAAAGCAGCAGATGGAAGAGGAGATGAGGACCAGGCTGCTGACCATGGAAGAAGACTTCCAGAGGCAGCTCTTAGAGAGGGAAGAGCTCTACAGGCAGAAGCTGAGGGAGAAAGAGGAGAGCACAAGTCAGCTGCTGAAGGAGACTGTGGAGAGTTTCAACAGGCAGCTGTCTGTGCTCTGTACCCACTGGGCCACCAGAGCTCAACACCAGGAGGAACAGCAGCTGGAGCTGCAGAAGAAACTCCTGGAGGTCCTGAACCTGCAAACCCAGAGACAGGAGGAGCAAAGGCAGGAAACTCAGCAGCTCAGGGAGCAGATCCAGCAGCTCCAGGTAAGCAGCTGCACATGTGTTTGTTCTGTCTCTCCTGTTTTCTGAGTCCTTCACTCTCTACATGTTTGGATGTGAGAACTAAAACTCATTTCTCTTTCCAACAGCTCAACGCTGAGAAGAAAAAAAAGAAGAACAAAGGATTCTGGAGGAAGATTCTATTTTTCTGGAAGAAATAAAGTCCACCTCCATTTTCCTGCTTCAGCTCACGTTCTTCCACCTCCTTCACCGACTGACTTCCTCCACTCCAGCTCTCTTCTGACATTTTAATATTTGAACACAAATAAATACGTTATTGTTTAATTGTCTTTGTGACAGACTTGATCATTTTCTCCATTCCCTCCCTATCGCTCTGAAGAGTTACAGAGCGTCTGTACACAAGAGCGCCATTTATTAAAATCAATGATATTTTGTTCTCGTGAGCACTGGACATCAAGAGATACACAACATACAAATGATGCGTTTTGTAGCAAATATAATTTCTATAGAGACAGCAGCAGCAGAATGTGATGTACAAAAATACGCATTTGATTTTGTCATACAAACAGGACATACAGAAGTAACAAGGTAATAGAATTATATTTGTGTATGATAAATATGCTTTACATGTCAGACATAATTCACTGTAAAAGATTACAATAGTAATAATTAAGTTAATTTTGAAAGACATTGTTAAATGACAGCACTAACGTGTGCTCTGAGACACCTTTGCTCTAAAGTAACACTAAACTATAACAATAGCGACACATGGACACAGGTTATTTACTCTTTAGGCTTAAAAAAAGAACAGACTTTTTAACCCTTGTTTAACGTTTTCCTCTTCTTCCCTTTAGTTAATTGGCGGTTGTCAACCAGCTGAAATGGGGCATTACGGCCCCCCACTGAGGGTTAGAAAAGGAGGGTCATTTATCAATGGAAGGTCCCCACAACGATAGAAATACAAGGATGTGTGTTTGTGTGTCATCATTTGAAAAATTTCCCTCAACATTAAAGGACTGTTGACACAAAAGCTTTGAAATGCACATCAAAGCCTAAAACTCTACATTGGCCCCAAAACCAATACGATAACCTCATTATTGTATTTTTTCAATCAGACACCTTGAGACATACTTGAGAAGGTACAAGATGATCAACAGGTTGAGAATGAAGAAATTACAGGACAAGAAACAGGCCGAGAGTTTGGTGACTGATCTTCAGAATGAAGTCAGTCCTGATCTTCAGGTGACTGATCTTCAGGATGAAGTCAGTCCTGATCTTCAGGTGACTGATCTTCAGAATGAAGTCAGTCCTGATCTTCAGGTGACTGATCTTCAGAATGAAGTCAGTCACCTGAAGAAACTGCTGGCTGAAAAAGAAGAGGAGATCAAGCAGCAAGAGAGGATCAGCCAGATCAGGAAAGCAGCGCAGAGTCAAACAGACACGCTGCTGACCAACACAAAGGCTGAGATCCAGGATGGAGACCAGAGGGGTGATGATGTAGAAGATAAAATTGTTGAGATAGCTGACAGCCACCAGGGTCTGGAGGACGGAGACCACCTCAGAGGACAAGAGTCCAAATACAAGGAGATGCTCAACCAAGAGCTCTCCCAGAAAACAGCGGCTCTGAAACAGCAGTTCCTCTCAGAAAAGCAGCAGATGGAAGAGGAGATGAGGACCAGGCTGCTGACCATGGAGGAAGACTTCCAGAGGCAGCTCTTAGAGAGGGAAGAGCTCTACAGGCAGAAGCTGAGGGAGAAAGAGGAGAGCACAAGTCAACTGCTGAAGGAGACTGTGGAGAGTTTCAACAGGCAGCTGTCTGTGCTCTGTACCCACTGGGCCACCAGAGCTCAACACCAGGAGGAACAGCAGCTGGAGCTGCAGAAGAAACTCCTGGAGGTCCTGAACCTGCAAACCCAGAGACAGGAGGAGCAAAGGCAGGAAACCCAGCAGCTCAGGGAGCAGATCCAGCAGCTCCAGGTAAGCAGCTGCACATGTGTTTGTTCTGTCTCTCCTGTTTTCTGAGTCCTTCACTCTCTACATGTTTGGATGTGAGAACTAAAACTCGTTTCTCTTTCCAACAGCTCGACGCTGAGAAGAAAAAAAAGAAGAACAAAGGATTCTGGAGGAAGATTCTATTTTTCTGGAAGAAATAAAGTCCACCTCCATTTTCCTGCTTCAGCTCACGTTCTTCCACCTCCTTCACCGACTGACTTCCTCCACTCCAGCTCTCTTCTGACATTTTAATATTTGAACACAAATAAATAAGTTATTGTTTAATTGTCTTTTTGACAGACTTGATCATTTTCTTCATTCCCTCCCCATCGCTCTGAAGAGTTACAGAGCGTCTGTACACAAGAGCAAACTTTATTAAAATCAATGATATTTTGTTCTCGTGAGCACTGGACATCAAGAGATACACAACATACAAATGATGCGTTTTGTAGCAAATATAATTTCTATAGAGACAGCAACAGCAGAATGTGATGTACAAAAATACACATTTGATTTTGTCATACAAACAAGACATACAGAAGTAACAAGGTAATAGAATTATATTTGAGTATGATAAATATGCTTTACATGTCAGACAGAATTCACTGTAAAAGATTACAATAGAAATAATTAAGTTAATTTTTAAAGACAATATTAAATGACAGCACTAATGTGTGCTCTGAGACACCTTTGCTCTAAAGTAACACTAAACTATAACAATAGTGACACATGGACACATGTTATTTACTCTTTAGGCTTAAAAAAAGAACAGACTTTTTAACCCGTGTTTAACGTTTTCCTCTTCTTCCCTTTAGTTAATTGGCGGTTGTCAACTAGCTGAAATGGGGCATTATGGCCCCCCACTGAGGGTTGGAGAAGGAGGGTCATTTATCAATGGAAGGTCCCCACAAAGATAGAAATACAAGGATGTGTGTTTGTGTGTCATCATTTGAAAATTTTCCCTCAACATTAAAGGACTGTTGACACAAAAGCTTTGAAATGCACATCAAAGCCTAAAACTCTACATTGGCCCCAAAACCAATACGATAACCTCATTATTGTATTTTTTTCAATCAGACACCTTGAGACATACTTGAGAAGGTACAAGATGATCAACAGGTTGAGAATGAAGAAATTACAGGACAAGAAACAGGCCGAGAGTTTGGTGACTGATCTTCAGAATGAAGTCAGTCCTGATCTTCAGGTGACTGATCTTCAGAATGAAGTCAGTCCTGATCTTCAGGTGACTGATCTTCAGAATGAAGTCAGTCACCTGAAGAAACTGCTGGCTGAAAAAGAAGAGGAGATCAAGCAGCAAGAGAGGAACAGCCAGATCAGGAAAGCAGCGCAGAGTCAAACAGACACGCTGCTGACCAACACAAAGGCTGAGATCCAGGATGGAGACCAGGGGGGTGATGATGTAGAAGATAAAATTGTTGAGATAGCTGACAGCCACCAGGGTCTGGAGGATGGAGACCACCTCAGACAAGAGTCCAAATACAAGGAGATGCTCAACCAAGAGCTCTCCCAGAAAACAGAGGCTCTGAAACAGCAGTTCCTCTCAGAAAAGCAGCAGATGGAAGAGGAGATGAGGGCCAGACTGCTGACCATGGAAGAAGACTTCCAGAGGCAGCTGTTAGAGAGGGAAGAGCTCTACAGGCAGAAGCTGAGGGAGAAAGAGGAGAGCACAAGTCAGCTGCTGAAGGAGACTGTGGAGAGTTTCAACAGGCAGCTGTCTGTGCTCTGTACCCACTGGGCCACCAGAGCTCAACACCAGGAGGAACAGCAGCTGGAGCTGCAGAAGAAACTCCTGGAGGTCCTGAACCTGCAAACCCAGAGACAGGAGGAGCAAAGGCAGGAAACCCAGCAGCTCAGGGAGCAGATCCAGCAGCTCCAGGTAAGCAGCTGCACATGTGTTTGTTCTGTCTCTCCTGTTTTCTGAGTCCTTCACTCTACATGTTTGGATGTGAGAACTAAAACTCGTTTCTCTTTCCAACAGCTCGACGCTGAGAAGAAAAAAAAGAAGAACAAAGGATTCTGGAGGAAGATTCTATTTTTCTGGAAGAAATAAAGTCCACCTCCATTTTCCTGCTTCAGCTCACGTTCTTCCACCTCCTTCACCGACTGACTTCCTCCACTCCAGCTCTCTTCTGACATTTTAATATTTAAACACAAATAAATAAGTTATTGTTTAATTGTCTTTGTGACAGACTTGATCATTTTCTTCATTCCCTCCCTATCGCTCTGAAGAGTTACAGAGCGTCTGTACACAAGAGCGCCATTTATTAAAATCAATGATATTTTGTTCTCGTGAGCACTGGACATCAAGAGATACACAACATACAAATGATGCGTTTTGTAGCAAATATAATTTCTATAGAGACAGCAGCAGCAGAATGTGATGTACAAAAATATACATTTGATTTTGTCATACAAACAGGACGTACAGAAGTAACAAGGTAATAGAATTATATTTGAGTATGATAAATATGCTTTACATGTCAGACATAATTCACTGTAAAAGATTACAATAGTAATAATTAAGTTAATTTTTAAAGACATTAAATGACAGCACTAACATGTGCTCTGAGACACCTTTGCTCTAAAGTAACACTAAACTATAACAATAGCGACACATGGACACAGGTTATTTACTCTTTAGGCTTAAAAGAAGAACGGGTTCGACTGTAGCTGAGCTAACGTGAACAAAAGCCTAACAGATACTTAGGCTACTATAGACTTAACATTCTCATCCAGTTTGGCCTTTTTAGAAGCATTTCGGACAAAATAGCCCCAGGGTCTTTTTTTTTTTTTAGTTTTTGTAATTCATGGACTTTTTAACCCACGTTTAACGTTTTCCTCTTCTTCCCTTTAGTTAATTGGCGGTTGTCAACCAGCTGAAATGGGGCATTACGGCCCCCCACTGAGGGTTGGAGAAGGAGGGTCATTTATCAATGGAAGGTCCCCACAAAGATAGAAATACAAGGATGTGTGTTTGTGTGTCATCATTTGAAAATTTTCCCTCAACATTAAAGGCCTGTTGACACAAAAGCTTTGAAATGCACATCAAAGCCTAAAACTCTACATTGGCCCCAAAACCAATACGATAACCTCATTATTGTATTTTTTTCAATCAGACACCCTTGAGACATACTTGAGAAGGTACAAGATGATCAACAAGTTGAGATTGAAGAAATTACAGGAGAAGAAACAGGCCGAGAGTTTGGTGACTGATCTTCAGGATGAAGTCAGTCCTGATCTTCAGGTGACTGATCTTCAGGATGAAATCAGTCCTGATCTTCAGGTGACTGATCTTCAGGATGAAATCAGTCCTGATCTTCAGGTGACTGATCTTCAGGATGAAATCAGTCACCTGAAGAAACTGCTGGCTGAAAAAGAAGAGGAGATCAAGCAGCAAGAGAGGATCAGCCAGATCAGGAAAGCAGCACAGAGTCAAACAGACACGCTGCTGACCAACACAGAGGCTGAGATCCAGGATGGAGACCAGAGGGGTGATGATGTGGAAGATAAAATTGTTGAGATAGCTGACAGCCACCAGGGTCTGGAGGATGGAGACCACCTCAGACAAGAGTCCAAATACAAGGAGATGCTCAACCAAGAGCTCTCCCAGAAAACAGAGGCTCTGAAACAGCAGTTCCTCTCAGAAAAGCAGCAGATGGAAGAGGAGATGAGGACCAGGCTGCTGACCATGGAAGAAGACTTCCAGAGGCAGCTCTTAGAGAGGGAAGAGCTCTACAGGCAGAAGCTGAGGGAGAAAGACGAGAGCACAAGTCAGCTGCTGAATGAGACTGTTGAGAGTTTCAACAGGCAGCTGTCTGTGCTCTGTACCCACTGGGCCACCAGAGCTCAACACCAGGAGGAACAGCAGCTGGAGCTGCAGAAGAAACTCCTGGAGGTCCTGAACCTGCAAACCCAGAGACAGGAGGAGCAAAGGCAGGAAACTCAGCAGCTCAGGGAGCAGATCCAGCAGCTCCAGGTAAGCAGCTGCACATGTGTTTGTTCTGTCTCTCCTGTTTTCTGAGTCCTTCACTCTACATGTTTGGATGTGAGAACTAAAACTCGTTTCTCTTTCCAACAGCTCGACGCTGAGAAGAAAAAAAAGAAGAAAAAAGGATTCTGGAGGAAGATTCTATTTTTCTGGAAGAAATAAAGTCCACCTCCATTTTCCTGCTTCAGCTCACGTTCTTCCACCTCCTTCACCGACTGACTTCCTCCACTCCAGCTCTCTTCTGACATTTTAATATTTAAACACAAATAAATAAGTTATTGTTTAATTGTCTTTGTGACAGACTTGATCATTTTCTTCATTCCCTCCCTATCGCTCTGAAGAGTTACAGAGCGTCTGTACACAAGAGCAAACTTTATTAAAATCAATGATATTTTGTTCTCGTGAGCACTGGACATCAAGAGATACACAACATACAAATGATGCATTTTGTAGCAAATATAATTTCTATAGAGACAGCAACAGCAGAATGTGATGTACAAAAATACACATTTGATTTTGTCATACAAACAAGACATACAGAAGTAACAAGGAAATAGAATTATATTTGAGTATGATAAATATGCTTTACATGTCAGACAGAATTCACTGTAAAAGATTACAATAGTAATAATTAAGTTAATTTTTAAAGACATTAAATGACAGCACTAATGTGTGCTCTGAGACACCTTTGCTCTAAAGTAACACTAAACTATAACAATAGCGACACATGGACACAGGTTATTTACTCTTTCGGCTTAAAAGAAGAACGGGTTCGACTGTAGCTGAGCTAACGTGAACAAAAGCCTAACAGATACTTAGGCTACTATAGACTTAACATTCTCATCCAGTTTGGCCTTTTTAGAAGCATTTCGGACAAAATAGCCCCAGGGTCTTTTTTTTTTGTTTAGTTTTTGTAATTCGTGGACTTTTTAACCCTTGTTTAACGTTTTCCTCTTCTTCCCTTTAGTTAATTGGCGGTTGTCAACCAGCTGAAATGGGGCATTACGGCCCCCCACTGAGGGTTGGAGAAGGAGGGTCATTTATCAATGGAAGGTCCCCACAAAGATAGAAATACAAGGATGTGTGTTTGTGTGTCATCATTTGAAAATTTTCCCTCAACATTAAAGGACTGTTGACACAAAAGCTTTGAAATGCACATCAAAGCCTAAAACTCTACATTGGCCCCAAAACCAATACGATAACCTCATTATTGTATTTTTTTCAATCAGACACCTTGAGACATACTTGAGAAGGTACAAGATGATCAACAGGTTGAGAATGAAGAAATTACAGGACAAGAAACAGGAAGTTTGGTGACAGGCCGTCAGAATGAAATCAGTCTTGATCTTCAGGTGACTGATCTTCAGGATGAAATCAGTCCTGATCTTCAAGTGACTGATCTTCAGAATGAAGTCAGTCCTGATCTTCAGGTGACTGATCTTAAGAATGAAGTCAGTCCTGATCTTCAGGTGACTGATCTTCAGAATGAAGTCAGTCCTGATCTTCAGGTGACTGATCTTCAGAATGAAGTCAGTCACCTGAAGAAACTGCTGGCTGAAAAAGAAGAGGAGATCAAGCAGCAAGAGAGGAACAGCCAGATCAGGAAAGCAGCGCAGAGTCAAACAGACACGCTGCTGACCAACACAGAGGCTGAGATCCAGGATGGAGACCAGGGGGGTGATGATGTGGAAGATAAAATTGTTGAGATAGCTGACAGCCACCAGGGTCTGGAGGATGGAGACCACCTCAGACAAGAGTCCAAATACAAGGAGATGCTCAACCAAGAGCTCTCCCAGAAAACAGAGGCTCTGAAACAGCAGTTCCTCTCAGAAAAGCAGCAGATGGAAGAGGAGATGAGGACCAGGCTGCTGACCATGGAGGAAGACTTCCAGAGGCAGCTCTTAGAGAGGGAAGAGCTCTACAGACAGAAGCTGAGGGAGAAAGAGGAGAGCACAAGTCAGCTGCTGAAGGAGACTGTGGAGAGTTTCAACAGGCAGCTGTCTGTGCTCTGTACCCACTGGGCCACCAGAGCTCAACACCAGGAGGAACAGCAGCTGGAGCTGCAGAAGAAACTCCTGGAGGTCCTGAACCTGCAAACCCAGAGACAGGAGGAGCAAAGGCAGGAAACTCAGCAGCTCAGGGAGCAGATCCAGCAGCTCCAGGTAAGCAGCTGCACATGTGTTTGTTCTGTCTCTCCTGTTTTCTGAGTCCTTCACTCTCTACATGTTTGGATGTGAGAACTAAAACTCGTTTCTCTTTCCAACAGCTCGACGCTGAGAAGAAAAAAAAGAAGAAAAAAGGATTCTGGAGGAAGATTCTATTTTTCTGGAAGAAATAAAGTCCACCTCCATTTTCCTGCTTCAGCTCACGTTCTTCCACCTCCTTCACTGACTGACTTCCTCCACTCCAGCTCTCTTCTGACATTTTAATATTTGAATACAAATAAATATGTTATTGTTTAATTGTCTTTGTGACAAACTTGATCATTTTCTTCATTCCCTCCCTATCGCTCTGAAGAGTTACAGAGCGTCTGTACACAAGAGCAAACTTTATTAAAATCAATGATATTTTGTTCTCGTGAGCACTGGACATCAAGAGATACACAACATACAAATGATGCGTTTTGTAGCAAATATAATTTCTATAGAGACAGCAGCAGCAGAATGTGATGTACAAAAGTACACATTTGATTTTGTCATACAAACAGGACATACAGAAAAACAAGGTAATAGAATTATATTTGTGTATGATAAATATGCTTTACATGTCAGACATAATTCACTGTAAAAGATTACAGTAATAGAGAAAGCACAGACCTCCGCCAAGTTTATATAAATTGCAATCAAATCCGTCTTCTGGATCAGATCCGGATCAGCCTTTGGAATATGATAGAGGATCCCATTGTCCATCCTTGAGTCAGATCTCATGGGGTTTGGTCAATAATTAACAGATAATGAGAAACAACATTTTTGGACCCATTTACCACAATGTTAACGAACATTTCAAAGTGATCCAGAATCCAGGATTTCTTCTGGATCACCCCCAAAATGAAACCAGTTCTTCCTTTTCACATTTACAACAAATCCGGAACATTTAATCAAAATTGGTCCATAACTTTTTGAGTTATGTTGCTAACAGACAGACAGACAGACAGACAGACAGACAGACAGACAGACAGACAGACAGACAGACAGACAGACAGACCGACCTCCTTGGCGGAGGTAATAAAATAACGTAAATAAAATGAACTAAGAAATAAAATATAATAAATAATATTAATAAAATACAATATATATTATATAATAATAAAAAGAAATAAAAAGCATGAATACACCAAAAAATAAAATAAATAATAATAAAATAACATAATAATGCATCCTTCCAGAGTAGCTTTTCCAAAAAGCTATTTATAAATCTCATTCATATATCAAGCAAACACCAGACAGCTGCCAAGGCAACTCCAAACAAAAGACAGAAGAAAAGAGGAGTAAAACACATCATTTCTAACGAAAGCATCATTAAATAAATAAAAAAGGTTGCTGCAGGAGTGGAGGTTGGACTGTGATGTGGAGGACCTGCAGGTCCTGAAGGTCAAGTGCAGATGGGTTACGTCCTTCAGCAGCTCATCCACAGGACAGTCATTTAATAGATTTATATCAGTATGAAGTTACTGTTCATATCAATATGCCAGACCAGCTGTGCGTGAAGTGTGTGTTTTGTGATCAACTTACTTTTTAACAGAATCAAGGTGTGCTTATCGATCGAAGAGGGAATATATTGAACTTTGTTCTCACACAATGACGTCACGACACAAGATTCGTTCTCACTTTTTAATCACTTTTTAAAGGAACATCACAAAGACAGTCTGGAGGGACCGACCGGAACCACAACGACAGCGTTTACAGCGCACACACACACACACACACACACTCGGGTCCGGTCCCCCTAGCAGCCCAGCCAGGGGTCCGGCCGGTTCGTCCTGGAGATGAAGGCGATCTTCCGGGCCATCTCAGTGCAGTAGATGCGCTTGCATCCCTCGTAGTTCTTCCTCTGCCGTTCCCTGCACGGCTTCTCGTAGTAGCGCTTGCGCTTCACCGTCTCGATGATGCCATCCTGGGTCAGCAGCCTGAACACAGGGGGACACTTTTATGGGTCAGCAGCCTGAACACAGGGGGACACTTTTCATGGGTCAGCAGCCTGAACACAGGGGGACACTTTTATGGGTCAGCAGCCTGAACACAGGGGGACACTTTTCAGGGTCAGCAGCCTGAACACAGGGGGACACTTTTCAGGGTCAGCAGCCTGAACACAGGGGGACACTTTTGATTTAACACACAGATTGTTCGGTTTTTGGGGTTTTTTAAGCAGAATTTGACAACAGGAGGATACAGAGGACTCCCGATTATAAAGTCCTACATAAACACTAACCTCAAGCTGCATTCACAGACACTTTAAATCACTGATTTGCCCCTCTATATCACATTTAATCCCTCTTTCAATAACATTATGAGTGATTCCAGACTAGGTGACATTGACCGGAAGTCGTTCTGGAATCTTGCGTTTTCTCGCCATTTAACGGCAAATCGACGGACGTCGCCGCGCGTTTTCGGCCCGCGGACGAAACGTCACCTGTTTAGAGTCTTGTAGGCGGCGTCGACGTTACTTTGATGAACCATCACCGTCCGGGAGATGAAGCGAAGGTGCTTCGACATGTCGTCGCCGGTGCGTGCTCTATTCACGCCCGTGTGGGAACACTCGGGGGGCAAAAACAGTTCCGGGTTGCTAAAGGGGAGCCGAGTGTCTCCTTACTCAGGGATGTTGGTGCCAGGGCTTGTCCTGTCAGCATGGCCTTTATCTCCCTCGTTTCATCGCCCACCTATTGTTATTACTGCCATCTGAAGTCGGGCAGTGGGGAATGAGAGCGCATCTTTGGATTAAAGAGCTCTTTATATTGTTCTCTTTGATTGACTCCGCCAGCCGTGTAACTCTAGTGTTCCGTGGGGAGGAATGATGACAACCTGGACAGATAAGGTTGTGTCTTCTTTTGTTGGGCTGAACACACTGGAAAATATCTTCTGAGGGCTCTTTTTTCAATTCCACATAGCCCGAGTGATGTGTGAAAATGACTTTTTAAGTCCTTTTGAATTAAGTGAATCCCACTTTTTGTTGTTCCTGAACAACTTTTTAATAAGATGGTAGACTGCAGGTGAGAAGTCTGTATTAGTTACACCTGTGGTTGAATCCCACCTCTGCCTCTCTCATTTGTCATTATTAAAAGAAAGGTCACAGTGCTGTAACACATTAATTACACATGAACACAGAGCAGTACCATCTAGTGGTCAGGATTTGGATTATTGTTGATGCCATCCAAGTGTTCATTTTATTTAAATTCCCTTTATGCCTCATATGCTTTTTTTATATACATGTAACCTATTGAACATAATTACAACATACTCAGGGGTAAGTGGGTAAATCTAGTTGGTTTTACGCCCCAAGCAAGAACGAGGTCCTTCGTATTCTAAATTTGTTTTTAGTAATATTCAAGTAAAATGTTTCACGTCACTGTTAAAGCCACAGAACTAGAGAGCATTTACGAACGTAACACGTATTGTTTATGCCAGCTCAGATCAGCACAAAATGCAGATGCGCCACCTTCAAACTCAGAAGCCGTTACACGTCCAAACATCATTAAATGTTTGTCACCCATCATAGCTGGGATTTCACGACCCCCCCGCCAGTGTCACGTTTCTGTAGAATTCAGCCTGATGTCGGCATCAAAGCTCTTTCAGCTCCTCTCTGAATTTTCCACAGTACTAACAGAGGTGGAGGGTAAATTGGGAACCTGAGGTGGGGGGGGTTGGAGTCCCAGTCTGCCAGCAGCGCCTGCATTGGCTGGGTCCACGTCGGACGCAGGCGAGGCGCGAGCCAATGGAAGGAGACGCAGGCGCAGGCAAGAGGAGGCAGCCCGGCAGACCTGCGAACACAGACGAGCGGAGAAGCCGGATCGGCCCATCATCATCAACAAAAAAACAAAGTCAGGCGGTGACTGTAACATGGAGGGGAAATTTGCAGATTTCTCAGGAAAGTGGACGATGAAATCCTCGGAAAACTTTGAGGAGCTTTTGAAAGTGCTGGGTGAGTAACGCCTGCAGGGATAACCTGTTGGGCTCATCTCATTTAATAGAAAACTACAGAAAACAAACCCTCATAACACATGAAATGCACACAGTTGTTGAGGTGATTTGCCTGCAGGGTGATCTATTATCCATCCAAAGAAAGAAAAGAAAAGACGCGAGGAATCCACATTTGTCAAACGATCAACAGAACAAAATGTTTCTGTGGTTCTGGGTTTACAGCCCACAGTTACAAAGGACGGGAGGGTCGGGGCAGGGTCGGCTGGTGGCATCCATTAAAAAAATCTGGAGACAAATAGCCTGTGGAGGAATGTTAGATTAGACTCATCTGAAGGAAGCCTTCCTCATGCGGTTGTAATTAGAGCCAGTGTAAACGGAACTAAGCCTTGACATGGGCCCCAGCAGCCAGCGAGCTCGGAGGCTGCTTTTCCCTTATTTCCCCGGGCCCCACTGACCTAATCTAGGTTTGTGTGTGTGTGTGTGTGTGTATGTGTGCGTGCGTGTGCGCGTGTGTGTGTTGCATTAATACCGCTGCATGAGCAAATACGGCCTGAGCGGAGACAGACCTCACCGAAAGCCAGTCAGACAGCTAGAAAAATCCGGAGGACCACAACCAGTCGCTGAACGTAATTCGAAACAGCTGCGCGGAATTTTCGCAAAACGCGCAGCCATCGCCGGGTCGGTCGGAGGAGAGCTGGAATTCCTGTTGCTTGCCTCAGAGGGTTCCTGGAAGCCCGGGACGTGATAAAAAAACAAAAAAACCCCTGCAGGTGGAATGACAGACGCCCGCGTTGTATAACAGGCTTCGGGAAAGACGTGAGACGAACCCAAAGGTGCCAGACGATTCACCTCGGAGGGGTTCCTCAAGGCGCTGGTTCCACAGCTGTACACACCAGAGGTCAAACCGGATAACATCCCAGATAAGGATCACTTGTTCCGGCCTAAAGTGCTCTTAGATTCCAGGTTTAGGTGGAGTTTACAATTGAGTTTGGACTGGTGTTTGTAATCTCACTGATGAGCTTCTGGGTGGGAGCTGAGTCGGGATGGAAGCACACCCCACCCCCCCCCCACCATCCCTGGTCCTCCCCAAGGTGGACCCGGGCCAGTAACGGTTCTGTTTGTGCGGCTCAGGGGTGAACGTGTTCTTCAGGAAGATGGCGGTGGCCGCCGCCTCCAGCCCGGTGGTGGAGATCACCCAGCAGGGAGACACCCTGTCCATCAGGACGTCCACCAGCATCCGCACCACCAACGTGACCTTCACCGTCGGACAGTCCTTCAGCGAGACCACGGTGGACGGGCGCGCTTGCACGGTACAGGGCTCGCAACGCCGGTTCCTCCCGCCCTGGCTCCCTAACCCTGCCTGGTTGTCCTGTCTTTTTTTTAGAGCTTTCCCAAGTGGGAAACAGACAGTAAGATCAGCTGCGAGCAGACGCTGCAGAAGGGAGACGGGCCCAAAACGGGATGGACCAGGGAGCTGACCAACGATGGGGAGCTGGTCCTGGTAAGTAACGTTCAGGTGATGGGACAGGTCGAGGGCGCCTCTGTTGAGAAGAGAGGAGAGGAGAAGAGAAGAGAGGAGAAGAGAAGAGAAGAGAAGAGAAGAGAGGAGAGGAGAGGAGAGGAGAAGAGAAGAGAAGAGAAGAGAAGAGAAGAGAAGAGAAGAGAAGAGAATATTTATTGTCATTGACAAGGTTGAGAACGAAATTAAGGGCCATCCATCAGTGCAGTAAACCCATAATAAATAGACACAAATCAGAGTAATAAAAGCACTCGTTCACCCCACAGTATGTTGCACATGTCATTACGGGCCAGGCTCACGTCTCCATACTGCACAGGTGAAGTGTTCAGTGGAGGTTGGCAGTATTTAACCGGATCACAGCGGTGGGGTTCAAACTGGTTTTCAGTCTACTGGTCCTTGATTTGATGATCTGATTTGTTCTTGATCTGATTGGTCCTTGATCTGATGATCTGATCGGTCCTTGATCTGATGATCTGATTGGTCTTTGATCTGATGATCTGATTGGTCTTTGATCCAATGATCTGATTGGTCCTTGATCTGATGATCTGATTGATCCTTGATCCGATGATCTGATTGGTCCTTGATCTGATTGGTCCTTGATCTGATGATCTCATTAGTCCTTGGTCTGATGATCTGATTGGTCCTTGATCTGATGATCTCATTGGTCCGATTGGTCTTTGAGCTGATGATCTGATTGGTCCTTGATCTGATTATCTGTTTTGTCTTTGATCTGATCATATGATTGGTCTTTGATCTGATGATCTGATTGATCCTTGATCTGATGATCTGATTGGTCCGATTGGTCTTTGAGCTTATGATCTGATTGGTCATTGATCTGATGATCTGCTTGGTGTTTGATCTGATGATCTGATTGGTCCGATTGGTCTTTGAGCTTATGATCTGATTGGTCATTGATCTGATGATCTGCTTGGTGTTTGATCTGATGATCTGATTGGTCTTTGATCTGATGATCTGATTGATCCTTGATCTGATTATTTGTTTGGTCTTTGATCTGATGGTCAGATTGATCTTTGATCTTTTGATCTGATTGATCTTTGATCTTTTGATCTCATTAGTCCTTGATCTGATTAATTGGTCCTTGATCTGATGATCTGTTTGGTCTTTGATCTGATTATCTGATTGGCCCTTGATCTGATGATCTGTTTGGTCTTTGATCCGATCATCTGATTGGTCCTTGATCTGATGATCTGTTTGGTCTTTGATCTGATCATATGTTTGATCTTTGATTTGATGATCTGATTGGCCCTTGATCTGATGATCTGCTTGGTCCTTGATCTTATCATCTGATTGGTCCAATTGGACCTTGATCTGATGATCTGATTGGTCCTTGATCTGATGATCTGATTGGTCCTTGATCTGATGATCTGATTGGTCCTTGATCTGATGGCCCTGTGTCGTCTGCCTGACGGCAGCAGCTCAGATGGGGTGTGACCAGGGTGTGACATGATGGATCTGGTTCTCCCTCAGTGGGAAGGGCGGCAGCCAGATACCCCCTGGGCGGCCTTAATGCCTCTCTGGAGTGCTTTCCTCGGGGGCCACTGTGCAGCTTGAGACAGCAGGGGTGTGGGGGGGCGATCTCAGTGGAGCAAAAGGCCACCAGCAGCTTTCAAGGGTTCATCTGGGTCGGATTGTTTCACCTCTGGGACGTTAACGTCCTGCAGCTCCAGTGTGGAGCTAAGACACAGACATGGAAGTTCAGCTCCCGAGGGTCGGGAGACGCCGAGCAGCTTCCAGATTAATGACGTCACTGAGAAAAGAGACGCTTTTGCAAAAGAGATTTTGAGATTTTGTGTTGCAAATGCACTGAAAAGCAAACTTTTATCAGTCTGGGCTGTGAAGGGATGATAAAATCTGTTGGATTAGTTTAGATGAGATTTAAAACAAGACAGGAGAGCAGCGTCAGGAACTATTTTAGGGAGTCTTGTAGCTGTTAAAATCCACTTTTTGTATTGAGACCAGCTCCTCTTGCAGATGAAATTGGACCAAATGTAGAGATTACAGGTAACGTAGAGTTTCTTCTGTTCTTACCTTTCAGATGATGACTGCAGGGGACGTGGTCTGCACCAGGGTCTACCAACGGGAATGAGGGCTTTTTTCAGAGAGCTCAGATTTTTTTTTTCCTCTTCTATTGATTGCACAGTTTTACACAAATGATTTTGTTCCCTGTCTTTCTCTCAGCATGACCTCGGCGTTAAAGAGTGCGCTGAGGTCATTTCATTTGCGGCGTCTGGGCGCGTGGAGTTAGTCACTAACGCCAAACCCGAAATCCTCTGACACCCTGTAAATAAAGTTAAAAGTTGCAATGTGGTATTTCTGTTTCCCAAATGTCAATAAAATGTTTTATAGGAGTGTTTTGTTTTTTGGGTTTTTTTTTTCTGCTTGGTGATTTTTGCCCCCTCCCATTCCCTCGTTGGCTTGCTGCGATCGCTCTGCAATGCGTCCTGCTCGTCCAGCCCTCCTGATCGCTCCACACCCATTCCCCCGCCGTCCCTCCACCTCATCGCCGGTTCTGCTCGCCGCCGCTCGTATCCTCTAAATCAGGTTTGAGAGACATTTGGCAGAGACGAGGTGGAAACAGGGCGCGGGAAGACAAAAAAAAAAAAGGGGGGTGAAAAATGTTTCACAGCCTTGGGAAATGTTAAAGTCATTTTCCAGTTCAATTTGAGTGTGCAGTAAAATAAAAACAACACCCCCCCTCCTCCTCCTCAACCCTGGTCTCTGGCTTTGCACCCAGGTACAAAGTGTTTCAGGAGGGAGAGGCTTTACCCCGCGCAGCGGGCCTTCACCTCACCGTGAGAAGCGTCTCTTCTCGTCTCCGTAGCGCTTCCCGCTACGGTTCATATCAGCTGCGATCGCTTTTCCAGGATTCCAGACGGCGTACGCCAAACGGCCCTGTGAAGTGTTTCCCAGTTTATCCTCACAGCGTGGAGCGAGCAGAGGGAGGTCTGGGTCTCCTCCAGCACGAGAGCAAACCTGTGTGTCTGTGTGTGTGTGCGTTCTTGTACTATTCTGAGTACCAAAATCTGCATTTTACTATCAAAGTGAGGACATTTTTGGGAAGCGAGGACATTTTAGTTCAAAAACCTCAAAAGCCTGTTTGAAGGTCAAGACCTTGTTTTAAGGTTAGAAGTGGGTTTATGTTAGGTTCAGGGTCAAGGGGTTGGTTGGGTTGGTTGGGGTTGGGTAATACATTATATCTATGAAAGTCCTCACATGGATAGAAGAACAAGAGTGTGTGTGTGTGTGTGTTTTTGTTCTTCGCCAATCAACATTCTATTATCAAAGTGAGGACATTTTTGCTGGTCCTCACAGCTTAGAAGCACTGTTTGAAGGTCAAGACCTCCTCACAAAAATAAAAGCACAAGGATGTGTGTGTGTGCGCGTGTGTGTGTGTGAGATATTTTAGCAAAGCAGCACTACCACAGGAATAAAGGTCCAGATCCTCAGCAGAAATGTCTGCTTTTAACGACTTTCTCGCAGCACAAAGCACCGTCGCGTTCCTGTTCTGCGGTCAGAGTTCATGTCTGCTCCGCGTTTGTCTCCGCTCTCCTCAGCAGCACGATTCTCTCTTCGGCAGGACACCCAGACGGAACCTTTACCCACCCCAGGAATGAACGCAGCCACGGCCCGAAGGCTGCAGCACCAGTAATGGATGTGTTTAGTGCGTGAGGTGCAATAAAACATTCGGAAAGGGCGGACTTCTTTGGAGGGAAAAAAGAAAAAGCCCGTGTTATTGTAGAAGTGCTCGTCAAAGCCACAGAGCTTCGACTGAGGGATGGAAAGTTTCTGCTGTTCGCTCAGAACGTTGGAATTCTTCTCAGTTAACATCGTGTGGTAATACAAACACACACACACACACACACACACACACACAGCTAAGACACAACAAGCATGCTTGTGTGTAAATGGCCTGTTAGGAACCTACAAGCTGTCAAAAATGACACATTCTATGTGTGTAATGTCACGGAACGCCGACTCCCTTGACCGGATGAAATGAAGAAATTGCCACGGCTTCGGAACAGGAAGCACCAAAATCTTTCGGTTCCAGTCAGGGGAACTTGGGCAATCACGGGCGGAAATGAGCGGTCCCAGTCACTCAGCGTCACCAAAACAGAGACCCTGCGACCGGGCCGAGGCGGGGAAGGCCGCTCACCTTTCTACTTTTCCTCAGAGGGATCGCTCTTGCGGTCATCGTGGTTTCAGGATTTTGGGGGGAATTTTCTTTTGTAATATTTATGTAGAACCCAAAATATGAGTAATTCTGCAGCTGTCTCTTAAACTGGCTGTTTTGAGCGTTCTCTGTGTGGTAATTTGTGGGGTTTTAATGTCTGTCTGCTCTTTGTTCTGGAAGGGAAGGTGATTTTTAAATGAATGTAGTCTCTTTTTTTTTTTTGCTCCTCTGAAATGTCTCAGTTGAGAGACAGAGGAATATGTATTCTTCCCATTGTTCAAACTGAGCATCGAGCTTTTGGTTAAACTCGCAGAGGTTAATTAGGAATTTACAGATAACAAAACTGCATTGTTGGATTTAAATTTACGAACGTTTCAGACTACCTATCATGTTCACACCCACTAATGCAAGATGTCCATGTCAGCTAGTCGCAGTAAAAAAAAACAAAAAACGCTTCCTTATAAAACGGTTCAAAACATTAAACTTCCTGAAACAGGATTACAGAAAATGAAACTGTGTATATTGTCACTTTCGAATGAAGAGAACCAGAACTAAAGGTGACATGACAGCAATACAGGGATATTAAAGAAGAAGAGACAATAACACAATGGTCTTGGCCGCAGTTAAACACACAGAATGAAAACTCCAGACTCGCCTCAACATGTCATTTCCATAAAAGCATATTTAGATCAAATCATTTGAGTTTATTGTTCGAAAGCAGAATGGGAAAATGCTCCTTCGCGGCTCGAGAGCGACATCTAGTGGACAGATGTGGCAACTGCACCCCGCAGCCTACAAAGCGAACACCATTCGAGGATCTAACGACGATTTGTGTTTTTTTAAAAACATTATTTTATGGCTACGGTCGCGACTAAAATTAGTTAATTTGGTTAATGCTTAATTTGTCGATCTTAAACAGAGATTATGGGCAAACCCGAGATATATTTTCATAACGGTTTTCGTGCCCCTGTATAATAATTACTATAATGATGAAATGTAATCGTTTTTTTATCCATTTATTGGGCTTTGTTGTGGTCGTGGCTGCAAACGAAACACTTTAACCACCCCTTTTATCGTCGCTGCTCGGTCACGTGTCGGGCGCGGCCACGTGACTCCCGTCGCAGCGCGTGTCACGTGACGTCCCACTTCCTGCCGCCCCCCCCCGCCGCCGCTCCGCCGCCAGAACCGCCAACATCTGGGCCTGGGGAGGGACACGGCCGCAGGACACCCCCCCTCTCGGCCACCCGGGGAGCGCACACGACCGCCTTCGGCCGCGGGGACATGATCTCGGGGCGAGCGTCGCCCTGATCCCGCTTCGAGACCTGCAGCCAGCTTGGGCTCGCCCCCCCCGCCCTCAAAACACACGCCCCCCTACCCTGCCCCCCCGGGACGGCCAGGTCCGGCTAACTGATCAACCAAGACGTCCCCAGGCTTCCCCGAGACCATGGAGGAGCAGAACCCCTTCCAGGTAGGAGGCCCGGACCCCCCCCCCTCACCCAAACCCCCCCCACGGTGTCGGGCTCGGTCTAATTCCCGGCGTGTTGTCGCTCATGTGATCGGTGCCGCTCGTCCCCCCCCGGGCCTGCACAAGCCTGTCATCTCCACCCACTTGTAGCTCCCGGTAGCGGCCGTCCTGGGGGGGTCCTGGGGGGGGTCCTGGGATGTTGTGATCCTGCTCACCGGTTTCCTCTCCCCCCACTAGGACCCCGCAGTGACTCAACACAGCAGCTCGACCGGATATGCCACCCTGGACCTGTACAACCCCTTTGAGAACACCAACACTGCGGTGAGCTGCCCCCCCCCCGGGGCACTGCCCCCCCCACCTGTGAGGAGGAGGAGGAGACGCCTTCCACGGGGGGGGGGCAGTGCCTGTTACATGTACAGTCGGTGAGAGAGAGGTATCGGGCCCTCGATGGTGACATGGGGGGGGTGGAGCGTCTTGAGGGGGGGTCGGGGCCTTGCTCTAGGACACCAGGGTGGGGGGTCTTTCGGGGCCTTGCTCAAAGGCACCAGGGTGGAGCGTTGCCCCGCTGCTGGTGACTGGGAGCAGCCCGGTCCCCTCACACTGAACCAGTAAGTAGCCTCGCCCCCCCCCCCCACCCTTTGGTTTCCGTGGAAACGCGTCCCCTGCTTCCTGCCCCCCCCGCCGTGTCCGTATCCTTTCAGCTGACGTTGCAAACGGCCACGAAACCAGCGCGACGCCTTCGTCACTCTGGTTTCTCCGCGGGGGGGTGTTGAAGGCCTGTGCTGATGGGGGGGGTGTTAAAGGCCTGTGCTGATGGGGGGGCGGGGGTGTTGAAGGCCTGTGCTGGGGGGCGGGGGTGTTGAAGGCCTGTGCTGATGGGGGGGGGTGTTAAAGGCCTGTGCTGGGGGGGGGCGGGGGTGTTGAAGGCCTGTGCTGATGGGGGGGGTGTTGAAGGCCTGTGCTGATGTGTCTTGGGTGCCGGGCGTGTTGCAGCCTCCGCCGCCGTACGAGCCCACCTCTCCCTCCGCCCCGCCGGCGCCGTCGCAGACCCCGCCCACCAGGACGACGCCCACCGAGCCCCGCAACTACGGCTCCTACAACTCTCAGGTCAGGCCCTTTCGCCTTTTAATTCGAGCGTCGGGCGTCGCTCCCGTCTCGCCGGACGCCGTCCGAACGCCGTCTGACGCGTGGCCCGCTGCGCCCATGCGTCCAGACCGCCGTCAACGCCACCACGGCCGAGCTGCTGAGGAAGCAGGAGGAGCTGGAGAAGAAAGCCCGGGAGCTGGAGCGGAGGGAGAGGGAGCTGGAGTCACACAGCCTGGGACCTGGAGCCTGTAAGAGCTGGGGGGGCGGGCTGGGGGGAGGGGGGGTGAAGGTGGGAGGCTGGGGGAGGTGAAGGTGGGAGGCTGTGGGGAGGGGGTGAAGGTGGGGGCTGGGGGGGGGTGAAGGTGGGAGGCTGGGGGGAGGTGAAGGTGGGAGGCTGTGGGGAGGGGGGTGAAGGTGGGAGGCTGTGGGGAGGGGGGTGAAGGTGGGAGGCGTGAAGGTGGGGGATGAAGGTGGAAGGTATGAAGGGGGGAGGCTGTGGGGAGGTGAAGGTGGGAGGTATGAAGGGGGGGTGAAGGTGGGAGGCTGTGGGGAGGTGAATGTGGGAGGCTGTGGGGGGTGAAGGTGGGAGGTATGAAGGGGGGGTGAAGGTGGGAGGCTGTGGGGGGGGTGAAGGTGGGAGGCTGTGGGGGGGTGAAGGTGGGAGGCTGGGGAGGGGGTGAAGGTGGGAGGCTGTGGGGGGTGAAGGTGTAAGGTATGAAGGGGGGAGGCTGGGGGGAGGTGAAGGTGGGAGGCTGTGGGGGGTGAAGGTGGGAGGTATGAAGGGGGGTGAAGGTGGGAGGCTGTGGGGGGGTGAAGGTGGGAGGTATGAAGGGGGGTGAAGGTGGGAGGCTGTGGAGGGGGGTGAAGGTGGGAGGTATGAAGGGGGGTGAAGGTGGGAGGTATGAAGGGGGGGTGAAGGTGGGAGGTATGAAGGGGGGGTGAAGGTGGGAGGCTGTGGAGGGGGGGTGAAGGTGGGAGGTATGAAGGGGGGTGAAGGTGGGAGGTATGAAGGGGGGTGAAGGTGGGAGGCTGTGGGGGGTGAAGGTGGGAGGCTGTGGGGGGGGTGAAGGTGGGAGGCTGGGGAGGGGGGGTGAAGGTGGGAGGCTGTGGGGGGGTGAAGGTGTAAGGTATGAAGGGGGGAGGCTGGGGAGGGGGGGTGAAGGTGGGAGGTATGAAGGGGGGGTGAAGGTGGGAGGCTGTGGGGGGGTGAAGGTGGGAGGCTGTGGGGGGTGAAGGTGGGAGGCTGTGGGGAGGTGAAGGTGGGGGGTGAAGGTGTAAGGTATGAAGGTGGGAGGCTGTGGGGGGGTGAAGGTGGGAGGCTGTGGGGGGGTGAAGGTGGGAGGCTGTGGGGGGGTGAAGGTGTAAAGTATGAAGGGGGGAGGCTGGGGAGAGGTGAAGGTGGGAGGCTGGGGGGAGGTGAAGGTGGGAGGTATGAAGGGGGGTGGTGGGGGTGAACCCAGAGCTAAATGACTGAACCCCCCCCGTGTCCCTCAGCCCGTCAGAACAACTGGCCCCCCCTGCCCTCCTTCTGCCCCGTGGGGCCCTGCTTCTACCAGGACATCACCGTGGAGATCACCCAGCAGTTCCAGCGCACCGTCACCATCATGTACTACTTCTGGATGTGTGAGTGTGCCACACCTTTGGGGGGGTCGTACCCTCGTCCTGGGCGACACCAGCGGGCGAAGCGGGTCGCTCGCACGATTTAAAAGCTCGTGATTCTCGTGACTGACAAAAGAGAGTTTATGCACCGGCCCTGTTACACTTGTTCAGAACCTGGGCCCCCTCCAGGAATTATTTTATCTTATCTTATTTTATTTTATCTTAATTTATTTTTACTTTATCTTAGTTTATTTTATCTTATTTTATTTTTATTTTCTTATTTTATTTTTATTTTATCTTATTTTATTTTTATGTTATTTTGTTATTTTATTTTATTTTTATCTTATTTTATTTTTATTTTATTTTATCTTATTTTATTTTTATGTTATTTTTTTATTGTATTTTATTTTTATCTTATTTTATTTTTATTTTATCTTATTTTATTTTTGTTATTTTTGTTATTTTATTTTATTTTCATCTTATTTTATTTTATCTTATTTTATTTTTATTTTATTTTAGGGGGAAATGTCACTGGTTTATGTCAGTGTCGCTGTTCCTCCGGTAGGGGGCGCTCCAGCCGGGTGCGCGCAATAGACGACACTTCCGCCTGTCAAACTAACGACACACTAACACATCCAGCTTGATTAGGACTTTATCTCTTTCCTGCTGTGGATTAACTCCTCCTCCAGCTGCCTGTCCTTTAGATGCGCGATGAATATACAGATGTACATCCTCCTATATCTTTATATCTTCAATCTAATCCAAATTCTGTAAGTAGGCAACAACGGATGGAGTCTACGTACGAGAGGCCTAAAGCGCTTGAGGATGTTCTAGCGCGTGAAAGGACTGAGGGGAATGGTGGGATGTTTAGTATCTAACATAACGCTGGGTTATCGCTCTTTAAAGGGCAATGAAACAAAACCGAAACCGTTTCTGTTCTCCGTAAAGGCGACCATGAGAGCCGAGCTCGCGCCCCGCAGGAGGCACGGGGAGGCAATAAATAGCGTAGTGTTACATCAGCCCGTCCTTATTTGTATGGAAGAGTGAGTTTCAGCGTGTGTGTGTGTGTGTGTGTGTGTGTGTGTGTGTGTGTGCGTGTGCGTGTGTGTGTGTGTGTATGTGTGTGTGTGTGTGATAAAGCAACAGCGGCCTCGGCGCTGCTCGCCGTAGTAAAAGCCTGTCTCCCCCCCCCAAGTCTGCGCCGCCACGCTGCTCTTCAACGTGGTCTCCTCCCTGGCCATGTTCTGCGTGGACCCCTCTGGCAGCGGCGTGGGCCTGGGCCTGGCCATCCTCTGGGCCATCCTCTTCACCCCCTGCTCCTTCGTCTGCTGGTACCGGCCCGTGTACAAAGCCTTCAGGTCCGACCCGCTGTCTACATTAAAACCCCCCGACTTCACACACACGCTCGGGGGGGGTCACGGCTTCCTAACCGTGTCATTTT
This sequence comes from Lagocephalus sceleratus, assembly GCA_911728415.1. Classification (NCBI taxonomy): domain Eukaryota; kingdom Metazoa; phylum Chordata; class Actinopteri; order Tetraodontiformes; family Tetraodontidae; genus Lagocephalus; species Lagocephalus sceleratus. The sequence continues at coordinate 1,792,776 of CAJVRN010000219.1, read as the reverse complement.
CTCTCTTGCAGGAGTGACAGCTCCTTCAATTTCTTCCTCTTCTTCTTCATCTTCTTCGCCCAAGTGGTCGTCTGCGTCATCATGACCATCGGCATCCCCGGATGGGGGTTCAGGTACGCCACCGCCTCCGCCGCCGCCGCCGCCTCCGCGCTTCGCTTTTTGAGCGCTAGGGTTCCCGCGTCCTCGTTCTCAGCGCGTCCCCCCCGTCTCCCTTTCTGTTTTCACCCCTCCGCCTCAGCGGGTGGATCGTGAGCCTGGCCGCCATGAACCACAGCGTCGCCGTCGGCGCCATCATGATGATCAACGCCATCTTCTTCACCGCCCAGGCCGCCATGGGGGTCGTCATGCTGAAGAAGGTGAGCCCCGAGTTGGGGTTTTTTTTTTCTTGACGTTTAATGGAAAACACAGTCAGGAGTTACGGTCACGCCCCCCCCCCCTCGTAAACCGAGGTCTCGTTGTCGTGGGGACAAGCGGGGGTGTCCGGTTCCGCGGGTGGGGGGGTTCTCTTTCTTCGATGCGACGGCGAGCTCTGTCGCGTATCCCGTGTCAGCGCCGCTCTGCTCCCCCCTCAGGTCCACAGCCTGTACCGGCAGACCGACGCCAGCTTCCAGAAGGCCCAGGCCGAGTTCGCCACTGGAGTCATGTCCAATCAGGCCGTGCGCCAGGCGGCCGTCAACGTGGCCGCCAACGCCGCCCAGGGGTCCTTCAACGCGCCGCGGTAGGAGGAGAGGCGGGACAGGGCGAGGAGCGGGAGGAGAAAGAGGGGCCTGTTCATCTTAAATGAGGCTGTTTGGCATTTGATCCCCCCCCCTCACACACACACACACACACACAGGTGAATTCCGTTTGGCGGCGGAGGGAAATTGAGAGAATCCACGGTAATTACGGCGAGACAAAAGAAGCTTCAGGGCGTACGCATGAGACGGAAGTGGCGGTCGGCACATAACGGCTGATTCAGTAAACACAAACACGGTGTGAAAACAAAAAAACAACAAAAACGGGAAGCTGCATAAAGGTTTGCGCACCAAGTCTCTGCACTTTTTTTGTATTGGGGGGGTTAAAAATGGAGCTCTGTGCTAAGTGAAATGTTTCCTCTTTCTTTCGCGTGTTGTGTTGAGGCGATCTCAAGAGTTGGAGCTGAACGTTAAAGCGTCGCCCTTTGATTGTCAACCCTCGTGATCCGGCTTCTGCTCTTCGGCTTAACTGTAAACTAATATATTGTTTCGTTAAATGTTGCGGATGAGAATGCCTATTTACCTTATTGCCAAACCTCTCATACTGTAAAGATTAAATATGTTGTATTGGTTGCAAATATATGTGCCACTTTTTGGTGTTACTTGTGTTGGGTTTTTTTTATGATTCCATGCCACTACATGATTTTAATAAAAATATATCATTATGCTTGTAGTTACATGCAGCTTCTATTTTGTCACAAAATAAGACCAGGACGCTTATTGTAATGTATCTGTTTGAAGACCTGAAGGTGATAACCCGCAGTCATCAGACGGACTTCTTTGTGAGATCATTTGTTCCGTAGGTGCAAAAGAAAATTATATCAAGTACATATTCCCAAGCATGTGATGCCGAATAAATGCACTGGTTGCTAGGAAACCACTTGAATCTGATTTTTACATCAGGGTTTACGTCACTGCGCGCAGTTTTCTGGTGTGCGTGCGCTTAAAATCAGATTCTAACGGCACCAGATTTATGCAACTTGTTGCGTTTCCTTTTACGCAACTTGACTTTTGGGCCAGCAAGGCCACAGTCTGAAGCATTTTCTTTTCTTTCTTAACCCCCCCCCCCCCCCGGTGGTTTCAAAGGAGCTTTCTTTACCCGGCTCCGTTTTAAAAATAACATTTGCGTGTCATTATTGGTGTCGGTGGCCCGGAGCCGTGCGCCGTTTAAGGGCTGCCGCGCCGACGTCAGGCGTCGCGCTTCACCGTGAAGATGGCGGAGGCTGCCGAGGCGCCACAACACAGGTTCTTCTGCTACTGTTGTAAACGTGAAACAACCCCCAAACTCCCGGTAAGTCACTCCCGGTGCCCCCCGGTTCATTCTGCCTTCCCACCTGAGCCAGGGCGCACGGACCGAGACTCTTGGTGCGCGTCATTTACCCACTCACCTCCGAACTTTACGCATTTTTTTTTAATTAAACTGTTTATTTTATTCCAACAACCGCTCGCTTAATGAGTTATCAGAGATTACCGGTGGTGTTTCATGGTGGTGTTCACACGCCAGGGTCTTACATTAGAGAGAAGGAGTGGGTGTAAAATGTAGTGATTCACGTTGCCATATTTAGAAGCGCCACTGTCGGCACCCTAGACGTAACAGGGGCTTTGCTGGGGGTCAGCAGAGCGCAGGCACCAGCAGGAGGAGGGGGGGGGGGCGGTCATGTGGCCTCCTCCACTGTTTTGTAATGTTTGACAAATGGACAAAAGGGAAATTAATGCGATATCTCGGTCGGACGTGGCTGTTTGTGCGTGCGAGGCCGCTTTTAGTGAGTCATCCTTCAGCTTTGGCGGCGCGGTTACATAAACGGGGTCACTCCTCAGAACCACTGGACCCAAAAATTGCTTCTGGTTGCATTGGTGCTGTCGGGAGGAGCTGCTGGGTGACATAAGTCAGCCCAGCAGGGGCGGTTTATCTCCCTCCCGAGTGCGATGATGACTCTCACGGTTGATTGGGTGAAGTACAAACCTTCAACACCGACCGAAACTCCAGCTGATGGTCTGCAGAAGCACACATCCAAGTCTGTGAACTCTTCTATGACTCTTAATTTCCTGGCTTTACAGTCGGTTTGGCTGTTGATACAAACTGGTGTTTGAAATTCTTGTGTTTTGTACAGTGCACCTCTAGAAAGTGTTGCTTTTCTCCACCCACGTGACCCTGTGGATAAATCATTTTAAACAATCTTCAATTGTTTTGCTGCTTAAAGGATTTAGTGTGTCCGAGTTGTGAGTCTGGCTTCGTTGAAGAGGTGACAGAGGACTCCAGGTACAACTCAAACTCATACTCCAATTATTGAAAGCTTGCTCCAAAGCAGGGCTGAGCAATCCAGTCCGATAAGGACCATGATCCGGTCGGGTTTTCCTTCCTACCACTTTTACAATCCCAGGTGTGAGTGGTTGTCTTCCTGGTAGGCCAGAAAGCCCGACTGGATCATGAGCCTCGTCGGACTGGGTTCCCCATCCCTGTTCTAATTTATGAAAATACATACTGGAATCACCATTTTCATAGTAAATAAGGGCTTATCAGTTTTTTTCAGTGTTATTAATCATTATTTAAATCCAACCTTTATTTGATTTTCCAGTTCCCTGTTGGACACGTCTCAGTCGAGTGAAGATTTAGACACTTTGTATGAGGTAGACGTGCTCTCAGATGTATTTTGATAAATGCACTAGTTCCTTACCGAAGCTTTGTTTAACACACTCTCTGTTATTTGGTTTTTGGTGTTCTTCCAAGTTATGGCAGATGCTGTTTGTGGAGCGCTCCCTGCTCTCACATCCGCCCGCCTCTTCAGAGTTGGACTCAAATGAAAACCAGCAGGTATCGCCAGGTCCCCATCCCTCTCCCGTGTCGGCAGGTGCTGCAGAGCCCGGAGAGGTGTCGTCCTCACCTGAACAGGAGACATCGCCCCGGCCTGAACAGAGGCCTGCAGTGGAAGGGTGTGTGGAAATGGCACGCAAAATCTGATCTGTGAGAGTGTCACAATCGCCTATTCTGCCAGTTATCCTGGAGTTTTACATACCTTGTCAAGTATAGAAGAGAAAGGATACTGCATATATATTTGATTGAGAAAGCCAAATTGAATTGAATTGAATATAACGCTACAGCAGTGGAAGGATGAAGCTGCATGCATCAGCTGATTTTAATCAGTTCAGCTCAACTTTAGGCAAGGGTTAGTTATAGCATTAAAAAAAGAAAAAAGAGACACATTCCAGCAAAGAAGGGCAAAAAAGAAATACATAATAGAAGTTTCTTTTTTATTAAAATAACAAAAAGATAGCAGAATATACAATCTACTGGAAAGCCTGAGTGAATAGTAATGTTTTACAGCTTAATTTAAAAGCATTGTGAGTAACAGCAGTCCTCAGGTGTTCAGGTAGTTTGTCCAGGCGAGGAGCGTAGTACTTTAGATAGCGTCCATTGCAATCTGGATTGGCCCTTACAGAAAGAGCCTGACCCCTCCCCCCATGTCAGTAAAGAAAGACCTTTAACAGGAAGAAACCTTGAGCGGGATCAGGCTCCTTTTGCGTGGACACAGAATGCACATCATGCATGCAAATAATCTGCAATACTGAAGATGCAGGACTAAAACTAAAAGGGTTAGCAGGTCAGTGTGCAACTGCAGGGATGGCAACGCTTATATCCAGATACAGAGAGGAAGGGAGGAACACAAAACTACCCAAGAAAAAGGTGCTACTAACAAATACAGTCATGGATATATTTGGAGTTTGACGTGAATCTCTTTCAAGGATCGTACAACAGTTCTTGGCCGACCTGTTTTCAAACAATGGGAGCCCCAGCAGTACACCAGCTACACTGTAAACACTTAATTCTTTATTCACAATTTACCTTGACTGAGGTCGCTTGTGATAGACCCTGACTGTCTGTCTGTCTGTCCGTCTGTCAGATCCAGCATGCTGCAGTATGGAGACTACGTGTGGAGCCAGGGAAGTCTGGACGCTGTCGTCACAGAGGTCAGTGACAGTTAATGTTTTCAAAATAGCTGCCCCCCCCCATAACCCTCCTTCATTTGTGCGTCTTCACACTTTGTTTCTCCAGTTGTTAGAGCAGTTGGAGAACACAGGTCCGCCCCCTGCAGAGAAGGAGATGATCTCGTCCCTGCCAACAGTTTGCATCTCTCAGGAACAAACAGGTACGCATGGAGTGAACGCTTGGCCTGGTTTTTATGGTCGCTAAGGTAGACACAAATAGTCTTATTACTAAAGAGTGACACTTGCTTCACAAGTCTGCCAAACATTTATTAGTATCAAGACCTCTATTTGGTGCATGTTGAGCTGTAAACTAAATGTCAGGTTTGCTTTAATGGGATGGGACTTGAGATGCTGAACATGATTATCCTCACTCTCGTAACTTATCTGTGATAAATTATACATGGAGCGTTCCAAAGAACACACCACGGTAATTGAACAATCAGTCGAAGGGGACAACTGTCAGACTGTTGGTGCGAATTCATTTCATACTGCCAAAAATAAATCAGCCCTGAGTCATGGAGGAGATAATGGTTTATCTCCAGGTGGAAGAATATCCCTGTGTCCCAAAGTCACCCCTTCACTCAATATAGGGCACTGTCTGAATATTAGATGAAGACCACTGTACCCTATATAGTGCACTCAATGCATCCCATAATGCACTGTGAAATCTAATGTACATCCGATGCTCTGCAACCAAGCAATGTATCCCACTTTGTGGTCACGGGAAGGTGGACATGATGCTAAATATTAATCAATAATTAAGTATTAAGTGCATAATAGTACTGTAACAAACAAATGAGCAGTGCGTGTAACTCGGGCAGCACAGACGACGATCTCGTATGTACTTATTGTGTGACGCTATGACGCCATTTAAAGTGCCCTAGCTTACTGTCCCAATGAGTCCCAGCCCCAGTGGGTAGTGCACTCAAGCCAATTAGTGAGCAGGGAATAGTGGAACAAGTGTGTGATTTCACACACACAGCTGCAGGTGACAAAAGTAAAAGTATTCTCTGGAACAGGAGATACGTCACTGCGTTGCATCAAATATGATTCAGCAAAAGGGTATTGTACATTTATGCTTGGTGTTTTGTTTTTATTTTTGTCCAGAGTGCAGAATGGGGTGTCCTGTTTGCTGTGAAGAGTATTCATCAGGAGAATTTGTCAGGAAGCTCCCTTGTCTCCATTACTTCCACAGTGGATGTATAGTGCCTTGGTTGGAGTTGGTAAGAGCAGGGAGTGGACGCTCCCAGTGATGGAGGGGTTTGAACGTTTGTTAGTTTCTTTTCTTGTCAGTCACGCCACTATTCTACACTTTGTTACTACTTTTCTCCATTAATCGCACATTTTGAATTGCATTCTTGTATTTTTTAAAAATCTCGAGTTCCATATTGTCCTCCATCTTTTACATTCCACTGTAATTCTTTTGTGTGTGTTTCATATTGGCTGTGGAGCTGGAGCTTTTCCCGAGTTCTCAGACTTTCCTGCTCGATATTAACAGGATTTTCTCATCTACAGCACGATACCTGTCCAGTATGCCGTAAAAGCCTCAAAGGCGTGGACAACAGCCTCATGCCTGCATCTGAACCGCGAGAGGTGCGCTCCGTCAGGACAGAGCAGCAGGAGAGGCAGGCAATCTGAGAACTGATCCAAGTGACACTACTTCTGAGATGCACTTTTCACTTCAGACCCTCCACCAATCGCTTTTAATTTAGATGCACATGCATCAAAGCCCTACGTAACCTCTCACTTATTTTACGGATGTCTGCTAAGGACCTTTGCATTTTCTCCACTTATGTTTTCAGCACTACACTCCTAAATGGAAACTGTTTACTGAGAGTTTTTGGTGCCATTTTTGTGACTGTCCTCTGAGGTGGACTTTGATGCCATAAACTGATCATTACTGAAATGCCAGTGGGTTTTAAAAAAAGATGGAATTTCACAGCATTATTGAGTAGCTCGGTGCAGTAAGAGACTGCGCGTAGGGTCGTGTTAATACAATTTATTTATTCAACACAGGCAGTTTTGTGGCTTTTTTCTGTTATTAAAGACTAATCATGCGATCCCAGCTCGTCGCATCTACTTTAATCTCCCAGGCGGTGAAATAGATATCAGAAAACAGATATTTGCAGGTATATATGGTTTGATCATTATCTGTTAACTTGGCTTTTGTTCCAAATGAATTTTTTGCTGTTTTTCTAAAGCATTTGTTTGTTCTTCAGGCTTCAGAGACACAAGCAACAGTATAAAAAAAAGATGCCACTACTAAGAATAGCAAGATCAGACATCCACCATGTTATACATAATTGTATGTTTCAAAATAGCAATATATACCTAATATCCAGTCCAGTATCCTAATGTCCAGTATAGACAAAAAGGAGCAAGAATAAATAGAGGTTAATAGAGATATCACCAATGAAGTGTGTTCCAATGTTTCTTTGTGAATAATGGGATTGTAAAAAAATATTAAATGATTAAAGAAGTAGAAGTATAGAGTTACCCAACTAATTTCTCATGTATTCGTTTAGCCTTTCAGATGACAGGCTGGATTATTTAGGAATAAATGAATTATTCATCGGTCAGATGGGTGGTTTTAGGCAGCAGGCCGGCTCCCCCGCTTTGACGGATCATCGTCGGGCAGCGGTGAACACAACCCGGGGCCAACCGCTGGTCCCCCCCCCCAGGCCTAAAATAATAATAATAAAAAAAAAACACTAATAATGACAAAAAGTCATTTTTTTCAATGACTCAGGACCGCAGGAGCCGCGCACGACCGACATTTGCTCCCCTCCCGTGTCCCTCCCCGGCCCGTCCTCCCCTCCCCTCCCCTCCCCTCCGCGGTCCCTCCCCGGCTCCCTCCCTCCCTCCTCCCGGGGACCGAGTATGCCCGTGCTGGACTGACACAGTAGCGCTCCGGGCTGAGCAGTCATGGAGGCCCCGTTACCGACAGCGGCCCGCGCCGACACATCCAGGCCCAGCTAACGGCGCGTCGGTGTGGACTTTCCCCCCCCCAGCTTCCTCGGGAGACGCCGACGGGCGAGAGCCGCCGTCGAGGCGGAGGAATTACCGCGGCGTGGAGGGAGGAATAGAAGGAGATCCATTTCGGGTCTCTGTTGATTCAACGCAGCCGCCATTTTGTTGACAGTTCGTGTTTTTTTTAATAACCTCCTCAGCGCTGCGCCCCGGATTTTACACCGACCGGGACACGTCCCGCCGCCTTTACCCCGCCCGTCTGTCCGGGTCAGTTTATTTTGTACGTTTTTCTCCGAACTGGCGTCGTAATGTGTGTTTTGCCCCCCCTCCTCCTCCTCCTCCTCCGCCGCCACACTCCCCGGTCGAGCTGGCTGGCTAGGGCATCGCTAGCCGCCGTAGCTGGGATGGCGAGCCCCCCTGAGACGGGGACGGAGCTCCGGCACCTCCGCACCCCCCGGTTCTGTCATTTACCTATTTTTTTTTTAAATTATTATTATTTTCTTTATTATTACCCCCCTCCGCTTCCAGGTGACTAAGAGCAGCCCACGGTCGCTCGCCCCACGCCGCTCCGCAGCGGTCACCGCGGAGAGCCCGTGCCCGGCGGAGAGGAGCCCCGGGCCGGGCAGGAGGGCGGCCGGCGAGCGGGGCTGCTCTCCGCGTCGCTCCGGACCGCTTCAAAACAAACACGTGTCTCCGCGCGACGCCTTTAATTCCATTTCGACGTCTCCTCGCCGCGGAAACGGGGTAGTTTTGGGAATACCCCGCCACAACTTTGTGTTTTGGTGCGGGCGAGGGTTCGGTCGGATCTGCGTGTTGTCCGTGTGGCCGACAGCTGGGGGTAATGACCCACGCTCGGACCACCACGCTGCAGATTATTACCCCCTTTTATTACCCGTTTGGCGCCTTCATAACCAACGTCATGCGCTTGTATTTTGGATTAAAGGGCAGCGACCTGTCACCTAAGATCGCCCCTCATGCCCCCCTTGGATGACATAGCCCAAATCTGATTCCTCTCTCTCTCTTTCTCTTTCATTTTGGTGGCAATTCAGCTTTTTGGAGATACAGAATGTGAGCACCATGTTGACACACGAATGGGAGACGCGGAGCCAAATAATGTGAACACATTTTCTGGACGGTTGCAGAGGTGAGTTGGATGCCCACGAGTGCTGCACGAGTGCTGGATTGAGCTCAATCCGTGGTTGAATTAACAGCCTAATCTCGCCCAAACAACATCGCATGATGTCGGGCGTGATCCATGGGTCCTCTGAGATGTCACCGGCCCAATGTTTACGCAGTAATGCCCCTGCAGCTTGCATTGCAGTAATGACTTTCAGAAGCTGCAATGATTCTTTTTTTTTTTAAAGAGCGGATTTCCTTTCGGTAGAGACGGTGGTTATGAGTGTGACTGAAAGGATAAATGTGCTGACGGAATATGTCCTCTTATACTAACATTAAGTGCGATTTGTCCCGAGACACATGATTAATTGTCTTGAGGGGCCGGTGGTAACTGTGACAGGAAACTCGAAGCAGATAAAGTTGGTTTGTTAGGTTTTTTTTTTTTTCTTGGTCTTGCATATGCAGAGTGGAAGTGATTTATTTGTGCAGACAGGGTGCACAGTGCAAAGAAATTTAAAGTTAGGGGTGAAGACGGAAGCCGCAGAAGGAAGGGTCCGTCTGCCCGACACCTGTCATTTCTTTCTCGGCTCAGCAACAAAACATCATGGCCGCCTCTCCCCGTTTAACGGCTCCTTTAGTGGAATCGCTTTGGCTTGATGTCACGAACACGTCGAAGTGAAGGAATTCGGCGGTTGTTCTGCTTCCTTTAGAAAGATGCCGAGCTGCTACCGAGGGAGTAAAAGCCCTGGAAGTGACACCGCGATGTGGAGGGCAGACGCCAGCACTCCTGTGAATGGTGTTTGTGTGTGTGTGTGTGTGTGTGTGTGTGTGTGTGTGTGTGTGTGTGTGTGTGGGGGGTGGCTGGGTGGGCGGATTGGATACTATTGCTATGGCCAAAGGGAAATCAGCAGTTATGAACAACGTGTGCAAAAGTGAGGAGGGAGGGAGGAAGGGGAAAGAAATGGGAGGGGGCGCGGGAAGTTGTTTACTACGTTCCTGCCTGCTCTGCCATTTCTTCAGTCTTGGCCTGACACTGATTATTGATCTTCAGGTTTTCTCACAGCATTGCTTTTCATTGTTTCATATACCCGCATTTATAGTTCACTGCTTTTGCTCGGAAACTAACATTAGCAGCTGACTGCATATCATGACGAATATCTGTAGTTAAAGCCAGTAAAGCTGTTGGTCAGCTCTTTCACTGTATGACTGTCAAACCAAATATTAATCACTTTGCATTTGTGGTAGCATTTTTTTTTTAAAGCAAAGGTACCTCTGAATTTAGTGCACAGTTACCAAAATCCAGATTTAGAAAGCTATTTGAATTAATTTACAGGCAAATCAATTCCAGGAAACTGCGTCGCTTGTGAAGTAATCAGCATTTTCAGTCTCCAGGAGGCTTTCTTTTTTTACTTTTGTAGCATCTCTTCAGAATTTGGAGGCTTATTTTTGGCAAAGCTGCTGTCAGGCTGTGGATGCTGTTAGAAGTTAGTCTTGCTGTGAGCATTTGCTTTAAAAGAAGGACGTAGAACGTTTGTCATTCCATAAGAAAGTTACAGGGAACAGCAGTGTCAGGGGTAATAGTTGCAATGTGTTTTTGATTTCAGTAAGAACTCAGCAATGTTACTGCTCTGTGTCCAAGGTTTGTGAAATAGAGGAAAGGCTTTAATTCGGAATACAGACTAATGGAGTGATGGACCGAAGTGGGAGGTGTGGCTACAGGGTGGTAACTGAAGCGCGGAAGGGAGAGTGCGCTGTTTTGAGGTGAAATCGAGTGAGTAATTGAAGTAAACAGAATAGAGAGTTTTGGGGAAACTCCAGACAGGACTCCGAAGAATCAAGCTGTGTTTACTGTGTGGTTTAACAACAGAAAAAAATCTCTACAACTGTTTCCCATAGTCATAATCCAAAGCAAACATGCTGTAGGACTTTTCAAAGTGCTGTCTATTTTTTCTTCTTTCCTTTCTCTGACACTTTACTGACGCGATGACTCGTGTGACTTTCTCGAGGGCCCATTAAGTGGCTGTTGTAGTGCACTCCACTAATGTAGGGTACAGAGAAACTGCCGGCACGTCGACGCTCTATCACTCATTCTCATTTACTGCTGCGCTGCTGGCCAAGGCTGCTAGATCCTTTATCTAGTCCCAGGAGGCCTAAAATGCTGTGGTCACAGTTTTAAATTGCCTTAACAACATCACCCAAAGAATGTATCTGCTTTGGGGAATTTGCATGAATCGCTCTGCGGCCATCGAATGATACTTTGTAGAGCAGGATTTGCAACAATCACAGGTGCTCCATCTCCATAACTAATTTGGCAACTTTGCATTGCATGTTCTACGGTCACGTCTCAGAAAGATGTGGTTGCAGTGTGGATAACAATTATCTCTGCATTTTTACTCCTTTGTATTTATTGAGGCTGTGATATTTCTCTGGCAGAATAAAACTGCCTGGTTTAAAGGTGTGTAGGCTATAAAGCTGCCATAGTGGAACATGTGTTGCTAATTACATTATAAAAAAAAATGCTGCCCTCTGCTTTTCACCACCATTAAAACTGTTTTCTTGATATTCTCTTCTGCTATAATTAATGGGTATCTTCCATTCTTTTCTCTTACAGTTGAAGGAGAAAGAGGGTTGGCCAGTTGAGCAAGGGAGTCAAGGATCTGCCTGAAAACAAAAGTTTTACCTTCTCTGTTGTCACCCATCCCCCCCCTCCCCTTCACCCTCTTCCCAGATCCTTACAAGAACTCTACCTGATACTTTCCTTGTCCCCTTTTACGAAAACCTGTCCCACCCCAAAGTTCTGATGGATCCGAAGATTCAAGGGGGGAATGTAACTCCACCCCCTGTTCTCTCAGGTGCACCCACTGGGGATAGAGAAAAGGAGGGAGGGGGTGGAAAGAAAGAAGAGGAGGAGGACAATAACAGAGATAAGGATGGAGCAGTCACTGCCTCTGGAGGAACAGGAGCAAGTGGTCCAGGGGATACTGGTGATGATCAGTCTCATTTCTCCATCAGAGAAAGCAGCGTGTCAGAGGGCAACGTCAAACTTAAGATCGGCCTTCAAGCTAAACGCATGAAGAAGCCCCCTAAAATCCTGGAGAATTATGTGTGTCGACCAGCCTTCAGGGCCACTGTGAGGCACACAGGGCGTGGATCTGGAAGTTCGCGTGCAAAGGGGACTTCAAATAACGAGCCTGGCAGTCAAAGTCAGAGTCCTTCCCAAGGCAGGGAGAAAGAGAAGGACAAGAGTCCCAGCGTCAACAGACCAGCACCATCGTCTTCATCAACCACCTCTGCTAAAGCTCCAACGCCACCTCCCACAGCTCCCTCTCTTGCCAGCACCACCACCGTCTCACCCTCCCAAGTGAATGGGAGTGCTCTTACAAAAAGGGTAATGACACAATTAAAAATATATTTTGATCTAGAAATGAATGTTTAATGCTTTTTGGCATACGCGCTTGGATACTTTACTTCTGTTCAATGTTTCCTTGCCATTTATGAGGCAGTATTCCACAGTCCACAAGGTTACCCCAGTAATCACCATGTCACCGCAAAGATAAAAGGGGAGCGTAAATTGTTCAAGTTTTCGTTGTGTTCTCTGTTCTTTATTGGCCTGCCTCTATTCAGTGTGCACCACCCCCTCCAGTCTCCTTCCATCTGTGTCCTCTGCCTAGCCATGTCCTCTCTACCCCCCTCCTCTTTGCAATCCCTCTTTCTAGCTCTCCCCGTTTGTCCTCAATGTGACCCTGATAAGTGTCAGTGGGTAAAGTGACTTCTCCCATGGGCAAGACCAGAAAGCAACATTGGACAAAGAATCCTATTAATGGATAATTAACCTTTATTTAAACAATTTGAGAAGTCTTTCTCAGTGCTCTCAAATTCTCCACATCAGAATGTGTACTTTGGAAGAGTCCTTGTGTGCTGTGTGAATCTGTCAATAATTTAAACATTGGGTAGTGAAATAACAATTATTCCTTTTGCTAACTGTTTATCACCTGTAATTAAATTATCTTTTTATCTTTATTGACAGGGCTCTCCAAAAATGGATTTCAAGTCTGATGCAAAGCCAGACACAAAAGCCACCATTATGCCTGAGAAGCCCCTTAACCTTCACCGCCCTCCATCAGACAGCAAAACACTTAGCTCTGGGAAGAAAACACCAATTTCACAGTTCAACCCCCGATCATCGTCGACTTCTCCACCACTACCTGCATCAAAGGAACCTGCATTTGAAGGGATTAAACCTCCACAATACAGCTATGGCACTGATGGTCAGAGAGACAAGGGCATCCAGAATTGGGGAGCACCGACTGTGACTGAAAAATTGGCTCAACTCATTGCGACTTGCCCACCATCCAAAACCCCTAAACCAGTGAAACCTGCAAAGATTGATCCTGCTCCCCTCCCAAGTTCAGGTTTCATGGCACCCACGGCCAAACAACGAGACAGGGCTATGGCCAACCGCAACACGTATTCAAGAATGGTACACCTTTCTCCCCCGCCTCCTGTATCAAGACCACCTGGTCGACCCTACGGATCTAGGAGCAAAGACAGCATCATGGATTCTTCTGGAGCAATGACATCATTTTCCAGCGATGATGCAGAGGGTCATACAAAGTCTAGTAGTAACAACATCAGCAGCAGCAGCGGGAGCGGCAGTGGCAGTAGTCGAAGCAGCAGCCCAGCACTCGTCTATGGCAACAACCGTCTCTCGGCTCTGTCAAAGGACAGCAGCAACGACAACAGCAACAGTAGCATTTCAAAGGCACAGTCGCGTACCACTCACACAACAACTTCATCCTCTTGTCCGATGTCATCGTCATCATCTACCATCTCACCCGAGCAAAGAACAATTAGTGCAGTGAGCCATTTGGGCTCACCTGCTCCGTCACAAGGACACCATGCACACGAAAGTCCTGCTTTGGCAGAAGAAAGTAGTGTAAGCATGACTGAGCAGGAGAGAAACAGCCCAAGAGACTTAACCAAATGTCCTCCTCCACCAGGGACAGGAAAGTCAGAAGGACGAGACAAGCCGACCATCAATCAATTACTGAATTTCCAAAGGGGGAAGAGCTCTAGTCCAAGTAAGCGCAGTCCCAATCGGGATAACAGCCGGTCCGGTCAAGCCATCAGCCTCGCTGAAAGTGTAAGGGAACCGTCTTCACCAGAACCAGATGTTGAAGATGGCCCCCAGACCCCACTTAGAGATGATTCCCCTGACTCATCTATAGACTCCCCCAATGAGCAGGAAAGCAAACCCCTTAAAAAAAGAAGAGGAAGGAAGCCCCGCTGGAACCGCATCATGATCAAGGCACAGACCCATAGAGCAGGGGAAGACAGTGTGTTTGATCACAACAAAACGAACTTGCCTTTATCATCAAGCTTTGAATTACCAACACCACCCATTAAAAGACCAGTGGGGAGGCCCCCCAATCCAAATAAGGTCAAGCAAGTTTCTTTGTCACAAAGCTCAGCCTCACAACTCTTCCCACCCCAGGCTAAGAAAAGGGGAAGGCCAAAGTCAAAAATGCCAAGGCTCGACGCCCCTACCCGTGGATGTCTGTCTAACAAGTTGGTTGCCTCTAAGGTCTTTTCACTAAAGTCAAAAGAAGAGCAAGATCCCCCTGTTCTTCATCCAGAAGTGGACCTAAACCCCCCTAAACCTTTGCCTAGAAAACGTGGACGACCCAAGCGCCTTCCTCCTACCTTACCTCAGGAGGGTCAACCTCCAACTTTGGCTCCAGAGTCAGGTGAAATGGGAGACAAGTTGTTCCATAGTAAAGGAAATGGACAGCTCATAATGAAAACAATTATTGGCAAGATTAATAAGATGAAAAGCATGAAAAGAAAACGTATTCTCAGTCAAATATTGTTAGGTCCAAGAACAGAAGACATTGCTAAAAGCGCCTCCAGTGTCAGTGTTAGCTCTGGGGAAAGTGCAACTCAGTCATTGTCTACTTTGGCTGCTTCTTTTGGGGGAAAACTTGGTCCACAAATTAACGTCAGTAAAAAAGGCACAATATACATGGGGAAGAGAAGAGGCCGGAAACCAAAGGCAGCAACTGCAGCTGCTACACCATCAACGGACTCCTTTCTCTCCCCGAACACCAATTCCCCTTTCCACCACCATCATTTACAGTCTCAACAACATCTCTCCTCAGAGATCTTCCCCTCTCCGTCTCTTTCACAGTCAAGTGGAGGTCACAGTCCCATCAGCGATAGTTTTGTGGAGCCAGGCTCAGTGCATTTTCCAGGTCACTCTCATAACACCCATCACAGTCACAACATGCTTTCCTTCCCTCCCCCAACGTTTTCAGCCCCCAACCCTCGCAGCCTAGGCTTGGGCTCAATGTCGTCGTCTATTGCCACCGCGGCTTCCCAGAAAAAGTCAACTTGCCGTGGCTATCATCACCACCATCATCATTACAGGCAACATTTCCATTATCATAAGCTTTCCCCTCCTCGCCCTCTTCATCCTACCTCACCAGCTCCCCTTAATGAGCTAAAAGAAGCCACTCCATCACCAGTGAGCGAGTCACACAGTGAGGAAACGGTGCCCAGTGACAGTGGTATAGGAACAGACAACAACAGCACCTCTGATCGTGGGGAGAAAGCTGGAGGGGCTGGTGGCTTAGGGGCAATTGGGATGCCTGCAGGAATGGGCAGTGGATTATTGATGCCGGGGGTCATGGGTTCAGCTTTAGGTCCAGGCGTGGCCCTGAATTCCAGAGGCAGGCGGCGACATTCTGCTGTACTCATGGAACACCCCTCACCCTCTCCGTCACCCCACGGTGCAAGGTCATCTCCCGATCCACGGAGATCTCACACGGCAGCTCCTGCCTCCTCGTTAATGGGACACAAGGAGAAACACAAGCACAAGTGCAAACGCCGTAGTCACGGGTGCCCCGGGTACGACAAGATAAAGAGGCAGAAAAGGAAACGCAAGAAGAAATACTTGCAGCTGCGCTCTCGGCGGCATGACCCGGACTTTCTTGCCGAGCTTGATGAGATTGTTGTCAGACTGAATGAAATAAGGATATCGCACCGCATTACAGGGCATCGGCTAAGCGGTGGTTTAGGCATGGCATCAGGTACAAGTAGAGTACAAGGAGTTGGAGGCAGGGCCATTGGTGGCATCGGTGGTACAGGTGGCCCTCCTTCGCATCATTATGTCCACAGGGACCTGCTGCCAACAATATTTAGAGTTAATTTTGGCAGCTTCTACTCCCACCCCGCATACCCCTGTGACCCATTGCACTATGTTCGTAAGCCCGACATGAAGAAGAAACGGGGGCGACCTCCCAAATTGAGGGAGTCCATGTCTGACGTTCCCTTTGTGCCTGGTCTTGGATTTCCGCTCTCTAGTGGAGGCTTCTATCACCCTTCCTATGGTGTTCCCTACTCCTCCGGACCTCTGGGGTTAGGTTATTACAGAGGCTACCCCCCAGCTAGCGCTCTCTATCCCCACCCACACCACCAGTCACCCCATGCAGCCCCATCTCACCATTCTCACCACTCACCAACCTTCCCCCCACCTCCCCCAACATCTTATATGCACCACCACCATGCTTCTCACCTACTGCTAAACCCCTCTAAATTTCACAAGAAAAAACACAAGCTTCTCAGGCAGGAGTACCTGGGAAGTGGGAGATCTCCTGTCCTTTACCCACCCATGTCCTCTGAGCTTTCTTTCAATTGGCACCATAAACACAAACACAGACACAAGCACAGAGAACGCTGTGCTGACGAGGACAGAGAGGAAACCGCAAGGGGAGGATCAGACAGTCGGCTTGGTGCAGGGATTTCTGACAGTGGAGCATCAGGGAAAGGTGAGAGGGTCAGCAGTTTAGGCATGGCAGAGTCTTTACAAAGATGCCGATTTGGACGGGATCCCTCCAGCATTAGTGCCAGCAAGCCAGCTGCTTCAACTTCTGCCAACTCCCCATCTTCTTCCTCTTCTTCATCAGCAGCGGATAGGTATAAGCGCAAAGAGAACTCTGCGTCCTGTATAGGACCATCCAGACTTGCACTCAGTACCTCTAAAAGCCATCATCCAGTAGAGTCCTGGTTCAGGATGGGTAGCTCCAAAGCGGAGTACTCCAAGCTTTCACATACTCATGTGGCACAAGGTCAGGGTCTTTTCTCAGATGGAAGGGCTGATAATCCAGCAGGTTGTTCAGAAAGTGAGGATGAGGAGCCTCTCACCCCCACAGAGGATGTGGAAGCCAGAGTCCATGATTCTCCAAACCACACAAATTTGTTTGCTTCCGCTCTCACCCGCACTTCTCTAAAAGGGAGCAAAAGCAGGAAGACTGAGACAGCCCGGGACAACGCCACTTTCTCCCATATGCCTATGAGGAAGGACCGCTCGGTGTCGGTGGAAAAGAGAGAGTTGGGTATGTCTTCTCTGATGCATGAATTTTTGAAATACACTAAAGCATCTTCAAAAGGACTGCAGAGTAACAGTAATAACATTAAGCATTAATTATTTAAATATTCCAGTCTGTGTCGAGAAAACAATGCTGTAAATGCTTACATTTGTCATCTAACTTCTGCTTTGACTTCAGACTTTGAATTCTACTTTAAAGTTATTTATTCAATTGTACTAAATAATTTTTCAAAATATTATCCTGAGGTATTTCTTTGGAGAATTTGCTGCCCAAATAGTAGCTATTAAATTGGATAAACTTGAGTGCAGAAGATATTTTTATTCACTATTTTCTTTTACAAATTGCTTGGTTAACAACAGTGACATTTTGTAGCTCGAGAATGTTGGTAAAAAAAAAAAAAATCCATAGCTGACTTCTCCCATCTATGGATGGTAGCAGTTGGCCACAGTTGATATAACATTCCTCTCCCAGCTAAAGGGGTGGAGTGTTTTGTTAGCATTCTAAATTTAGGATGCATTTCCCTCAAAGGCCAACATATGTAAGGTCTGGTCCTCTCCTACAGTACACCCAGCACCCTTACTCTGTTAATGTTGGTGATGTAAGACAAAGTTCCTCAATGTTCCTGAATTTCGTGTGACTCATGACAATATACGCTTGTGCGTATATTGTCATGAGTGGTATGCAAACACTACCTGGTGTTTATGAGCCTGTTTGTAACTGGGATGGAAATCCCTCAAGTTCCAGTTGAAGCAACATGGTGCAATTCAAACCACACCTAAGTAATCCGGGATTAGAGCTCAGGACCTCAAGGGGTTGGGGTAGGGGGGTGGGGGGGGTCACCCAGCGGTCATAGACTGCCCTGTAGATGAAGCAAAGATTGGTGACTGGACAGACAGATATTGAGAATGGAAGCTGATAGGGTTAGTGAAGATATACCATGAGTTTTCAATAAATTAAATAACTAAAATTCTTTATTTACTTTCTCAATTAAATACAAAAATATGTGCTGTTTGTGTTGTTGTGGATGATTGACGAGTTTACTGTGTTCATATACGGCATGTGAATGGAGTCATGATAGACATAATACGCTTAATCTGTCGTCAATTATGATAAGCTAGTTAATCAATTATTCCAATTTGATCCTGTCTTACCCAGCTTACTTGAGTAACTTGAGTAGATTTGCTGATGTTGTAAGTCATAGTGGATCACAGGACATGGGACAGCCCCTCTGCTGAGCCTAGATTCTAAAGGGAATGCAGGATTTCTAAGGTCAGACAAGGGGTCTGGAGGCACAGCAGAACAATGTTAATGAGGGAGAAAGACAAAGGAGCAGAGGAGGGTGCATGGCATCTTGATGTCTACAACTGGGGAGGGGGGTGTAGGGGCATTTACCTGCAGGAAATGGAAGCTTTGTTAGATATAGAAAATAAAATCGTTAGATTTTGTGACACATACAGCTTTCCCTTCAGTAATTGTCGTTACAGTGTGTCACTGAGTTAACACATGACACAGTGTGCCGATCTACTGTTTAATATATCTAAGTCATTTTATTTTTATTTGGCTAGGCTCATCAGGTATCCAGACAAGAGGCGTCACTCTGTCAACATCCGAAGGGCCTGAACTATCTCTACACCATCGGCAGCAGCAACACCATCACCAGCCTTCTCTGTTTCACGCTCATGGCTCTAGTTCTTCGTCCTACCTCAGCCCCTCTCAGGACTGTTGCCTGGATGCTCCTGTGCCCCACCACTCCTATCGCACACCAACATCCAAACACAGCCTGCATCATGTGAACAAAATCCTGCGGGCCAAAAAGCTGCAGAGACAGGCTCGCACAGGAAACAACGTCGTGAAAAAGAGGGGTCCCGGACGGCCACGAAAGCACCCGCTACCCTCCCCTCCACCGTCTCCACCGCCGATGGCTGAATTGACTATGACCCAGCAGAGAGACAGAGGTGGGGAACATCTGGCAGGAGGCAGAGGGTGGGAGGGCGACAGTGTGGTAGACACTATCGAGTCAGTAGTTCAAGGCCAACGAAGGAAAGCTCAGAAGCGAAAGCACTGGGACAGAGACGGGAACGAGGAGGACGTGGAGGAGGAACGAGAAGACAGAGAGGTAGTAGAGGCTAATGAACACATAGTGGACAGAGAGGAGAACCTGGCTAACCTGGTGGCAAGGTCGAGTACTGGAACGTCAAGGAACTGGCTGACCCAGGACAAGCTCCAGCACTTTCATGGGTAAGCAAAGTGAATTACACTTTATACCTAAAGGCCTCATCTGAGGAAGTTTGGTGCACAATTATAGCTCGCACAAGTCTCAGGATGTTTAAGCTTTATTCATACGTGATTTGTAATGCATGGTTTCCTTTTCAGTTCTGTGGAAAGCAAGCCAGATGGCCAATGCTCCCCAGAATGCCAAGGCACGGTCTCCACAGAACAAGTTCCACCTGGGCCAATAACCAGCCAGCGTGAGAAGAGACCAGCTAGACCACCAAAGAAGAAATTCCAGAAGGCAGGGCTTTACTCTGATGTGTACAAGACTGATGAGTAAGTTTTCATTTTTTTTTCTCTAATCCTTTTATTTAATGTATCAGTTTGACAAAATAAATCGTCAACATCATTTTTAAAACTTGTTTTCAATCAACCTCACTTTGTAGCCCTCGGAGTCAGCTTTTGCAGCTAAAGAAAGAGAAGTTAGAGTACATACCTGGAGAACATGAGTATGGATTGTTTCCAGCACCTATACATGTTGGTGGGTGTTAAATTCATCACTTCTGTTTTAACAAACGACGACATAAACTTTGTGCCACTAAAGATTTGATCAAATCAGTAAAATGACTGATTGAAGTTGTAATTTAAATCATACAACTTTTGCTTCAGCCACTACTTGGAGTTACGCATTAATGTCTTCATTACTTCGCTGGTGTTTTTCCAAAAGGACAATAACATACGTTTTGTGTGACCACAAGCCTGTAATTCTGCTCTAAGATTGAAAAAAAGTCATTAAGTTGTTTTCATTTCATAAATCATCTAAGGTTTATATGCATTCTTGACAGTAACCTCTGTTCTGAAATGTCTTGTTTTTTTTTTCTTTTTTAGGAAAGTACCTGAGGCAGAAACGCATTGATTTTCAGTTGCCTTATGACATCTTATGGCTGTGGAAACATGATCAGGTTATCAATCACTGACCACTTATTTTTTGGAGACATAAAATGTTATGAGTGTTAGTTTCCATCATCTAACCGTTTCTTATGTTTTTACTTTTTCAGTTGTATAAGAGGCCTGATGTCCCTCTTTATAAGAAGATTCGATCAAGTGAGTTCAGTTTAGTACACAGGCTTGTGTACTCTTGGTTAATTATTTTGTATGATTGGGTTCTTACTTGTCTCTTCTTATATTTTTTATATTGTTTTAACCACAAAGGAAATATGGCTTACTTACTGTTGATGCCACCTCATTTGGGTATCAGTTACTGTTAAATGCCTATCCGCTTTTCTGTCACAGATGTCTATGTGGATGTGAAGCCTCTCTCTGGTTATGAAACGACTACATGCAACTGTAGAACGCCTGACGATCAAAGTGATAAAAGCTGCCTGGATGATTGCCTGAATAGGTAAAGACAAAAGGCATTTAGGAGGGCTTCAATTAGAGCGTCCTAATCAAGATTGTGTTGTGCCTTGGAATGGGTTATTTGTGTGTGAGAGTGTTAGTTTTTGACCCATTTGCATTTCTAATTGTGTCTTTCAAAGGATGAGTTTTGCTGAGTGCTCTCCAAGCTCCTGTCCATGCGCTGATCAATGCGACAATCAGCGCATCCAGAGACACGAGTGGGTCCAGTGCCTGGAGCGGTTCCGCACCGAGGGGAAAGGCTGGGGCATTCGTACAAAGGAACCTCTTCGGGCTGGGCAGTTCATCATCGAATACCTCGGCGAGGTTGTCAGTGAACAGGAGTTTAGGTCAGTTTATGTAGCAGGAAGTCAACAAACTGTCAGAAAATGTAATTTATTTTAACCTGGAAATTAGAGAGCGCAATTAATCTCCCACACGTTTTCTTTTTGTGTATTTTAGGAGCCGTATGATGGAGCAGTACTTTTCACACAGTGGCAATTATTGTTTGAACCTGGACAGTGGTATGGTGATAGACAGCTACCGAATGGGAAATGAAGCTCGCTTCATAAACCACAGCTGTGAACCCAACTGTGAGATGCAGAAATGGTGGGTCTCATTGTATGTCCAACCCCCCCTTTAATACCGCCCCCAACACACGCACTGTCCCGTTTCTTGATCATTGTCCCCAAAGCCCAGATTTAGCACTCACCATATGAATATAGTAAGGGGTGCACAGAAGCAGTCCTCGATGAATCCGCATTTTAAATGGGATCCCACTTTGCTAAAGTGTCGTCTGCCTGGTAGGACAGAAAGCCTGGTTGGATGTCGGATGTGAATTCCTAGAGCACTGGGTCTGTGCACTCCTGAATATACTCATGGGTAGCACTCCTGAATATACTCATGGGTAGACAGAGGTTTGCTCTTGGTACAGTGATCATTTTAATTGTAAAAGAAATGGCTTTTGGCCAGACAGCTAATTAGCCGTCTACCTTGCCACACAACAGCAGTGTACGAACTTAGCAGTAAATGTTTGGTTACTATTTGGCCGCATAGTCTGCACAGACTTGCATATTTGAGCTAAAGCAAATTCTGTGCTGCTGTCAGTCCTGCTACTACTCAGCTCGTCTTTGTTTCCTCCAAAGAATAAAAGCCATTTGGTTCATAGTAAAGATGGGTGCTATAGCTGTAGTTCTAGAAACAATGCAAATATAAAAGGCTCTTGTGGGAGTGGATATTGTGTCACCTACCTACATGAGCATGTCTTCAAAGCTCCTTAGGGAATCTTCAGAGACTGTCATTTCTGATAGAAACGCAGCCTGCTGCTGAGAGATAGAAGAGTGGGAGACAACTAATTAAAAACGTTTCAGTTTAATATGTTTATCTTCCAATCAGTCACTTTTATGGTCAATAGTGAAGAATGTGTCTATTATCACTGTAGTTTGAGCAAATATGTCAATGTTCTTAGATACAGTTTGATTAGGTTTGTTTGTCAGTGTCTTCCATAACAAGGTGGTGCCTCTTCACACTCTCAAAAGAGCAAGTGTGGCAGGTGCACTACTCTTTCCGGCCCCAGCCTTATTAGTCTGGTTGTGTGCTGGTAATCTGATTTAATCCAATTCTACCAATAGTGACCGACTTAAAACTCTTGTACCATGTCAGAACCTTTCACTGTTTCCTCCTGGATTATTATCATCGCGTGCCTAAATTCCTTGCCAAGCCGACTGAGCAGGCCATCCTGAGCTTCAACAAGCGAAACTTAATAACATCTACCTCAGATGTGGTTTGGCTGTATATGAATTGGCAACATTTATCTTCCAAGCTTTCCCCTTGTGTACAGCTAATCACTTGAAGTGCATTATTTAACAGAGTAAATTACCAAACTTTATCATCTTCTCTCTTGAGTAGACCAGCACAAGGTTCTGGCTGATGGGTGTGCAGTCGAGTGTCTGGACTGTATTAGACTGTACAAAGGTAGAGCCTTTTCAGCACAAAGTATAATGTGTCATCCATCTTGTTACAGAAGAGAGATTACTTGCAACGGAGCCTATGATACATTTGTACAACCTGAAGACAATGTGCTGAAGCAGCTTTTTAATCCCGTGTAAGGAATAAATCTTGGAGTGCCTGGAAAAGAGAAGAAAGGGGTTTATTTTACAGGATACCTGTATAAAGCTGAAACAATTCTTTTGAAGTGGGCAGTTATCCACATTACAAAGCTCTAAGTGATTGTCAGATAGACTAAATAGGGCCTCGGGTAGTTGAAATGCATTTATAAATCAATTTCACTACTCTAACCAGGAAGGGGTTTCATGAAAATAGGACCCAATTGAAGACATCACAGAAGGCGTATTGAGAATGAGTTAAAAGTTACTTTAATTCTCTTCTCTGTCAGTTTGTTTTTCATCATCCGACCTGCTGTGAGTTGGACAGAAACAGGAAACAGTTTAAGAGAATCTCTGAGAGCACATTTAAACTTTGCACCCTCAATAATCTCTAAACCTAATTTAGACAGATTTACATGTTTGTGTCATGTTTGTGTTTTGTTTTTTATGATGGATTATCGTGTTGTTGATCATATTGGTAATATATAACCACTCACTCACAGGGCTGTAACTTGTGTCTTTTAGGTCTGTGAATGGAGTGTACAGGATTGGTCTTTTTGCTCTGGGGGAGATCCCCAGTGGCACTGAGCTCACCTACGACTACAACTTCCACTCTTTCAATACTGAAGAGCAGGTGAAGTACCAGATGTATTTTTGACCCCCATTAGAATATCCCGTTTCTTGTATTTCATACCAAAACTTGAGTTATCACCAATACATTTTTTTCCCCCATTTTGATGTTTTTTTTTTTTTGCCCCATGTTTTTCTGCTCTATAGCAAGCGTGTAAGTGTGGTTCAGAGAGCTGCCGTGGCATCATCGGAGGCAAGAGCCAGCGCATTAACGGCCTTCCTGTAAAGGCAGGAGGGGCCCGGCGACTGGGTCGGCTTAAGGAGAAGAGGAAATCTAAGCACCAGCTCAAGAAAAGGGTAAGTAAAGAAATAAAAAAGTTAAAAACATGCTCAATGTTTTTGTTGGCACAAGTTCAGGTGGAGAACACTGTTATGGAGAAAACCAACCCTTTCATAGCGCAGAAATCATTGACCTTTAATTCTTAAAGGAAACCTTATAACCATGTTCAGATAGATAAAGAAAGGATTCACTTAAAAGAAACCATTTAATTCCTGAAAACGAATCCCTCACAAAGCCGGCTACTGTCTCTTGTCCGTGGTGGGAGTTGCTATAAGAGAAGCAGCTGAGCTGTTCTCCTGGGATTCCCCATCTCAAAATCAGACAGAGGAGAAGGCCTGGACTGAGGTCCTGCTTGATCTCGCTATATTTACGTAACTGTACTTGCAAATATCGGGAATAAATTTATTTTCAGTCTCTCATACTTGATTCCAAGAAATCACAAGTCACCAAATATCATATAACCTCACCATTTACAAAAAAACAATATTGAAATGACTAGAATAATGAATATTGAAAAGTTATGACTAACTCTAGAATAGGAACAATAATGGTGTGCTTAAGATTGTATTTAATCTAAAAACCTTTCCAACTGTAGCGCTGTCTCAGATGCAGTGTCTATGTAGGGCAAGAATGTATATGTGTCTCAAGGGTGCACTTAGTGTCCCACTAACAAGGGGAACTCAAAATACCTTGAATTAGGGCTGAATGATGTATGACGTGACCTAATACTTGAGGTCTGTTGAGGGCTATTTTAAATAGGCACTCTGAGCAACTATATTATTTCAGGTATATGTTTGCAGATGATGGAATGCGTGGGTTTTAAAGTAAATGGTGTTTCTTACAGAAAAGTTGTATTTATCTGCAGGAGGAAGAGTCGAGTGACAGCAACAAGTTTTATCCTCATCTCATGAAGCCCATGTCCAACAGAGAGAGGTAATACATACACACAATTATCATTTATTAAAAATGTTTCCACATTTAACGTTGCACTACTATATATTCTTTCTGGCAAGCTAGAAATGTGGAGGAAAGTTGTAATATATAAAAGTAGACATGCCTAAATGAAGCGCGAGTTGATCTTCGGCATGCTGCCTTGATTTCATTACCAGGAACTTTGTGCTGAAGCACCGAGTGTTTCTCCTGAGAAACTGGGAGAAGATGAGGGAGAAACAGGAGCTGCTGAAGAGGGAGGGTGAGAGAGAAAGGGATGCCAGCAGCCTCTCCATCTACGCCCGCTGGGGAGGAGTTATCCGAGATGACGGCAACATCAAGTCAGGTAAGCCTGGAGGCTGCCAACTTTAATGACACATATAAATAAGCCATTTTTCTATAGTGTAATTTCATCGACAATTTACGTAATTACTCATCCTTTTTTCCAGAAGGAAATAAGACTCGATCCAAATAACTCTCCAAATTAACTTTTTTTTTTTGTACCGTTTCCAGATGTCTTCCTGACGCAGTTCTCAGCCCTGCAGACTTCACGTTCGGTTCGCACACGAAGACTCGCCGCCGCCGAGGAAAACACAGAAGTTACACGCACTGCGCGCCTTGCACACATCTTCAAGGAGATTTGGGATATGATCACCAGCTACAAGGGTTTGTCTCTATGCTCTATGGAACCCTACTGTATGTGCAGACACCAGAAGAATAACAAAAGTGTAAATTCTCATGCTGAATTTCCTGTTTGATTCTTGAAAAATCTGATCAAATTATCAGGTCGTATCTGTCAATATTTCTGTGTTAATATCTGAAGTACTTGTTAGAAATGATAACAAACACATATTCCTTTGCCTTATGACAGATTCAGCCGGTCAGACACTTGCTGCTCCACTGGTGAACCTCCCATCCAGGAAGAGGTGTGTAAACATGCCGACCCGCACTTTGCCTGGCCCATTCACAATATTTCAGTGTTTTCCAAACAACAGCACTAACACGCTATCTTGTCTATCGCTCTGAGCACCCACACAGAGTAACAGTTTTATCTCTTCTCACACATCTCAACCATGACAGCTTGTGCTTTGATCCCAGTCCAGTATTGATAGTAATCAACCTGTGCTGAAACAATGGCATCTAATTATGCTTCTTTCACTAAATGAGGCGTGTCAGAGGCCAAATAGTGGTTCACAATGCTTGAGAAGTCTTGAGATCTACAGACACCCACATTGGATGTTTGATGATGATGATGATGATGATGATTATTGACCTTAACTGTTGTGTTTGTCATCAGGAATAGCCAGTATTATGAGAAGGTGTCTGACCCTCTGGACTTGAGCACCATTGAGAAGCAAATCCTGACGGGCCACTACAAGACGGTTGAAGCATTTGACACAGATATGCTGAAGGTGTTCCGCAATGCAGAGGTATGTAGGTGTCCCAGAGAGGGGGAGTGAGCCTTTAAGGACTTTGGTTAGTCACAGACAAACCTGTCCAAAATTGACTCTAAAAGCTATTTAGGGTAAAGTTGTCGTTTCCTGGTTCCTGCATTTGAACTTGTCTCGTGTTTCTGTTAGAAATATTACGGCAGGAAGTCATCAGTAGGCAGAGATGTGTGCCGGCTGCGGAAAGCTTACTACAGCGCTCGGCACGAAGCTGCCGTCCAGATCGACGAGATCGTAGGCGAGACGGTCAGTGAGGCCGACAGCTCCGATTCGCTGGAACGCGAACACGGCCACCACGGTCACCACGGAGGAGGGTCCCACGACAAGGATGACGACGTCATCCGTTGCATTTGTGGAATGTACAGGGACGAAGGCCTCATGATCCAGTGTGAAAAGTGCATGGTAAGAAAGGGCGAGACAGAATGCTTGTGCGTGAAACCTTCTGGTCTTACCAGCCCAAAAAGGTGCTTTTTCCTGTTGTACGAGTGGCTGCTTTTTTCTCAAGACTTGGTTCTAAGAAAGAAATAGATCTTCGGGGAGGTTGTTCCAAAGAGGAGTATGCAGTTTAATGTTTTCAGACAGAACGGATGATACGAACACTGACCGGAACTACTGTGGATCCAGGAGATTATCAGAACGCACCGCGTCCATCTCAGCTGGAGGTGAAATGTCCTGTTACTGTAACGGTCGTCCTTGTCTCCGCAGGTGTGGCAGCACTGTGACTGCATGCGCCTGGAGACCGAGGTGGAGCACTACTTGTGTGAGCAGTGTGACCCCAGGCCTGTAGACAGGGTGCGTGTCCTTTAAACAGTTTGTTTATGATAGGTTTCCTTGTCGTGTTTGTAGGTTTGGTGTAACGCTAAGTCAACGCACAAACCCATTTAATCTGACCGTGTCTGTTGTTTTTGTTAAAGGAGGTTCCGATGATCCCGCAGCCTAGCTACGCCCAAGCTGGTTCTGTTTACTACATCTGCCTCCTGAGAGATGACCTGCTGCTACATCAAGGTAAAAGAACCAAGTAACAAGCTCAGAAATCTATGAAAGGTCAAGCGTCTGCATGTTCTAACCAGTTAAAAAAAAAAAAATCACATCTTTGTTGTTCTCAAGGGTTCTAAGTTGGGTCAATAATAATGATGTATTCCATGTCCCAATTTACTTACTTTAAAGGCCACGCTTTAACTTGAGGCTTTTACTTGATTAAACCAACAGGCTTTTATGTCATCCTATCAGGTCATCATGCTAATATTTTGTGGAATTTCTCCTTAAAATTCCAACAAAGACAAGTGGCCCACCCCACAGACAACCTTATTACCATTAACATGTTTGTGTGCCTCTTGTGTGTAGGCGATTGTGTTTATCTGATGAGAGACAGCAGACGCACACCCGAGGGCCCCCCTCTCAGGCAGTCCTACCGTCTCCTGTCTCACATCAACCGGGACAAACTCGACATCTTCAGGATTGAGAAACTCTGGAAAAATGAGAAGTGAGTTAACAGTTGGTGAGATAAGCTTGTGTCAGCTGTTTTTGTGATTGGTTTTGCCCCGCTGCAGTTTCATTAGTTAGGGCTTGATATGTTTTCCTTAGTTTTGAAAGTGCTTTTGACAGTTATGCAGATATCACGTTGCCAAAATGCAGTCTTAGTAGTTACACCTTGCTGCCTTTGGACAGATCTGTTTAGCACCATTGTGATTTGTGTAAGCATAGAGGCAGACCTACAATGGACCCCCACAGGCGCCTGTCCCATACGCCGTCCCTGTCCCTAAACAGGCGATGTTAAGTGATTAGCCTTAACGTTTTTTTCTTTCCTTTTCTTAACTTTTCCAGGGGGGAGAGGTTCGCCTTTGGCCACCACTACTTCCGTCCTCATGAAACGCACCATTCTCCATCACGACGGTTCTACAAGAATGAATTATTCCGCATGCCGCTCTATGAGATCATCCCCCTGGAGGCCGTGGTGGGAACGTGCTGTGTCCTCGATCTCTACACTTACTGCAAAGGTAAGAGAAAAAGACATTTACTACCTCTGTGAACTATACAAAGAACTTCTCTGTGGGCGAAACATGTTTAATTATAGATACGAGGTAGAGGGTAATGATTAATCAGTAAGGCAGCAGTATCTTTACATCGCCTTTGAAGTTTTGGACATTTTTCTTTTTAAAAAGTTTTAGTTTAGCATCAAAGGTACATTGAAAAGTTTAGAGGTTTTCGTAGAAAAATACAACACTTTTGTAGTTGCAGATTAAATACAAAGTTTGTCTTCTTACAGGCCGGCCAAAGAATGTGAAAGAGCACGATGTGTACATCTGTGATTACCGCTTGGACAAGTCGGCTCACTTGTTCTACAAGATCCATCGCAACCGCTACCCGGTGTGCACCAAGCAGTATGCCTTCAACCACTTCCCCAAGAGGCTCACCCCGAAAAGAGACTTCTCGGTGAGAATGCTGTCGGGGCCTGTCGGGGTGGGGCTGCAGAGATCCGCTCCTGATTTAGAAACCAGGCAAAGAGAGGGGGGAGGTTCACGCTGCAGCTCAAGGCGCGCTTCACCTGAGCGCCGCGGCAGGTCGGGGGTCGACCCCACGAGGACAAACGCTCCGGGCGCCGTCGCCTCGACTCTTTCATCCAAGTTTAAACTTGCTTTTGTCTCCCCAGCCTCATTATGTTCCTGATAACTACAAGAGGAACGGCGGCCGCTCCGCCTGGAAGAGCGAAAGGCCCAAAGGAGCCACGGGCTGCGAGGACGACGGCTCGTCCTGCGGACGCGGCGACGAGTTCCCGCCGGAGGCCGAAGACCAGAGGGGAGGGGAGGGCGACGCGGACGTGGCCGCGGGGGACCCCGAACTTTTCACGGCAAAGCCCCGGAGAGCCGATCCTGACATGGAAGGGGAGGAGGAGGAAGACGAGGAGGACGAAGAGGAAGGGCAGGACACGGAGAAGCATAAAGAGCTGGAGAACAGCTCGGCAGAGGGGATGGGAGAGATGCCGGAGCTCCCTTCCTCCTTGACTTCCTCCCCCCTTCACCAGCCAGTGCTGGGCAGGAGAGAGGCTCAGAGGGAACGACTCAACAAGATCCTGCTGGATCTGCTGCACAGAACCCCCAATAAAAATGGTGAGGGACCAGTAAGGCGAAGTAGGATTAAAGCATCAGATCAGCTGCTATGATTATTGGATGGACTGTGAGCGCCCACATTTGAAATGATCAATAGAAACTGTAGAAGCTTTTTTTTTTTTTTTTTTTTTTTTTTTAATTGATGCAAACCGGAAATTTTCAAACTCTATTTTTAGTGGAAGTCGGTGACAAGCAGGGGGAAAGCGATACACACA
Source organism: Lagocephalus sceleratus (assembly GCA_911728415.1). NCBI lineage: Eukaryota > Metazoa > Chordata > Actinopteri > Tetraodontiformes > Tetraodontidae > Lagocephalus > Lagocephalus sceleratus. Next base: position 1,763,264 of record CAJVRN010000219.1, on the reverse strand, counting down.
GTGGACATGATCCATATTTCCGACATGTTGTGCATACAGAGTAGCAAACTTTTACGAGACAAAGGGTTGCCGATGTCGCCGTGACGTTTAGAAACCGTTCCGCCGGTCGTGTGCCTGATGTTACTAAGGTCCCGCATCTCTTTGTTTTTCCGTCAGCCATAGATGTCACGTACCTTCTGGAGGAGGGCGCAGGACGGCGGCTACGGCGACGGACACTTGGATTTGGCGATTTTGTGGGGAGAAAATGAAGTCGCTATGTGCCTGTCAAGCACGCTGCCTCAGATTAGAGCGCGAGGCAGAAAACGGAGGGACAGCAGAAAGGGAAAACGAGCATGTTTTGACGTCCCCTTTAGGACCACAATACGTCCCTGTGGGCCTTTTCTATTTCACCTCTTCCAAGACTTGAATCTCAACTCTGAGAGCAGGGAGGGGTTTGGAAGCGCTGACTCCACTTTCAGCTTTCAGGAGTTCTTACAGAGCCCAGAGAGCTGTTCCAGACTTGTTGCTTATACAAGTAGTATGATGCAAATCTGTTTTTGTTTTTTTGTTTTTTATGAAGATGAGAGAATTACCCCATGCACTTAATTTCATAGAATTTTACAGACATGGGTAGATAAATTCCACTAACAAGCATAAGAAATGAAATAAGTGGTACTGAGGAGGGACGGGTTGAGGGAGGGATGTCATTTCAGCCAAATGGGGAACGCGAATGCTGGAGGAATGTCCCCACCTAGTGGGACGAAGCTGCAATGACACAGTCCGGGAGAGGCGCTGTGCTGAGGCTGGTGTGAACATGGCATAGGAGAATTGTGACGTGAGCAGTGTGCTCAGATGCTGCTCATTCGAAAGAGAACACGAGGGTGGTGAACTGCACTTTTGGTACCATGGATATCGTGAAGCTCTGTGTAATGTATCTATATTGAAAACACACTAACAATCAGAGTACTGGATGATGCAGTCTGAAAACCAGTTAAGTCTATTATCTTTTTTCCCAGTTATAGTGTAGTAACTCATTTAGGAACAGAAATGTCTTGGGGTGTGTTTGTTTTTCCAGTTAAAGGGAGGGGACTGAGTGTGCTCTTTTGTCACCGTGTCTTTTTGAGCTTTTCAAAAATTTGTTCGCGAGGCAGTTGGCTCCCCCCCCCCCCCAATATTTTTAAAGTCACACGATTCACCAGCTTAATTCAATCAGGCGTGTCGGGGACAGCGGCCCCGCGCGCCTTACACAGCTGTGCTCTTCTTCTGCCTCATGTATAAGTGTGCGCTTGCGTGCACACTTGTTCTTTTGTCTGTACTTTGACAGAATTCTTGAAGATTTACCTTTAAAAAAAATGGAAAAAAAAAAAAAAAAACAAGGGCTCGATGGCAATTAACAGTTTTAAGAAAACTATGGAAAACAATGCGTAACATGAAATGTATCGTGACGGTCATATTTTCTTATATTCTGTGATGGGTGGGGGGGGTGCATACTGTAAATTGGGAGGGGGAGGGATTTAAGAACTTTTTTGTCTTTAAACTATGTTCCTGGTTGCCATGGAGAATGTTTTAGAGAAGAAATTGATATTGATGAATTTTTTTTTTTCCCCCCACCAAAACGCTTTTAAAGAAAAGGGACAACCTGCAACGTCCCTGCGTGATAAACTGACAGTAAAAGCGATGAAAGGCAAGACACTGACCGAGGGAGGAAGCAAATGTAAGCTGTACAGTGCCAACCTATGTAAATATACACACTTTACATCGAGGAGTGTCTCCAAAAGCAATATCTTGAGAAAGAATTTTGTTTATTATTGTACTGTACAGGACTCAGCCCGAAATGTATTATGATTATTCTAATATTGATAATGTTATAATTTCTTCCGTTTGTATCACTATAATGAAGACACTTAAGCTCGGAGGAAAAAGATTGTTTGTTTTTTCTTTTTTTTTTTTTTTTTTTTTTAATGTCCTTAAGGATCTCATTTTATTTGTCCTGATGACAGAAACCTTAAGCTGAGTTCTCGTTGCCTGTAAATGCGATTCCTTTATGTACTGCATGAGAAAGAGGAATGTCAAACGGACACGGAAGGCATTTGGAATAGAACGGCGACGACGCCCGTCGCTGAATATTAATAATATTACTTTTGGGGAGACGCGTACTCCTTGTTTTCTTGCTGCAAAGTGTTGAACACTAAAAAAACAAAACCTACATAAAAATGTTACAATATTTTTAAACAGCGACAGATGCAAAAATAAAGCTGTCAGCCCAGTATACATGTTATATATATTTTTTTTCTCTCAAATAGGAAACGGTTCCGTTTTGTGATAGCGGTCATTGTATGATGCTTGTACTTGTCTTTGTGCGTTTTGTGTGATTTGTTTAGTTATTTTTAGACAATCACAAAATAAGATGCAAGCATTGTATATGGCAGACTGGCAGACATTTTGTGATGTGTACAGTTTGTCAAAAAAAAAAACAACAAAAAACAACTTCTTCCTCTCGTTGAAAGTTTGTAATTATGATTCTTCAGTAATGAAAAATGCTGTTGGTTTTTACTTTTTTTTGTTTTATATTTGGTTTTGTTGGTTTTGTTTTTTTTTTTTTAATAAAAAAGCACTACATTATTGTGAAAAACACTCGACGTCGACATGAATTTGAGTATTTTCGGTTCATTTCCGAGATTCGAGGAAGACAGAGGTCGCGTCTCAAGACGAGGGAGAACGATTTTTGACGGGGACAAGGCCAGAGTCCTCCAAAAAGAACATTTGTGGTTCAAACTTCATTTCTCTTTGTCCTCTCAGGATGAAGATGAGGACTTTGAAGACCTCCACCATGAAATTAAACCCACATGCCCAAACTTTTTAATCTTAAGAATTGTAGTTTGTTTCACAAGTGTGACGTTCTTAGATTAAAATGCAGACATTAAAATGATAGCTAAAACTTTTAAGGTTCAAAGTAAAAACTATCAGAGATTAAAATAAAAAATAAAAAAACAACAATTAACTAATTAACTTTCTCTTTTATCGATGCGGCGCACGCGCGCGGGTGACGTCTCCTCTGTAGTTCGCGCGGCTCGCCAGTTCTCGCGTGAGCTTGGAACTGAGGTTGTTGCCATAGCAACGTCGGCAGGAAACGGCTAACAGTAAAACAACAACAATAACAATAATAATAATAATATAACATAATAAGAATGCCCGGGAAAATACGGAAAGTGAAACCAAATCAAACGACTTCGGTGGATGAAGCCCTAAAACAAACAGGTTGTGTCGTCCGTGTTTTCCTTTTCAGCTCAAGGGTCAAATGTTTTATTTGCGTCTATTTTAGAGCCTCATATTTGTCTTTTTCCCCCCCAAACCCTTCCTCTATGTTTCCTATCCCGCTCCCGCCATTATATCCTCGCTTATGTGCACAGACTATTGCAAGTAGATTTATAAGCTTTAGAGGATAAAATGTATGCATCGATTTTAAAGCTTTGCTGTGCAACTAAAGAGAAGTTTGTAGCTTTTACTGAATATTCATGATTTCACTGATGCAATATCTGTACTTATTAGCTATTCTGTAACAACTTTGATATGATAATTTGCTGCCATTTTTGGTAATTAACTTGCAGGAGAGCCTGTGCATGCAGACCCCGCTGCTCAGAGCTTTGGTAAGCATCACACCAGCTTTTGGTTGCAGAATACAGATTTGTGATCACACTTTAGCTCGCTCTCCCTCAGATGAATATCAGTGCTCAGGGGATGTGGAGATTGACTTTCCTGCCCTCTGCAATTTGCTGGAGATCAAATATTTCCCAACTGTCCGCATCAAGAGGCTGGCTCCTACCGGCGCTGATAAATCAGGTAGAAAAATAAAAGTTTAGTGCACAGGACCGAGACTGTGAAAGCACAGCATCTGAAAGTCAAATAAATCCAACTTCCCTCAGCCTTTCTGTTCTGTTGGTGTTTTATTTTAACACAAACTTTATTACTTGTTCACATATACTGTTTTTAGCATTAGATACGTATGTGTTATAACAATATGTCCTCAGATGACTTCAGCACAAACATAAATGTTGCAGCTTCCTGGTCTAATCGATGCCTTCTGGTGGAACTGGAGAATGAAGACCCCCTCAGGGCCAAGAGCCTCAAGATCTTTGGTACGATTAAAAGAACGCTACCTACAGCTTTAATTGTCCTATCTAGTTTAACATCTGTTACCTAACTAATTTAACATCTGCTTCCAGTCATTCTATTTTAAATGTACACAGGGTGGAAGGTGGATGACCACATTATCAAGATACTCCAGAAGATGCTTCCCTCGCTGAGCAGGCTGCAGAAGATAGAGTGAGTGTTGCCCCGATAGGGGACACCAGTCCCGGTGATTGTCATTTTCTCATCTGCCGTGTTGCAGGTTTTCACAGGCTGGCTTGACCGATCAGGCCGTGACGTCCCTCTTGAGCTCCACGCCGTTGTGTGCGAATCTCTGGTGAGTGGACTCGGCTGTCAGTCTCACGTTTCTGTCTCCTCTGGTGAGGAAGAATAACGGAAAACCAAATTTAGGTGCACAGTAAAGTGATATAAAATAAAGTGATATAAAATGATGAAGCATAACAGTGTTGTGTTTCTTTTGTTGTCTCAGTTTTTTGACCGTGGAGGGTAACCGTCTGTCGGAGCAGAGCTACAAGCTCCTCCTGTCTGGAACCAGCAGGTGAGCCATCAAGCGTATCCCGCAAATATTTACAAAGCTTGAATTAAACATGAGCTACATCCACACGCTCGTCTAATTCCCCGAACGATTGTTACCGGCCGTATTTAACAAAATGGCGTATTATAAGATTTGAGTCACATTTGAATCAAAGCGTTCCATTTTCTGCTGCATCCGAACATCATTTCAAGTATTGTAACTCTTGTTCTTCACCCAAGCAGATTTAATTAAAACACTTCACAATGGCCTTAAGTCTGTAAAAGCCTAATTTTTAATTATTGCAATTAAATAATTATTATTGTTATTTTTTACTTTAACCCAGTCTCACTCATTTATCTCTCAAAAATAACCGAATGGGGGACGAGGGGGCTCGTCTGATCGGGGCAGCTCTCTCAGCAGTCTCCTCCACCAACAAGAAAATCCTGGCCCTCAATCTTTCGTTTAATTCGATCGGCGATGAAGGCGCTACACACATTGCGCAGGTATGGTCCTGAACCGAGGACAGGTTTTGTGTGACGTCCCCGGGGTGCTCCGCTCATATTCTTCCGGTTTTCCTCCCAGGGTCTGCGGCTGAACCGCACCCTGGTCTGTCTCTCGCTGTCCAACAATCAGATTGGAGACGCTGGAGCGACTCAGCTGGCTTTGGTATTTATTCGCTGTTCGTTAAATCACTCTGCTGATCACGTGATTTCATACGCCGCGTCTCGCTCCCCCGTTTGATCAGATGCTTGGTAGGTTTGCTCTAACCCGTGAGGAGGCTGAGGAGAGGACCGAGCTTATGGAGGGAACCTCTGTAAGTGAGCCGCCCCCTGTTCAGCAGCGCTCGCCCAGCTCCACGCCCAACCGCGCCGAGCCTCATAAAGTAGACCCGGCAGAGGGCAGACTCACCTTCCTTAAGCTGGAGGCGAGTTTGCTTTGCTTCTAGACGTCTTCATTCACCCTCTCAACCTCAGTAAAACAACTTGCAGAGTGTTGGGCCTCCTTACCAGTCAGGTTTGTTAGTGACGGCCCTCCTTCAAACGGTCCGTGCACGTGGTAAGTGATAGAACAAGTCAGTTCTTTTTATAGTGTAAATCATCCAGATGTGCAGAGGTTTGTGAACTGCACATCATTTAAATGAATTATCCACATCACATCCCCCAACCGTTCCCTCTTTGGCCTCAGCAACCGAACCTTTGGTAACCCAAGAGTTTTAACTTTATTGTTTAAAGCAACTGTCCAGAGTTTGTAGCTCAGGTCATGACTTTATAGGGGCATTAAACATCTCAGGAAACATAAAGACCCAAAGTCCTACTAAACGGGTTCAGGACTAGAGTACGGTGATCTAATACACACTGAAAATGCACCTCTTTGGGCTCTATCACTGGTTCATCAGCCGTCATTCAGGGAGGGTGACAGCTGTGCGTTTGCCCCTTCTTTGTGTATTTGTGATTTGATCCCGCCACACGCTGTTTAGTCGTCTGCCTCTCAACCTTCAGGCTGAGCCAGGGGAGGTGTCGAGCCCCCTGCTGGACGCCCACATCCAGCAGGGGGATGGGGAGCTGGTCACGCCTGGAAACACAACCCTCATCTCCCTCAACCTCTCAGGTCAGCCCGTGAGCGGTTAGATTAAACCATAGATAGTCACAGATAGTCTAATGTTGACAATGTTAATTCTTATGTATTTTTCAGTTTAAGTGTTTCTCAATTATCAGCTCGAATGTGACTGTTGCTATGCAGAAAAGAAAAGCAGAACATAATCCTGTTGGAATCACTTCAAATTATCATATGGTGTGTGTGTGTGTGTGTGTGTGTGTGTGTGTGTAGGGAATAAAATTACAGAGAAGTCACTGCCTGTATTCCTGAAGTCACTGCAGGAGCAGAGGGGGGGCGGAGGCCTCCTGCGTCTCCCTCTGCAGGTACCTGAGTGCACCTTTCCTGACAGCTCTTCCCTTTATGGGGGGGGGGGTGGAGCCTATTACAGCTGCATGTGGGCATAGGCAGGGCGCACCCCCGGACCTGGGCATCTGTGATGTCCTGGTCCCCCGTCACCTCTGGGGTGTCCTGGTCCTGTGTTCCTGGTCCCAGTCCCCACCTCTGGGGTGTCCTGGTCCAGGTGTCCCGGTCCCAGTCCCCACCTCTGGGGTGTCCTGGTCCAGGTGTCCTGGTCCCGGTGTCCTGGTCCCAGTCCCCACCTCTGGGGTGTCCTGGTCCCGGTGTCCTGGTCCCAGTCCCCACCTCTGGGGTGTCCTGGTCCTGTGTTCCTGGTCCCAGTCCCCACCTCTGGGGTGTCCTGGTCCTGTGTTCCTGGTCCCAGTCCCCACCTCTGGGGTGTCCTGGTCCCGGTGTCCTGGTCCCAGTCTCCACCTCTGGGGTGTCCTGGTCCTGTGTTCCTGGTCCCAGTCCCCACCTCTGGGGTGTCCTGGTCCCGGTGTCCTGGTCCCAGTCCCCACCTCTGGGGTGTCCTGGTCCCAGTCCCCACCTCTGGGGTGTCCTGGTCCTGGTGTCCTGGTCCCAGTCCCCACCTCTGGGGTGTCCTGGTCCTGTGTTCCTGGTCCCAGTCCCCACCTCTGGGGTGTCCTGGTCCTGTGTTCCTGGTCCCAGTCCCCACCTCTGGGGTGTCCTGGTCCTGTGTTCCTGGTCCCAGTCCCCACCTCTGGGGTGTACCTCAGTACCTCTGGTTTTCTTCACCTTGTTATCAAGTCCCCTGTGTGGACGGTCCTGTTGGACCAACGAACAAACACACACAAGTAACCGGTGTATTGGTTAACAGATGTTGTCTTCTCCGTCTTTTAGAGAAACCGCTTCTCCCCAGGTTGTGACGACTATGTGAAAATAACGGAGCTAATGGCGCCCAGAGGGGACAAGTTCATGAAGCTGCTCAGTGAGGAGACAAATAAACGGAGGAAGGAGGCACAGCGCTGATAGAACCGGTGATAAGTAAAATATGCTCTGGTGTGTATCTTCGGTGTTACCTGGATAACCTTGTATTAAAATGACCACCTCAAACACTGTTCACGGCTGCTTTCCCCCATACTTACAGTCACTTATCACATCCCTTCATCAAATAAACTTGAGGATTCTGGACGCCAGTAAAACAAACATTTTGGTTCTTCTCAGACTGTATCTCCATTCCATTCCATAGAAATTCTATAATCGATATAAATGTCATCCCAAAGCTGTCCCAGTCAGTCCACATGTACTTCGGTGTTGGTACTATTATTATTGTCTGTTCTCATATTCACACAATATAAACGTTCACTATTCACACGCTTTTTTAAGGTCAATGTCAGCTTTATTGTTCATGGCCCCGTCTATCTAGCGGTACATAAATACATAGAGAAATAAAACTGCGCTTTCTCAACGTCGGGACACTGTTATAAAATAAAAACTATCAAAAATAAAGAATATAAAAATACAAAAGTGAAGCTGACAGCAGCAAAAGACCCAAACTATGTTTCTGCTTCTGATATAAAAACTCGCTCTCATACAATTATTTATTCATAACACAATAAAGCAAGTCACCGCCTTTTACTGATTTTGATTATTTTTGTAAAACATTATAAAATCGTCTTATTAGAAAAGCGTTGAGGCGCCGCGTCACGGCGCCGTCGTCACTTCCGGCCGGGGCCCGCCGGAACAGCCGATATCAGGCTGCCACTTCCGGTCCCGCCTCCTTTTCGGCCCGGGCTGCTTTCTCGCCAACATGCCGGTGAGTCTCGGCGGCCCGAGGCCTCCTTTCTGCGCCCCGGACGCGCCGCCCGGGCCCGCCGCCGGCCCCGCTGCGCGGCCGGGGCGTCGCCGGCGCGGCGGGGCCGCCTCTCGGCCGCGTATCGGCGCGTCCGGGGGCCGTTCCGGGGGGGTTTCAGCGGAGGCGCTCGCAGCGCGTCGCCACACAAGATGGCGGCGCGCACGCCGCGGACACGGAGGAGCACACGGGGCCCCCCCGACGGGGACACCCGCGGCCCCCCCCGGGCCCCGGCCCCTGCTGGGGACCCCCTGGGCTCCTCCGGGGCCCCGCGTACCCCCCCGGGCCCCCACCCGACCCGTCAGACCCGAGTGTTTTGGGCCGATTTAGACGCGTAAATGTGCGTAAATGCGTGGTAAAACCTCGGGCTGTGGCCCCCCCGGCTCATAAAAACACGCCTACCGCTGCATCAAACCACGATCCGAGCGTCGTTCGACGGGTTTTAATCGCTGTTTCCCCCCCCTGACGTCACTAACCTGATGTGTGTTCGTGTGTTTTTTTTTCCTGGAAAACCGCAGCTCGCTAAAGACTTGTTGCACCCATCCCCCGAGGAGGAGAAGAGGAGGCACAAGAAGAAGCGTCTGGTTCAGAGCCCCAACTCTTACTTCATGGACGTCAAATGTCCAGGTACGGTCTCGTCCCGTCCCCATCGAGAGGCTGACCTCGGGAGTCGGAGACGCATTGTTTTGTTAATTCTTTCCCCCCCTTGTGTGTTTTCCAGGATGCTACAAGATCACAACGGTGTTCAGCCACGCGCAGACGGTTGTGCTGTGTGTCGGCTGTTCGACGGTCCTGTGCCAGCCCACCGGAGGCAAAGCGCGTCTCACAGAGGGTCAGTGGCTCCATCCCAGCAGGCTTTATCGTGCAGGCGAATGCCCGTCATCTCCTCTGTTTTTGTGTGTGTGCGTGTGTGCATCGTGGATGGTGTCAAGTCTTGGTATCTTTATCTTTAATCTCTATTTATGTAGCGTCTTTTACAATCAGAAATTGTTTCAAGGCGCTTTACAGACTCCCAGGTTCTAACCCCAGACAAGCAACGGTGGTATAGTTTTCCCTGAATCGGTTTTGAACACGCCTTGGCGGCTTTTGAGGTTTTTTTTGGGCGCACTGTCAAGTGACTGGACTTCCTTTATCGTGGTCTTCCAATCTCATTCCAGTGCCAGAGCGACCTCGGTTTGCAGAAGGGTTGAGCCAAACGATTGGCTCCCCCCTTTCGAAGGCTGAGAACAGACAGTCTCTCTCCGCCTGGGGCTCGATGTCGCGGCGCAGCCCAGTTCTGCTGTCGCAGCGTCCCCTCGAGCCCCCCGCGCGGCCACAGTGGGAGTCCACCAGTCGCGCGTTTGGGGGGGAAAACAAACCTTGTATCAGCACTGTTGGACAATGGCGTGCACGGGCGGCAGGATTGTTGTGCCGCAAGGCTTCTTTTTGTTTTGGTCTGAGCGTCATTGTCTCTCCCGGCAGGGTGCTCATTCAGGAGGAAGCAGCATTAAGCTGTCCTCCCCGGAGCTGTGGGCGAGAGGAGGGAATGGACTGGTTGATATCAGCGTCTTGTGCTTCCGGGACAGCGGGCAGAGCCAGTGGACGGATCAGACGAGACCTGAAGACAGACTGAACAGATGGATTTCCGCTGTCGCGTTGACTGGTGATTGCTGTAACTCCACCCTCCAACCCTGTCTCTCTTAATAAAATGTTGTTTTGGCTAAGGGAACGCTTTGACATCATTTTCCTGCATTAAAGAAACCAGTTTTGTGAAGAACAGACATTTAATAGACGGTTTTATTACAAAGTACATCAATCCACAACATTTCAAGATCCATATTTTATACTACAAAATGAGGGTTTAGACACAAATCTAACGGAATTAATGTTGGGAGGTGATTTACAGTCATTAATGCGTTCGAGCCAGAGTACCTGATTTGTTGCTCCATCGGGGTTCTGATGTAACTAAGTTCCTAACGTTACTTTGTGCAAGGACACAAACACCCATGAAAACCTTGGAACTAAAGTCTACGTACAAAACACGGCTCTAGAGATTCAATAATTTGCAGGGTTTCCATTAACCGGGCAGCGGTCTGGAGCTTGCGGTGGTCCTCACTGCGCTTCCGTCTTCACCTCCCTCTCCCGGAGGAGGTGGCGGATGGAGGAGTTCTGCGTGGAGAGCGTGCTGGACAGGAGCGGCATGAGGCTCCTGAAGCCCTCCCTCAGCTCCTCCACGCTCTTCTCCAGGGTGTAGATGTGGGAGTCCAGTTCCCCCCTGCAGTCCTGCACCTCCGACAGCACGTCGTACACCAGGTTGTGCATCTGCGGCGGGCGTTAGACTCGTTAGACGCGGCCCGGCCCAGTCGAGGAACGCGCGCGCGGCGGGCCAAGTGCGGTGCATTCACTTGCCTCTCTCACCTTGCCGAAATCCACGAGCGAGTTGCTCTGATCCGCAAATGTCCTCTTCTCCATCTTCATGCGCCGCAGCCTGGAGACACGCGGTTTTACTTTTGTAACAGAAATCTGTTATTTTCTTAAAATTACAAAACCAGGCTGACAAAAAAAGTCAGAAACTAAAAGTATTAAAAAGAAAACTGATCTGCCCGTTCAGGGTAGGAGGTTAGTGGTCTCCGCCACTAGGGGGCAGTACAGATCAGTTATACTTCCCAATCGCGCTAAAGTCTTTTATTTTGAAATTATATTGATATAGATGACAACTAAAACTAGATATCGTCCTATTGCCTCTTCATCTAAACGTATGATGGTTGTGCGGCTTCTGTGGTTGCCGTAGACACCAGATGTAGACGGCGTCGGTGTGCTCGTGCCGCGGTCGCGAAGGAAATAAAATCCGAAGTTTCCTTTGCGCGATTGGTGCGACGCTCTTACTGATGGATGGCCAGCAGCAGCTTCCGCTGGTGCGTTCGCACCCTGGTGGAGTCTCGCTCTCGTGACAGCTTGGTGTGTTTGTAGATGAGCCAGGTCTCCCTCAGCACGTTGGCCGCAGCGATCTTTATCTAAAGACATAGATTCCATACAAATGCATGTTGTGCTGAGGAAATAGAAACACTGTTATGTCTTTAATACATAATTTAACACATCTTTCACCCGACTCCCAGCGTTTTAGTGGCCTGTATATCCTGAACTGCACTTATTCCAAACACGTACAGACTTTAAAAGCGTCAGGAGAGAGATTTACCCTCTTGGAGATGTGGGAGTCCATCATGAAGTTGTGAACGTGCTTCTCTGCCCGGGTCAGCTCCAGCTTCCTGGCCACCACCGCCACCACCAGAACGGTGCAGCCGGCCCCCTGCGAGAGCCAACGGGCACGTTACGGGTCGGAACGGGCACCCGGCGGCGAGCGGGCGAGCGGCGTCCCACCATGATCCCCGTGAGGAGGCAGATGCTCCGGCCGCAGTAGGTGTGAGGGACCACGTCCCCGTAGCCGATGGACAGGAAGGTGACCGAGACCATCCACAGGGCCTCCATGTAGTTGCTGCTGAGGTCTCGGTAGTTGTGGTGCCTGTCGGATCAAAAGCGACTTCCAGGAGTCCGTCGGCGGCCACAAAGAAGCCCCGCCCCCCCTCGCCTCGTACCTCTCGCACACGTGCAGACCCCACGCCGCCACGATCCACAGGCAGACGCTGAAGATCATCAGCACGGTCCCCGGGTAGGTGGTCATCAGCGTTTTCCCCACGAAGCGAGTGTTGAAGTGTATCTGAGGAACACAAGCGACGCACCGACGTCACGGTTTCTCGCACACGTAGCCAGATTATTTAGGATTACATAATACACAGGAGACGGGGGGGGGGGTAAGAAAACTTGTTCTCAATCTAGCTCGATACACAGACAGAGGGTTTGGCGTTGCAGAGAGGGCACAAAGGTCATTTTCTGTCACTATTAAACAGCCTTTGTGGGGGATTAGCCGGGTGGATATTGACGGCGGAGAACAAAGCGGACGGACAGAGGGGGGAGCTGGCGAGGAGCGTGATCGGCGTGTGAAGCCACGGGGGGGGTCGTGAGAGCGAAACCGTACGAGTCACACCTCAAGATTGATACCGCTACAGACCTCTTGGCCCACCTGGATGTGAAAGAAACAGCGTGAGTCAGAGAAAGTCTGAGAAGCGCTGCGAGCTTCTCCTGGAGATGAATAACGTGTCTGTCCAGGGGGAACCCAGCCCGAATGGAAAGATCCACCTGAGACCACCTTTGAGCGACAACGTTGCCAGAACCCGCAAATGAACAATAGTGATGCTTAAATGATCTAAATACTCAGAAACCTATGACGCGTATCAATCTTTATGAAATCAAATCAATCTTTATTTATATAGCGTCTTTTACAATCAAAATTGTTTCAAGGCTCTTTCCAGGATCCCAGGACCTAACCCCAGACAAGCTACAGTGGCAAGGAAAAACTCCCCTTTAACAGGAAGAAACCTTGAGCAGGACCAGGCTCATGTAGGGGGACCCTCCTGATGATGGACAGATGGGTAGAGAGAGAGGAGGAGGACAGGTAGAGGATAGAACAGGTAGAGGGTAGAACAGGTAGAGGATAGAACAGGTAGAGGATAGAACAGGTAGAGGATAGAACAGGTAGAGGATAGAACAGGTAGAGGGTAGAACAGGTAGAGGATAGAACAGGTAGAGGGTAGAACAGGTAGAGGATAGAACAGGTAGAGGATAGAACAGGTAGAGGGTAGAACAGGTAGAGGATAGGACAGGTAGAGGGTAGAACAGGTAGAGGATAGAACAGGTAGAGGATAGAACAGGTAGAGGATAGAACAGGTAGGAGAGGAGAAGTGTATATTGAACTTCTTCTTCTCTTCTCTCTTTCTACCCTTCAGCAGATGGGTCTCTCCACATGAGCTGGGGTCCGCTCCAGGTTTCTTCCTGTTAAACGTCAGTTTTTCCTCACCACCGCTCTGGAGGTTCTTGTAAAGCGTCGTTAGACAATTTGAATTGTTATTGGCGCGATACGAATAAAAGCAAATGGAATGGAAACTTTATAATCCCAAAAATGGGTCGCGGGTTGGAGACGTTTTCCCGCTTTCCCGACTGTAACCAGGAACCAGCCCCGAAAACGTTCCGCTCTGCGTCAAACGACAACGTGCGCTGAAGCGTATTGGGTCGTTCCGCTCGTTTTCTCCATGGAACGGAGGTCTCTCGCCTTCGCCAGAAATGGTCGCGGCGGAAACGCGGCCTCGTGGGTCGACGTCGCCTGGAAGAGCGAGGCCCCTCGTAGCTGCACACAGAAGCGGGCGAAGCGGCGAGGAGGCGGATTGTCGGAGAGTTAGCGGGAAACAAAGAGGAAGACAACCGAGACGCTGTGCACGAAAAAAAAACGACGACAAAGAAGCGGAGACGGTTCAGTTCCTACGGGAGCTGCTGGACTCATCCCGTTATTCCCGCTGCGCACCTCGTCGGTTTTTGACCCCTGGGACTGTCTGAGAGTGGCCCCGCCCCCTTCCCCCCCGCGCCCACGCGCGCACGGGCCTCCTCGCCGCTCGCCACGCCCTGGCGGACCCCCCCCCACCTTGTTGAGCGCTCCGATGCTGCGGGAGGCGGTGTCGGTGAAGAGGCGGCTGTGCAGCATCATGGCCCGGCCCAGCAGGTAGAACCTGAGGAACATGGGCAGCGCCAGCACGATCTCCAGCTCCGTCTCCGACAGCGAGAGGCGGGGCGGCGCGTGCATCAGGGTCTCCTCGAAGTACGACACCAGGCCCACCGGGTAGGGGTGGATCGCCACGGCCGCCAGCTCCAGGGCCACCAGGGCCACGCGGTCGGTTGTCATGGCGATCCGCCAGTCCTCGGCTCCGATGTCGTGGACGTAGAGCTGGCGAAAGGGGGCGGGGTCAAAAAAAGAAACAACAAGAGAAAGGCCCAGTTACGCGTGGGTCTGGGGGACGTCAGGGAGGGTCGGGAGCCCGCGCGCCGCCGACCGCCAACGCCCTCCTCAGAGCGCCGGGCGACATTCGGACCCGCCGGCGGGTGGAGGGTCGAGCTGGTACCTGCACCTCGCAGCAGTGGTACGCTATGATGAAGCCCAGCAGGGTGACGGTGGACAGGCTGATGACGGACTTGATGGTGAGAGAGTAGATGGAGCTCTGCGGGGCGGACGGACAGACAGACGGGCGGAGGGACGGACGGACGGAGGGACAGAGGGACAGACAGAGAGATGACGTCAGCCTCAGCTGGAACGCACCATCAGTCAAACAGCGTCAGTAATCCCCTCGTGTAATCCATCGGCTGGATGGGTTCTCTTTACGGGAATACTCGGGGGCCCGTGGAGGTCTGTGGGCCCCCCTCCCGGCCCCCCGACCCCCCTGACCCCCCCCGACCCCCCTGACCTTGCTGTAGACGCTCCAGGACAGCTCCGTCTCCAGCACCATCATCACCACGCCGAACACGGCGACGGCCAGGGCGCAGTCGTTGAGCCGCTGCCTCCTGAGGAACAGAGCCCTGCGGTGGAGCAGCCTCCAGCCGATGCTGTGGCTCTTCCAGTACGTCTCGTCCTTGTCGCCCGCCTTGCCCCCGGGGCCGGGCGGCGGGGGCGGGGGCGGTGGCGGGGGCGGCGGCGGCGGCGGGGGTCCTCGCTCCGCCCCCGGCAACGGGCCCTCGGCCTCGGGCGGGCCCCAGCGACAGGGGGGCGGCTGGAGGTCGTCGTCCCTGCTGGTGATGATGATCTCGGGGAGGCCCGGGCGCTCCTGCATCTCCAGGGAAACGTGGGGGGACGCCCGCCCCCCGGGCGACCTGCCGAAGGGCGGCGCCCGGGGAGACGCGGGCCCCTCCCGGGGGGGCCTGCCCTTGGCCCCGCCCTTGTGGTTCCGCTCGGCGCCCCTCGCCCACCTCTGCTTGCCCGCCGCCGCTCTCCCCTCCCTCTCTCGCTCGCCCTTCCTCTTGCAGCGCGGCGAGGGCTTGGCGTAGAGGCGGCCGTTGTAGAGCGGCGTGGACGCCATGGCCTGGGTCCGGTCCAGCCACACGGTGGGGTCGGCCGGGCCCGGCGCCGTCTGGTGTATCCCGCAGAGCGGCGCGCAGGGCTGCGGCGGGAGCGCCGTCCTGGCGGGGAGGAGCGGGCGCTGGTCCTCCAGCTCGTCGCCGTCGCCCACCGAGGCGCTCATCGAGGGCGAATGCTCCATGGTTGCGGCGTCGGGCCGCGGCGGGGACCTGGAAAACGTGAACCTCGGCGTTCTCGGGTCACCTGCGTTTGTCCTCACGGGCGGCGAAGGGAGCGCGGATTTGTCGCGGTCATCCAGGCCAGGGAGGTCGATACGCTCTCGCCTCAGCTCTCCCGATCCCGAATCCCCATCCGCGGAATTCCTGAGGGGGGAAAAGAAACAAAACAGCGGCGTTCGGGTTCACGCCCCCCCCCAGGGGTCACGCTGCGGCGCCAGGGACCTCCGGTGTGAGCGGGTCCTGGGCGGTGGCGGTCCATCGGCGTCAGGCTGCTCCTCCCAGAGAGGTCACCGAGTCACGCCGCCCGTGACGCCACCGTGCTGGCTCCGGGCTCCGCCCCGCCCCCCGGCACTCTTCCGGTCGTCCACCATCAGGGTCTCCTTCTTTCCAGCTGGAGGGGCTTAATGACGAAAAAGACTTTAAATGCAAAGAGGAAAACAAATAATGAGTCATCTGTTTACGGGATTGGCAGATTTCCTCCTCCGTGTGTGTGTGTGTGTGTGTGTGTGTGTGTGTGTGTGTGTGTGTGTGTGTGTCAGAGACACGTGAGGCCCTTTTTTAATGCAAACAAAGTGCATGGAAACCTGCACGACACCAAAGGTAAACTATTAATTGTACAAATGCAGCTTGGTTCTGATGCTGTGCGCAGGCGTGCATGTGAGTTAATCTGGAGAGAGCGGCGGGCCTCAATATCAATGGGTGCAGATTAACCGTAGATTAATCAAGGGAAACAGCGCGCTGATGCTTATGGGATTATGAAATATCAATGATGTCTTCCCTTAACCAAACAATATGCGGAGAGCAGGCCGGAGTATTAAGCATTAAAGTCATGACAATGACACTCAGGGTCTATTAATCTAAATCCTCCTAACAGATGGGGCCAGGAGAGAGCTCCCTCCAAATGGAGAGATCTAAAGAGCAAAGGGGGGGTCAGGGGGCGTCCGGATAACGGGATAAAGGAAGGAGTTATCTAATCCGAAGACGAGGCGCATCCGAAGCGGCGCGGGGCGGCCGAGGGGCTCTGGAGGGAGCCGAAGGCGCAGCAGCGTTTATCTGATGAGACGAGCGCGTCCTCAGACGTGAGCGAGGCCGCCGAGGCCCCTCGCCGTGAGCGACGCGCTCCCGCGGCCTTCAGGTGTCGTTCCTTCGCGGCGGGATGAACGAGGCCCGTAATTAATGCAAGCCTCCGGCCAAGAGCCCGTGAATCCCGACCGCGGGGGCTGAATGTGTCGGCGTGTTATCTCCGCACGTCTTCAATCGCCTCCGACGGCGACGGCGGGATTCGTTTGGACAGCTTTGGCTTTGTTCACGCTCTCGCGTTTCTCATGTGTGATACATGAGCGGTCTGAGTTAAAGCGTTTAGAGGAGAACACACACACGCATGCACACACACACACACAGACATGCACACAAACACACACGCACACACACGCACGCACACACACACACGCACACACACACGCACACCCACACACGCACACACACACGCACGCACACACACGCACACACAAACATGCACACACACGCACACCCACACACGCACACACACACGCACGCACACACACGCACACACAAACATGCACACCCACACGCACACACACCCACACGCACACACCCACACGCACGCACACACACAAACCCGCACGCACACACACGCACACACACACGCACACACACACGCACACACACACACACATGCACGCACACACATTTCAACCACTGCTGTGTGTCCTTGCGGTGTGTTTAGGGTCTCTATCTTCTTGGGGTTGAACCACTGGGTCTCAGGCATCCCATTGAGCCCTCTCCCTGACACACACACACACACACACACACACACACACACACACACACACACACACACACATTTCAACCACTGCTGTGTGTCCTTGTGGTGCGTTTAGGGTCTCTATTCTCTATCTTGTTGGGTTGAACCACTGAGCCCCCTCCCTCACTCACTCACTCACACACACACACACACACACACACACACACACACACACACACACACACACACACACACACACACACACTTCCCCAGAGATGCTACTGGGACGATGATGGCTGCTTCCTGGTTTCACCTCACAGCAGAGGGGTCAAACTAAACGAACACTTCGGGCCAAACAGGAAAAACATTTATTGAACTTTAATTAAATTGCAAGTTTTTTTTTACATAAAAATAAATGAAAACAGACAGAAAAATGACTCCAGAATAAATAAACACACACTTTGTATAACTTAGATCACACTTTCCCTCCTGTAGCTTCTGCTCTGCGTTCAGGTTTCTCAGCTTGACCTCATGTTTGGTCTCTTCGTTAAATTCTTTAATCACACCACATTCGCTCCTCGAGTAAGACACGCGCGTTTACGCCGTCAATAAACATCGAGTCGGCCTCCCGTCGGTTTTCAAGGGCTCTTTTCTGTTCGCCACTACAAAGGTTAGCAGCAGGTTGTGTGGTCTCAGTGCTTCGTGTCGGGCCATTAACAACAAAAGTGACAGATCTGTATAAAACGACCTCGCGGGCCGGACGCCCTCGTGCGGCGGGCCAGTCGTGGCCCGCGGGCCTCGGGTTTGACACCCGTGACAGTCGTCAGGAGCCTTCACGGCTCTTTTCACGCTCAGATTCGCTGTCATTTCCAGAGAATCGGTGAGGGGGGGGGGCGCGTTGGGGCCCTTCTGGCGTCTCTCGTCGTGCGTGCGAACGTCTCAGGGGCGGTCGAGACGGGCGGGAGCTGTGGATCAGCTGTCGTGGCGGAGAGCCTGGCGCCCCAGTTGGCTAGAAACAAGTCGATGTGAGCGTCCCGTGACCCCAGAACACCAAGAGGAAGGGCACGGCTGGGGCTCAAACCCTCAACCCTCCAGCGCGTTCGCTGATAACCCCGGACGTTTGTCCTGGTAGTCGCTCCAAGCCCTGAGTTTCGGTGACAGGCTGATTTATCCCCCCCCCCATCACCCCCACCCCCCAGTTTCACGAGCAGACCTCTGCGAGACAGCGGCAGACTCCCGCTGCTGTCGATAACAACCCCGCTAAGTGTCGCTGACAAGTCGGCGTCGGAGGCGGCCTGATCCACTCAGCAGAGTAATTAAAAGGGAGCAGCACAGCAGGCCCAGCAGCTGCACGGTTAGCAGGGGGGGGTAGGGGGTTGGGGGGGTGATGTAGGGGGCCTATCTCAACCACCAGCGGCCCTGTCTGTCACCTCGCTCAGCATCTCCGTCCTGATCTGCTCGTCTTGCTCTCCCAGCCCCCCTGCAGTCCCTCGTCGCGCCGCCAGATGGCGCTCACGCACCAGCGCCTCCAAATCTGACTGTTTTTTTTTTCTCTTTTTCTATTTTTATGAAGTGTAATGACTTTTGCTTCTGGCTGCATGTCACCCTCTGTCTCAGTGCATCATTTCCCTGACATTTCATCCTCTCCGCCTTGAGCCCGGACGCTCTTGTGCGGCCCCCCCGTGATGCACGCTTCCTCCCACCCCCCCCCCGTGATGATGCATTTCCGAGGCGCATCCTCTCGTCCCCCTTCCCGCCTCTGATCCGTCCGCCCCAGACCCCGGGGAGTTAGCCGCCCTTCCTCTCCGGCTCAGAGGGTCACTCTCAATCCCCGCGTGCGCCCGAGCGTGACCGCGTGTCTGGGGGACGCTCTGGACCAACGACGGGGGCCGCAGAGGGGAGGCGTGATTCCAGAGGGCAGCTGCTGTAATAGGGTGATCTATTACACGCCCCCCCCCCAGCTTCCTGCTGCATCTGCCCCTGCATCAGCATTTTGAGAGGTTAAATGAGAAGCAGGCTTTAACGACGTCAGCTGTGCTCTCAGCCTCAGTCCGGCCCTGCACGCCTAAAAGCCTTCGCCTGACCTCAGCCTCGGGGGGGGGGTCGGGAAGAGACGCGGGCGGGTTGAGTATTCCCGGTCGTCTTTAAAAAGATTCGCTCCAAATCGGGGGGATTAATCAGCCAGTGATCAGCTGGGCTCTCTGTCCCAGCAGCTACTGGGCGAGAGGCAGCAATACACCCCCAGACAGGTCACCAGCACACACACACACACACACACACACACACACACACACACACACACACACACACACACGCAGAAATTCCAAATGTGCCAACAAAGCCTGATAAAAACCCGAGCCTACGGCGGCTCTCTGCTCGTGGAACGTCTGTGTGTGCATCAGCCCAGAGCTCATCTCGTGCGTCCACCAGCAGCCGCGTTCAGGCTGATTCGATGTTTTTCACATGTTCATTCGTGTCACGGTAAATAAAGACCGAGTGCGCCGCCTCCGCTGTGACTAGCTTTAAGGTCGGCTCGTTTCAAGTGGGCTTTTTTTTTTTCCCTTCTTCCACCATTCCACCTCCGTTCACTGACATTTTTCTGTCATATTTATCCAACCTTCAGTCGAGAGGGCGAGAGAGATCAAAATAGAGAGAGAGAGAGAGAGAGAGAGAGAGGATGCTCTCAGCCCTCCTCCTCCTCCTCCTCCTCCTCCTCCTCCCCCTCCTCCTCCTCTCTCCGCTCACATGCTTGCACTTCTCTCCACACTGGAGGCAGACCGGCGAATTTCCAGCAGGTTCCCCGAGTCTGTCTTCTCCCTCTCCTCCTCTCCTCTCCTCCTCCTCCTCTCCTCCCTCCCTCCCCCTCCTCCGCCGCCGCCAACCGCCGGCTCCTCCTCCTCCGTCACCCGCAGCTTCTCTCCCCGCCGTGCCTCCCGATTCCTCCCCGCTCCTCACCACCAGGATGTGGCAGTCGGCGGCTCTGCTCTTCTCCGGACTCGCCGCTTTGATCCACGGTCAGTCTCCGCCTCCGCCCGCCTCTCCTTCTCGGGGCGAACCTCAAAGTGGCTTAAACGGCAGCGGCGGGATTGAAGTCGCCCTCCTCGCCGCGCCGGCGGGGATCGGAATCCCGAATCCAAAGAAAGCTGGGAAGCTGAGGTGTCACCTGTTTGCATGCTCATCTCCATCCCTCCTTCTCCTCTCCTCCTCCTCTCCATCCCTCCTCCTCCTCTCCTCCTCCTCTCCTCCTCCTCTCCTCCTCTCCTCCTCTCCTCCTCCTCTCCTCCTCTCCTCCTCTCTTCCTCCTCTCTTCCTCCTCTCCTCCTCCTCTCCTCCTCTCCTCCTCTCTTCCTCCTCTCCTCCTCCTCTCCTCCTCTCCTCCTCTCCTTCTCCTCCTCTCCTCCTCCTCCTTCTCCCGGTGGCTGAGTTGACCCGATGGTTTCGTTTGCTTTGTCTCCCGATGTTGGGAAGAGTCTCCACGTCCGTTGCGTGTCTCACCTCATTTGACATGCAACAAGCCTTTTTAACGTGTCCAGATCCGTGGCCCCCCCCCCCCAACCCCCCTGCTCCAACCAGGTCACGGATCAATTGAACTGCGCCTATAGATCGTCTCCTCCATCGTCGGGGATGAGTTTGCTGCGGCTGCTTGGGGCTCCGAGCAGCAGGCTGGGGGGGGTGGGGGGGTATATGTGTGTGTGTGTGTGTGTGTGTGTGTGTGTGTGTGTGCGCGGGGGGGAAGCAGGAACTCGTCCCCACAGAGCACAGTCACTCTGGCAGAAACTTTCTGATGTTCTGGTCCGATTCCCGGGAGCTTCGGCGAGGTCCGTGTCAAACGGGCCTCGGTGGGGCGAGGCCGGCCCGGCGTGCTCGGCGAGCGGCGGCATTATCCGCCCTAAATGTCTCTGCACGCCTCAAACACGCGTAAGGACGTGGCCTGGCCGCGGCTTCTGGGGGGGGGGGGCACCGTTTACATCTTAAACGGAGCCACCGCTGCTCTGTAAACGCGCCTAATCAATTAGCCGCGGCGGCCCGTAGCACCTCCAGATCTGGAAGTCACCCTGTTACACGTTCACCAGGCCCGGCTGGGCCTTGATCAGACGTCCTGCCAGTTCCTATTAAAACCGCCTTTTGTTCATCAAAATCTCCCCCAGAATCTTTGTTCGGCCCATCGATCTCGTCCCTCCTGATGGGATTTTAATCTGACTGAGTGGCTGGAGCCCGTCGGAGTTATCTTAGCCGCTAATCTGACTCATTTCATACAAGAGCGGGTTTTTTTTTTTTATTTCTGCCCGTTTGGTCGTTAAAAGCTCCGCTTTTCCCCGTCGTTGTCTTGCTCCTCCGTACTTTAAGGCGAGGGGGGACCCCCTCCGCTGGGCTCCAACGTCTCCATTTGATGTGTGCGGACCCCCCCCTCACGCGTTTCGCAGAGTTTTGGCGTTATCGTCCTCTTCATTCGGCTTTAAAGGGCGTTCAGATTTAATCTGCCGTCGCGGCGCTCCAGCTGATGTAATCTCGCCACGTCGGGCTTTTATTGCAGCGCAGACCTCGCCTCACGAGGGGTGAGGGGGGGGGGGCGCTTTGCCAGATTTATGTTCTCGCCTCTCCTTCACAGTGTCGCTGCAGGGCCCCCACCAGAGGAGCCTGCTCAAGAACCTCTTGAAGGACTACAACCGGATGGAGCGGCCGGTGGCCAACGACTCGCAGCCCCTGACCGTCGTCTTCTCGCTCAGCCTGATCCAGATCATGGACGTGGTCAGTTCCCGAGCCTCCTCGACTCAAACCGGCCTCCGGTCAGGACCCCCCCCACCCCCCCACCCCTCTCCCCGTGAAGGTTTACGACCTGCTGGATAACGGCGTCCACACCACTGCGCGCCTTTTTAAAATCACACAAATCGTTCAGCTGCGTTTCGACGCCTCCGCGGGAAAAAAAAAAAAAAAAAAAAAATCAGCGGCCTGTAAACCGAGTTTAAACTTCTCGTTCCGACGCGTCCACGTTGTCCCCCCCGGTGTTTGTTTCTGGAGGTGTGGAGGGTGGAACGTTGACTCCTTCTTTTAAAGTTGTGTTGAACTGTCTCACAGGATGAGAAGAACCAGATCCTCACCACCAACATCTGGCTCCGCATGGTGAGGGCCTCTCCCTGTTTGGGGACGTTCAATACTCTGCTGCCCAGCTTAGTCCTACTCTCCTGAGCCCCCCCTATGTGTGTGTGTGTGTGTGTGTGTGTGTGTGTGTGTGTGTTTAAGAGCTGGTTCGACCACTACCTCCAGTGG
The DNA here is from genome assembly GCA_911728415.1 of Lagocephalus sceleratus. Classification (NCBI taxonomy): domain Eukaryota; kingdom Metazoa; phylum Chordata; class Actinopteri; order Tetraodontiformes; family Tetraodontidae; genus Lagocephalus; species Lagocephalus sceleratus. The sequence continues at coordinate 1,740,692 of CAJVRN010000219.1, read as the reverse complement.
AACCAGAGCGAGCACCCCGGCGTGAAAAACCTCCGCTTCACCACCGACCAGATCTGGACTCCGGACATCCTCCTCTACAACAGGTAAAACACAGGTAACCCCCCCCAACCCCCCCACCTCGACGCCGCCTCACTCTGTGCGTCCTTCCTCAGTGCAGATGACGACTTTGACTCCACCTTCAAGACCAACGTCCTGGTGAACTCCAGCGGCTACGCCGAGTACCAGCCCCCGGGTGAGCCCCCCACGCTCTTGCCCCCCTCCTCTCTCCTCGTTCCTCCCAGTGTTTGTAAACTGGGCATTAATATTTGATCAGGGTAAACCTCCCTCCCTGGTTGTTTGCCTGTTCCAGCGCGCCTGTGAGGAGCCCCTATAAATAGAAAAGGATCCGTTTCCTGTGGAGAACGGGCCCGCGCAGGCCCGGGAAAGAAACGGCCCCCCCGGGGGCCCCCGCCAGGCTTTAACGTTCTCAGACGGTTTTTAATAAACCTGATTACGACGGGCTCAGTCCAAATCCCCGGGTTTCCAGGTGGTGGGCGGAGCCCCGGGGAGAGGCGAGCGGGGTGCGGGGAGAGCGCGGCGCCGCCGCTCCCGTCCGTATATCAATGGATGTAAATACGCCTCCTTGATGCTGCGATTTGGTCCAGAGCCAATTAGAGGAGGGAAGCAACGACGGTGCAGAGTGGGGGGGGGTCAGAGCAGGAGAGATGCCCCAATAAACGTTAAAGCGGATGAGATTCCCAGCACGCTGGATCCATATTTTATAGCACAAAAATGCGGCGTGTATTTTTTCCCCCAGTAAATAAAAGGGAGAGGCAAGAAAAACAACAAAAAAAGTGCGATTACAGGATGAGCAGAGCCGCCCTTTCACCCCGAGTGACACCGGGATTTAATGTGCGGGCGGCTGAGGTGTTTTATCCCGCCAGCAATCTAATCGAGGCGCTCCTCTGGCCCTGATGGAGCCCAGCATGAGGTGGAGGAGCAGGAGGAGGAGCAGGAGGAGGAGGAGGAGGAGGAGGAAGAGGAGGAGGAGGAGGAGGAGGAAGAGGAGCAGGAGGAGGAGCAGGAGGAGGAGGAGGAAGAGGAGGAGCAGGAGGAGGAGGAGCAGGAAGAGGAGGAGGAGGAGGAAGAGGAGGAGCAGGAGGAGGAGGAGGAGGAGCAGGAGGAGGAGCAGGAGGAGCAGGAGGAGCAGGAGGAGGAGGAGGAGGAGGAGGAGGAAGTGGAGGAGCAGGAGGAGGAGGAGGAGCAGGAGGAGGAGGAGCAGGAGGAGGGTGGGGGGTTTACTCTGTGTTTTGCTCTGTGGGCGAGAGAGAGAGAGAGAGAGAGAGAGGGGGGCTTTCGGGTGGGACTCCAAGGTCACGGGAGGGCGGGGACACAGGTGGTGCGGATCAGCGGGCCACGAAACCTTAATTGAAAAGGAGAGCTAATGCAGACCTGATTCACGCGGAAGCAGAGGTGATTGTTTGGGAGCCCTCGGTGTCAATAACTTGATTCCAGAGCTCCGGCGACTTATTAATTCCGGGTCATTTGCATAATGCGCACGCAGACGGCTCCATAACGAACGCCTTTGGAGAGCGGAGACTTAATTAACGACTTTGCTTTGTGGGCGCTCGAACACCTCGACAGGTTTGTCTGTGTAATTACTTTAAGGGTCAGAGTTTGCGCGCGCCCTCTCCGGCGCCATGGCCCTCGCGCGCTCCTTTCCCCGCCTCTGCGGGACGACGGCGCGCCTATGTTGCGCGATAAGCGTGCACCAGCTTGTAAATAACGGATTTCTCTTCATCCCTCTGATGTCAACCTGTTTCTCTCCGTCACGATTCGCCACCAAAACACTTTGTTTTCCCTTTGGAGAGAGGGCGAGCGTCTCCGGGGACGGTCGGGGGTCTCAGGGGGCGCCTGACTGGGCTCTGCTCCTCTCGCCAGGGATCTTCATGAGCACGTGCAACGTGGACGTGCGCTGGTTCCCCTTCGACATCCAGAGGTGCGAGCTGAAGTTCGGCTCCTGGACCTACGACGGCTGGCTGCTGGACCTCCAGATGAACGACGCCGACATCTCGGGCTACATGCCCAACGGGGAGTGGGACCTCATCGGTGAGCTCGGGGGGGGGTTGGGGGTCCGGTCCGACAGAGCGGAGAAGCCCACTTGCGTGTGTCTCCACCCTCCCAGGGGTCCCCGGCACCAGAAACGAGGTCTTTTACGACTGCTGTAAGGAGCCGTACCCGGCCGTCACCTTCGTGGTGGCGATACGGCGGCGAACGCTCTACTACGCCCTGAATCTTCTCATCCCCTGTGTGCTGCTGTCATCCATGACTCTGCTCATCTTTGTCCTGCCGGCTGACTCGGGGGAGAAAATCTCGCTGGGTGAGGGAATCACACACGCGTTCATTGTATGATTCAGACAACTGACGGGACCATTTGGGATCTTATTATCATCCGCGCGCAAATGAACCAATATTCATCTATTTACTCTCAATTAAATGAACATAATAACACTTTTCTTGGCACATATTTCGTTCGAAGTACCAAAGTCGATATTTGAGTTCAGAAACACTTCATTAAATCTTGACTGAAATATAATAACTTTGAAATTCTAAGACGCGGAGCTTGCAGAGCTTTGTCTTCAGCTGTCGGTTAGTTTGTTCTCAGGCTCTCTTCCCTTCATAGGAGCGATCATTTTGGTTGAATTCACTGATGATTGCTCGGCTCTGCAGCCCCGCGTGTTCAGCCAAGGGGTGACGGCAGCAACAGAAACTCACGCACGGCCCCTTTTTCTGTGGTGGAGCACTGTCCACTGTCCACTGTCCACTGTCCACTGTCCACTGTCCACTGCCTCACCTTTGTCTCATCAGCACGGTTAAAAACATTAAACACGTACATGACATATGTCAGCCAGACTATAGAAAGTGTCTGCAAACATTATCACATCACAGCCAGGGATCATGCAGGAGTGGTTTGGGCAGGGGTCACCCCCCCCCCCGGGGGCCACAATACATGTTAAAGTGCCCTCTTAGGAGCCAAAACATGTTCTAAAGTGCTGTCTTAGGAGCCAAAATAGTTGTTAAATTGTGCTCTTAGGAGCCAAAACATGATCTAAAGTGCCCTCTTAGGAGTCAAAATATGTTCTAAAATGCCCTTTTAGGACCCAAAGTAAGTGTTAAAGTGCCCTCTTAGAAGCCCAAATGGGCTGAAGTGCCCTCTTAGTAGCCAAAACGCATGTTAAAGTGCCCTCTTAGGAGACAAATGTGCTAACGTGCCTTCTTGGGAGCCAAAATGCCTGAAACCCGACCAAAATGCCCTCCTGGTGAGCAAACTAACCCCTTTCCCGAACCCTCTTTACCTTGTCGCCCCTGCTCTTCAAAAGGTCTCTGACTGTCATACGAGACGAGGCGAGGTCGCTTCCTCCCCCCTTGGCTTACATTGGACAGGAAATACACAAATTCTGCTATTTTGCCCGTAAAAATGGTGGAAATAGTTTGAATCGCATAGAAAATTTTTTTGATCAGCGGGGGAAACAAAAAACAAAAAACAAAAGACCCAAAGCGTGGGAATGCACTTAAGCCATCCTCAGATGGAAACATCTGCAGCACGGAGGCAACACTGGCGGAGCCGAACCAATCGCTTTTATATAAGTATAAACGTGCTGACAGCACGGGCGAGGGTGTAACATGCGGGAGACAAACGCAGAGCATGTAGGAAGGGGAATTCAGACGCATCGGAAGGAGGATGAGTGGGAACCAGCACTAGAGATAGAGCGAGAGAGAGTGAAGGCATCCGTGTCTGTCGCTCAATATTTTAGACCCACGTCACCATCAGATTTATTTGATCGCCAAACGCGCTTTAATCCGCCGTCTCGGAGGGATCTGAGGAGGAAGGGAGCGACAACGTTGTCACAGCATCTCCTGAAGCTCAGAGCAGGAGCAAAAAAAACCCCCAAAAAAACGCCAAGTCTCAGAAACACGGCCAATTAACCTATTGATGTAATTAAAGCGGGGGAATTGATTAGGGCGAGAGAGCTTGCGCGGTGCCTTCCAGGAAACCACTCTGTCACTTAATGTGATGGACGAGACTCGGTGGCTTTCGGGTCACGCCGGCCCTCCGCCGAGAACCGGCGCCAGCGGAGCGCCTCTTCAGTAGCGTCAGCAGAAGTGAGACGAAGTGACGGCGCATAAAAATGAAGACGGAGGGCAGCGGGGCAGCCGTTCACATCCATCTCCTCTCCCTCCCCCCGCAGGTATCACCGTGCTGCTCTCGCTGACCGTCTTCATGCTGCTGGTGGCGGAGATCATGCCCGCCACCTCGGACTCCGTCCCCCTCATAGGTATGTGGCGAGCGACGCTTCAGATTTCCATCTGAATTGTTTAAATCTCGACCCTTCAGCGGCCTCCTAACCGCATTGAAGTGTTTCCCCACAGCTTCCGATGACACTCCTGAATAAAACAAGCCTTTTTTGAACTCTTGAACATCAACCCCTTAAGACCTGAGCTCTTTTCTGATACGCATTCTTAAATGATCTTCACTATTTAGGATTATTGGACCTGATAAGTATAAAGACAAGGATATCATATTTTAATAATATGTTGAAACAAGTGGTTTTTGGGGGACATTATGTCCACATGCAGGGACAATCAATCTAAATGTGTAATAATATAATGTTTATGGGTCCATCTATGTGGACATTTGGCCCCACACTAAGAAGAATTAGCTTTTATATGATAGGTGACCCAACATCTAATGTCCACATGTGTGGACGCCAGGTCTGAGGGGGTTAAAGTGTGTAAAAGTGGAAGTGAAACCTGACCCCTGCGTCTCGCTCCCAGGTCAATACTTTGCCAGTATAATGATCATCGTCGGGATGTCGGTGGTGGCCACCGTGGTGGTCCTGCAGTATCATCACCACGATCCCAACGGGGGAAACATGCCCAAATGGGTGAGTCCGCGCGCTCCGCCGCTGCCCGAGATCTCGCCTTCCAGCTGCCTCGCTCATCCAATCGGCCGCTCTCCCGGATTTCACGCTCGACGTCGCGGGCCTTTATTAACCTCTTTCTTGGCAGCGGCGCCCCGCCCTGCTCTCACCTGCGCTGCAGTCTGCCAGCTGCCTCGCAAGAAAGAAATCCTCCGACTTCCTCGGCTGTGAATCAGGCGGTGTCGGTCTGCTCCAAAGGCTCCGTAGATGTGGGTGGATTTGATTTGACACTCCTTTTTTAGGCTTCTTGCCTTCTGTTCAGACTAACGCAGAGGAGAAGCTCCTATTTATAAAGCAGCGGAGATGCACTTGGGTGAAAAAACAGAAACGCGCCTGAATTTCCTGGCGTTGGCGTACGGTCGGGGAGGGAACGTCGATGCGTCGGGAGGCTGCTGTGGTGATGGGCGGCTCGCTCAGACAGTCTGGTGGTCAATTAGCGCCGTAACTAATGGGACCCAGATCAGCGGAGCCTGGAGGGCACCAGCATCAGCATCATCATCAGCATCAGCATCAGCATCAGCATCAGCATCAGCATCAGCATCATCAGCAGCAGCAGCAGCAGCAGCTTCAGCATCAGTATCATCATCATCATCATCATCATCATCATCAGCATCAGCATCAGCATCAGCATCATCATCATCATCATCATCAGCATCAGTATCATCAGCATCATCAGCATCATCATCATTATCAGCATCATCAGCATCATCAGCATCATCAGCATCAGCATCAGCAACATCATCAGCATCATCACCATCATCATCATCACCATCATCATCATCATCATCATCATCATCAGCATCAGCATCATCATCATCATCATCATCAGCATCAGTATCATCAGCATCATCAGCATCATCATCATTATCAGCATCATCAGCATCATCAGCATCATCAGCATCATCAGCATCAGCAACATCATCAGCATCATCAGCATCATCATCATTATCAGCATCATCAGCATCAGCAACATCATCAGCATCATCACCATCATCATCATCAGCATCATCATCATCATCATCAGCATCAGCATCATCATCATCATCATCATCATCATCATCATCATCATCAGCATCAGCATCAGTATCATCAGCATCATCAGCATCATCATTATCAGCATCATCAGCATCATCACCATCATCATCATCACCATCATCATCATCATCATCAGTATCATCATCACCATCATCATCAGTATCATCATCATCACCATCAGCATCATCACCACCATCATCATCATCATCAGCATCATCATCATCATCATCAGCATCAGCATCATCATCATCATCATCATCAGCATCAGCATCAGTATCATCAGCATCATCATCATCATCATCATTATCAGCATCATCAGCATCATCATCATCATCAGCATCATCATCATCATCATCAGCATCACCATCATCATCATCAGCAACATCATCATCATCAGCAACATCATCAGCATCATCACCAGCATCATCATCATCATCATCAGTATCATCATCACCATCATCATCAGTATCATCATCATCATCATCATCAGTATCATCATCATCATCATCATCATCATCATCATCATCATCAGCAGCAGCATCATCATCAGCATCATCATCATCAGTATCACTACCACCATCATCATCATCATCTGTATCACTACCACCATCATCATCATCATCGGCATCATCATCATCAACATCATCATCATCAGTATCATCATCATCACCATCATTATCATCATCATCATCATCATCAGCATCATCATCATCAGTATCACCACCACCATCATCATCATCATCGGCATCATCATCATCATCATCAACATCATCATCATCAGTATCATCATCATCATCATCATTATCATCATCATCATCATCATCATCATCACCTGGTCCTCCAAACTCTCCCTGCAGACCAACTGCACTACCATCTGGACGTTAAGCTCCTGATTGGCACCCATCGGTCGGGTCTTCCTCCAGAGGAGACAGACCAGAGCCAAACACCGGGGAAATGCAAATTAGCACACAAACAATTGGTGAATCGATTGATTCCCAACTAATTGATTCTAATTGATTTGTAGTGATTAAAACGCCTGATTATGAAAATGACAAATAATCTGGTGTGTGTGAGGATACTATCCTCAGAGTTCTTATTTTCTCTTTGGTTTGGTTCTTCTACTTGCCGTCTTTTACAAGGTCATCGCCAAAGAAACAAGGCACCGATCAAAGAGGAAAATCGAGTATATTTAAAAAAAAAAATCGTGTTCAGCTCCAGCAAAAGACAGAATTGAAGCGTCACTGGCAGCTTTCAAGGGCTCTTGTTTCTGAAAGCGCGCTCGAGCCTCCGCAGGTCTGGAACAACTGTGGAGATGATGAGAGCGAGCCAAGACGTGACCACAGTGGAGGGTTTATTATTCACCACTCCAGCCTGTCTCTCTGGATCCCCATGGAGGGACCCCCCGCACCCCCCCCCCCCACACCCCACCCCCCCCTTTCCACTCCGCTGCACGTCGCCTGTGTCTCTACGACGAGATAAACCATTCACAGGTGTTTGGGTGGGAGATCCCGTCAGGTTAGGGGCGTCACCTCGTCGTTATCGTCCGCCTAACGTCGGTGCTGGAGCGTGGGGGGGGGGGTGCTGGCGTCTCTGTCCCTCCCCGCCCGCGGTGGTGACCCCTTCCCGGTCTCCTGTCCCCCCCTCCAGGTGCAGCTGGTGCTGCTGCAGTGGGTCGCCTGGTTCCTCCGCATGAAGCGACCCGGGGAGAACGACAGCCCGGAGCGGCCCCCCTGCGCCCCCCACCTGCGCCGCTGCTCCTCGGGCTCCCAGAGCGGCAGCATCCCCAACCCGCCGGACCACGCCCTCCACCCCCTGCACCCGCAGGCCCTGGCCCCCCTGCAGACGGGGGGCCTCCACGCGGGGCAGCCCCACGTCCACGCCCAGTCCAGCGCCAACAACAACGGGAACCTGGTTTACTTGGGCTTCCAGAGCATGGAGGACCCCCCCCCGGGGCTCCCCGAAACCATCCAGAGGAACAACATCTCCGCGGGTCCCCCGAGAGGCGGGGGGAGCCCCCCGGCCCACCTGCCGTCCCAGTTCTGCGGCTCGCCGCCGCCTCCCGCCTCCAACATGGACACGGGGTGCCCCAGCACCGTCTCCAGCGGCGGGGGGTTCGGGGCGGGGGCGGCGGGGCTGGGGGGTTGCTCGGCTTCGGGGATGGGGGACCCCCAGCTGCACGCCATCCTGGAGGAGGTGCGCTACATGGCGGACCGCTTCCGCGAGCAGGACGAGGCCAGCAGCGCCGCCGACCAGTGGAAGTTCGCCGGCGCCGTCATCGACCGCCTGTGTCTGGTGGCGTTCAGCGTCTTCAACATCATCTGCACCATCTCCATCCTCATGTCGGCGCCGAACTTTGTGGAGGCCATTTCCAAAGACTTCATCTGAGGGGAGGAGGGGAGCCAAAGGAAGGGGGCGAAAAGGGGGCGGGGCCAGGATCCACAAACAATGTTTTATAACACGAAACATGCAAAATATTTTATAACCAAAATATAGAGGAAAAAAAAAGGATGAGCAGGGTGCTTTATCGGGATGTTTTGCCCTCCCTCTCTCCAGAAATTCTGCAAAGAAAAGACAGGTTTTACATATATATAAAAAAATATGGAAAAAAGGAAAGAAAAGACGGAAAAAAAGACGGAAAAAAAATCCCCCATTCGGCTGTTTTATTTCCAGCAGAGGGGAAGACGCTCCGTCACTCTTGCAGGGTGACAAAGACGGCGTCGTCTATAAAGAGAAGTGTGGAGCTGACAGCTGAGAGGAGGAGGGGGGGGGGGGACCTTCTCATATCCATCACGAAGGAATGAGGCCTCCTCCCTCCCGACGCCGGCAGATCGAGGATCGGGAGTGGAGATCCGCGGCGGAGGGGGGAGGCGAAGCGGATCTCATCTATTATTCAATCACATCCATCTAATGACCATCAAAGGCAGCGACCTTGGCTAATCTTTAAGCCTGATAAGCTTTTAAAAGACATCTCTGTTCCCAAACCGCAGCGGGCTCACGCCGCTTTGATTCCAATCAGCAACAGACAGCGGGGGCCCGGGGGCCCCCGGAGGGCCGGGCTTTTCATCCAGATGGTGGGTGCTCTGGATGGAGCTTCATCAAAAACAGCAACAACAAAGTGGGCATGTGGGGTCTCCACAGACGAGGGGGGGGGGGCGGGGGCGACCCCCGGGCGACCTCGAGCGGCTGCTCGCTCCGGGAGGGAAGATCCAGGCGGCGGGCATCTGATACCGCCGCCTCCGTTCGGTGACTTTGCGACTGTTTACAATGAGAAATCGGCTTTTAATATTCATGAGGTCGACTCCCGATGACGGCGCGGCGATTCTCGGGCGCGGAGGTTTGAATTTAAAGCGCGACCTTGAGGCTGGAACTTTCCGCCCTCCTCAGCTCCACTTGTAATCTCCGGGACGCGGCGGCTCCCGTTTCGAGATGAGCGGGGATTCGGAACTGGCGCTGAAATTCGGTTCGGCGATTCTAATTCGGTTTAGCACGTGAGCGAAGGAAGCACGTTACTACAGTTATCAGGGCTGTGAGGCTTGGCTCAGGCGGAGAGGACCCCCCCCCCCCGACGGCGGGTCACGTGCGTCCTTGCTCTTTCTAATCGTCCCTTCTAAAAAAATGTCGCCTTAACATCTGAAATCACCGCTAAAATATCGTGTTTTTCGAAAACCCGCCGACGGCTGCAGCCTCTCGAGTAGACCGGGCGAGTCGGGGCAAACTGAGACGGAGGATTTTCTCCGGGTTCTTTGAAGACCTAAAACTTTGAGCCTCGGGCTCAAAGGGGGGTTGGCGGGGTCTGGACTTGAACCCTGTGGAGGAGCCGAGGGCTGCCCCGTCCCTTCAGCAGACACCGGGACTTCTGCTTATGGTGATTCAGCAGCTTTATCTCATTTATTTTTCTTTGTTTATCAAGGCCTCAGCTCGTGACGGATCGAGCAAAAACCCACTCCTGAGAAATGAGGCCTGTTGGAATTGCCGGAGCTGCTGGTCAAAGGTTCAAGCTCAATAGGATTCCCCAGCGATCACTCATCTGAAATGGGGGGATGCTAACGAACTTTAAAAGCATCTATGACGGAAGGAGAAGCAGAGGCTAAAAAAACAGCCAAGAGGGGGTTTTTATTTCACCATCTGGTCAACTTGCCAAAACCAGAGCGAACGATGCCCCCCCCCCCCCCCAACACCATTCAGTCCACGAAGATCAAGAAACGTTTCCCAGAACCCCAGAATGAGGGATTTGTTTTCCTCCTTCTGCATTTTGTAATTTCGGACATGCGAAGAAACCAACGCTCGACGTGGGCTAACGTAGTCGCAGGGAGGTTATCGCCGCTGCGACTTTATAATCCGAACGGCTCCACAAATCACATTAACACTTTTAATACTCCGCTCCAGCGTGGCGCGCGGCCCCCGCGCTCATTTATTGTTAATGAAGACATAAAACTTTGCATTTGCTGGGGATTATTTATAGCCGCTCATTAATACGCATTTGTTGCTCTTGGAAATACGGGGCAGTGTTTGCAGGAATGAGTCACTTCTGTTTCTGTTCCGCATCGTAATGAGGGAGGATTTCGCCCTGCACAGCAACGCGCTCCGCTGAGGAGCTTTCGGAGGCTGCTGTTAAACAATGGAGGGCCGAGGAGGACCGAAACGTCTTCAGCGCTGTGTTCTGGGATTGGATTAGGGACACAGACACGCATTCGTGAGCTGCGACTCCCCCCCCCACAGCAGGTGCAAAGGCAGGTTTTCTGACCCACATCTGTACAGAGCATCTCATCCTGCGTTAGCGCGCCATCCGGGCCCATAGGGGGCGCCAGAGGGAACAGTGTAAAATATATTTTTACAAATTCAGTTATAAGTGTCGTTTTTACCCACTGGTGTGTGTGTGTGTGTGTGTGTGTGTGTGTGTGTGTGTGTGCCCACATGCAATATGAATTATGTAAACCATCATTTCCACCAAATAAAATGCATCCACCAGTGAATTTCCATGGACGGTCGGGGCACGAGCGGCGAATCAGCCAAATCCAGCATTTAAATTTTTTTGGGCCAATTTCTTTTGGCCAATCGGCGTCGCGGAATTTGAGGTCTCGGGGCGCCGAAAACCTCGTCCTTGGTACGGAAAATACTGTGAAAAAAAATCTCGGTTTTGAAGAAAATAAAACAAAACCAAGACCTTGAGCGGCGTGAGAGTCAGTCATTGAGAGGTGACGGGCGCTTTAAACGGTTTGAAACGTGACGACATTCAAATGTAATGAGCTCAAATAATTATGACTTCACATAGCACCGGTACCCGGTTGCTGGTGTTCCACACTTTTACCCTCCTCAGACCTGGAGTCCACACACGTGGACATTAGATGTTGGGTCACCATCATATAAAAGCTAATTCTCCTTAGTGTGGGGCCAAATGTCCACATACATGGACCCTTAAACATTATATTATTACACATTTAGATTGATTGTCCCTGTATGTGGACATCATTGTCCCTGTATGTGGACATCATTGTCCCCAAAAACCACTCATTTCTAAATATTGTTAAAACATGATTCTCAGTCTTTACACTTATCAGGTCCAATAATCCTGAATAGAGACGTGTTAATGATGTATATCGGAAAAGAGCTGGGGTCTGAGGAGGGTAAACCTCTTGCTGAGTTCGCAGCCCTACATTTAGGATATAGATATTTTTTCCCACCGGCTTCTTCTCCTTCGTGTTTTCGAGCGTCTCTGGTGTCTGTGTGACACCTAAAAGTGGAGAGGAGCTGGAGTAAAAACAACAACAAAAAAAAAAAAACCTCAGCGTCAGGGGATAAGAGGTGGAAAATGCTGACGTGCACCCAGGGCCCGACGGGCCTTAATTGATCACTCGCTCCGGAACGAGGAAATGGGCGGAGGTATGGGTGGGGAGCTAGAGGAGGGGGGGCGGTTAATGGAGGGGGAAAAAATGGCGGTTACGTGGGGTAATTCGTGGGATTTATGGGGGGGGGGCTGAGGCGGGAGAGGTGGGCGCTCGGATGAGCATAACTCAGCGCGGGGCATCAAACGGAAGGCCGTCGGCGTATTTCACCGGGGGTCGCCGCTCTGGACAAACTGCAGGAATAAACAGACGTGAAAAATGACGGTCACCCACACACACACACACACACACACACACACACAGATACACCAACAGATACACACACATAAACACGCACAGACAGATACATACACACACACGAGCAAAGCAGACTGCAACAGTGTGAGGAGGTAGTCTGGGGTGTGTGTGTATGTATCTGTGCGTGTGTGTGTGTATGTATCTGTGCGTGTGCGTGCGTGTGTGTGTGTGTGTGTGTGTGTGTGTGTGTGTGGTCGATAGGCGAACCCTGGGCCTGGTTCAGCGCAGGCGCTCCCCCGTTTGTTGGGCTAACTGTTTTTCTCTCCGAGCCTGGAAAAATGTGCAGCGCTGGCAATCTACGGGCACATAGATTTACTGTGTTCACCCAGATGGAATAAAAAGTGTGTGTGTGTGTGTGTGTGTGTGTGTGTGTGTGAGTGAGAGAGAGAGAGAGAGATGAGTCTTGCAGCGCTTCCACGTCTTCTCAATCACTTCTCTGCGGCGCAATTTTCATTTAATAAGCGCGCGCGTGGACCAAAAGCTTTCTGTCAGGCTGATATTTCACCAGGGGGTTAATTTAGCGGAAGCTCCCCGGAGGCGCATCCGTCGTCCGTGGCCTCGGAGCGGGAACGTCGATATGGCGGCGCCGGTGGGGAAGAGCAAGAAGGGGGGTGCATGTTAGCCAGAGACTGTACACCATGTCATATATAAATCTGCTCCATATTCCAACGGTGCACGGACCCGTGCGCGTGCACGGACCCGTGAGCGTGCACGGACCCAGGCATGTGCACAGACACCTGTTCTGCACCGGCCCGCTGGGATCAGGGTCCAACATCCCAGAAGAGACGCAGCTCGGATCAATGAGGCTTAATTACCAAAGGCCCAAAGTGGTACAAATCAATCATCAATACAGGAGAGGAGGAGAAGAAAAAGAAGAAAGGGGGGGTTGAGGGAGAAGAGGGGGAGAGGAAGAGGGAGGGAGGGGGAGGGGGGGAGAGGTGGGGAGGGAGGGGGGAGACAGAGAGAGGGAGAGGGAGAGAGGGAAGGAGGGGGTGTAGGGAGACAGAGAAAGGGGAAGAGGGAGAGAGAGAGAGAGAGAGAGGAGAGGGGAGAGCAGGGGGAGAGAGAGGGAGATAGAGATTGATGCTCACTCACCCAGCCCCAGATGTGCCGTTAGGCCTGGTTAATCCTGCCAAATCACATTTCCTCACCCCCCCCTCGTTCACCCGACTGGCGACGGCGTCCAGACGGAGGAGCGGCGAGCTTCTGCCCGACGGGTCAAAGGTGACGGGCCGCTCTCTGCTAAGGACACTGGCATCTGTCCAGCTGCTCTTTCCGGGCCACATCTGGAGCGAAGGCGCATTGACCCGGAGGCATCAAGCGCCCTTTTTCATCTGGTGGTCGCAGGAAATAATGGAGACGTGTCTGTTCATTGATTTCAGCCCCCCCCCCCCCGGCTGTGATCAGGCCTTTTAGCGCTGTCAGAGTAAAACAAAAGGACAGAAAACAGATGTTAAAAGCAAACTGAACTCACTGGAGGGAAGTGAGAAGAAAGGACTTTGACAGGAAACGTGACGCTGACGGCATCGGGTTGTCCTAATTCAGAATATTCTCATCAAATCAAATCAGTCTTTATTGATACAGCGTCTTTTACAATCATAAATAGTTTCAAGACCAGGCTCATGTGGGGGGACCCTCCTGATGATGGACAGATGGGTAGAGAGAGAGGAGAGGAGGACAGGTAGAGGATAGAACAGGTGGAGGATAGAACAGGTGGAGGATAGAACAGGTAGAGGATAGAACAGGTGGAGGATAGAACAGGTAGAGGATAGAACAGGTAGAGGACAGAACAGGTAGAGGATAGGACAGGTAGAGGATAGAACAGGTAGAGGATAGAACAGGTAGAGGACAGAACAGGTAGAGGGAGGACAGGTAGAGGATAGGACAGGTAGAGGATAGAACAGGTAGAGGACAGAACAGGTAGAGGGAGGACAGGTAGAGGATAGAACAGGTAGAGGGTAGAACAGGTAGAGGATAGAACAGGTAGAGGATAGAACAGGTAGAGGATAGAACAGGTAGAGGGTAGAACAGGTAGAGGATAGAACAGGTAGAGGATAGAACAGGTAGAGGATAGAACAGGTAGAGGATAGAACAGGTAGAGGATAGAACAGGCAGAGGATAGAACAGGTAGAGGATAGAACAGGTGGAGGATAGAACAGGTAGAGGATAGAACAGGTGGAGGATAGGACAGGTAGAGGATAGAACAGGTAGAGGGTAGAACAGGTAGAGGACAGAACAGGTAGAGGGTAGAACAGGTAGAGGATAGAACAGGTAGAGGATAGGACAGGTAGAGGATAGAACAGGTAGAGGATAGAACAGGTAGAGGATAGGTAGAGGATAGAACAGGTAGAGGATAGAACAGGTAGAGGATAGGACAGGTAGAGGATAGAACAGGTATAGGATAGAACAGGTATAGGAGAGGAGAGGAGAGGCACAGGGCATAGAAACACAGAATACATTATATTGAATAAGCTGTCGTTCATCTCGTTGTGTTTCTCCTCAGAATTCAGTGTTTTTTGTAAACACTGAAAAACCAGATTGTTCGTTTTAAAGTCTTAAACAGAGGAAAAAATAATCTCCTGGATGAGTCCCTGACCCCCCCCCGTGCTCTGTATTTAATTTCCAACACATTAAAAGCGTGCTTACGTCGCGCGCGTGTGTGTGTGTGTGTGTGTGTGTGTGTGTTTGCGCAGCCCTTATTAAAGCTCCCCGCCGTCACCGCTGAGATGTTCTCCTCCTCCCGCAGACGCGTGGCTTCCCTCACGCAGACGGCGTTCCCTGAATCTCCCTTTGATGAGGTATAAATATCCCCCAACAGCTCAGGTTCGCCCCCCCAAGTTTGCTCTTTGCGGACGATTTCCCGCTTTTATCCACTTTAAACGCAGAAGCAGGCGAAGGCGGCGCAGAGGCTCCTCGACGTGAGCGTTCAACATCTTCGGGGGAGCTCTTCCAGAAATGTTCAAAAGTCGATGGTCTCGGTGATTAAAAGAATCCTGGGGGGGGTGACACATCTGGATTTATTTAAAGTCCCTTTAAAGTCAACAGTGGGAGCGTGGAGCCTCTGCAGCTCCTACAAGAGCCCCCCGATCCGTGTTTATTAATATTCACGCGTGTTTAACCCGCAGCGACTGTTGGCGGCTTTGATCAGCCCACCTCCAGATCCGCGCTCCGTCTCCACCGTTACCCACCTCAAATCATGGAATATTAAACACACACACACACACACACACACGAAGCAGCCGATCCCTCGGCTCAATGGAGGCAGTTTATGAAGAGGCACTGGACGTTCTGAGTTCTGACCAGAGACACTAAAAGCTTGTCCAGGGCACAAACCTCCAGCGTGCGCGCCCTTAATCGCTCCCATATGAGCACTGTTACTTTATTAGATTGTAGAGGACTCTGTAACCCCCCAACCCCCCCCGGAGAAAATAATCAATGCATTCATAAAGATGAAAAATTAATATCCGGGAGCAAAGGAATCCAACACCGTTTTTATTTCCCAATATATAACTTTATTTAAAATATTGTTACAATTTATTACTCTACACAACGGTTCCAAATGTTTTTATTGGTTTTATATGTTGATTAGTAACCCTTCCTGTGTGTTTTATAAGATATAAAACTCATGAGGTGTCAATTACTGAGGTTAACCCCCCCCCCCCCCCCCACACAGAAACTGATGACCAGCAGTAGCTCGAGCGGTGCACCGTCGTTTCCACAATCTCCATCGTTTCTGCTTAAATAAATAAAAGTTTTGAGCTGGAGAAACAAGAGTGCACCCCCCCCCAAGAGAATTTACTCTTTTTTTTTTTTAAAACAACTATGTACAGTGGATGATAATTAACAGGGCTTAAGGTTTAGAACCAACGTCACCGACTACTTGCTGGAGAAAAAAAAACAAAAACAAAACAGCCCCCGTTGGAAATTGATTCCACAAAGGCCAACACTTTTTTTTAAAAATTGGACAAACACTTTTATTCCCTCCTCGACGCGAGTTCCCCGGACAGAAGCCGGCGCTCTTCAAAAACACGCTCCCTGGGCTCAAAAGCGCGAGAATCCGAAAGCCACGGGCGAGAGGGCGCCTCTAAGGCCGACGTTTGCTACGGGGGACGCCCGTCGCACCGCAGCTGCAGCCACTCAGGAGGCGGGCTCACGTCCGGACCCTCCCCCCCCTCCGTCCGCGGCGGCGGCTGTAATCTGTTAATTCCTGGGCGACGTTAAATCCTCTTTGTTTGAGTAAGTGTTCAATTACGCGCCGAGGCCGCACGCCGCGAGCTGGAACGCGAGCCCGTGCCGACAAAGGCGCTCTTTAACATTCCTCGCTGCTCTCGGGCCGAGGACCGCCGCCGGGGCTCTCGCCTCACAGACGGCTCTACCGGACGGGGGGGGGGGGCGGGCTGCGCCTCTGCGACGGCGCCCGAAGCGGACGAGACGAACCGAAGACGAGCAGAACAAGAAGAAGGAGGAGAAGAAGAAGAAGAGCTTATTGACAGCAGCACGAGCCACGGCGACAGAGGACAAACACCTGACAATAAAGAAAAGACACGGCGGCTGGGGGGGGCGGGGGGGATGAGAGGGGTGGGGGGGGGCGAACAGAGGCTGCAGTGAGAGTTGAGTCAACGTGGTGCTGCCACGGCAACCGCATCCTCCTGTGATGTTGGGGAGATCAACCCACAGAGGCTGACGGGAGACAGAAGAGCAACAATGGCTCCGCTGCCCCCCCTCTCCCCCCCTCTCTCCCCCACCAGGAGGGGAGGGAAAAGCACGGCTCGGCGGCGCCGACCCTCTGTCATCCATCTCTGCAGCCACCATTACTTTGCCTGTCAAATCGTCTGTGCAGCAATCAGCACGGTGTGTCATTTTCTCCCAGTACAGCTACCTGTGGTGTGTGTGTGGAGAACACACACACACACACACACTAAACCGCTGTGCTGCTACAGGCTGTTTGTAATTAGCTGATCATACTTTCACATCATCTCTTTAATTCTATCAGTTTTAAACAGAGGGCGACAGAGTGTGTGTGTGTGTGTGTGTGCGTGCGCGCGCCTGGCTGGAAAAGATCAAGAGCGGCTGCGAACGATGACACGCCTCCTATTTATCTCCATCTGTCTGCTGTCTGCGATGTCGGATACGAAAACGCTGTCTTCGTTCGCGGGCGCCATCAGACGCGTCCGATCACGACCTCGACGTTTATCGGCGACGGCGGAGGGCGCGAGCGCACGTCCAACTTTCTTTTTTTTTTCCCTCTTTTGAACGCAAATCTTTAGCATCTCGCTCTGAAGGTCGACGCGAGCCGGCGTTTGACGGCGGAGCGGAGAGCTCCTCCGGGTCGCGGATCAGTCGGCCGTGAGCGGGACACAAGCGTTCCCGCCCCGAACGCGTCCTCCTTCGAGATAAACACGCTTCCGCAGCCGCCCTCGGACCCGCCAGCATTCTGCGTCAGCCTTTCCTGTCAACCGCAGCCAGAAAAATCTTCAAAAACGGGAGATCAAAAGTGACATTTGAGAGGGAAAACAGGGTCAGGAAAAAGAGAAATGCTTCAAAACATGAATTAGAACATGCATATAGACATAACACTGTATTCTTACAGCTGCAGCTAGGAGGCAGGCGCCTTCCTGCGTCTCTAGAACGGCTGTTTCAGTCAACAAGCGTCCACACACACACGCACGCACGCACGCAGCGTGCCCTGATGCAGCTAAACCTCAGAGGGAAAATACTTCTCACGAAGTTACAGAGCTCGGGGGATCACGCTTTAAAGAAGCTCAAAGTACATTCCAACCCCCCCTCCCCTCCACTCCAAAAACAGCCCACTGAAACAGTTTCTTCTACTCTGCTGCCCTCTGCTGGACGTCCCGAGAGCCGTCACAGCGGTCGCGTCTGTCGCTGAAGCCATCAGCACTTTGCAGGAACTTATCGAGGCTAAACTCCTCCCTTTCCTTCCTCACGCACACACACAGAAAGCGATGACTGGCTTCTCCTGAGAATTAATTCTAAAGGAACTCGACCGGACCAAAAACAAAGAGGGATTAGTGTTTGGAAGATGATTCCATTAGCGCTTCGCTGTTAGATTTTAAAAAAAAGAAAAAAAATATGAGAGGCTGTTACACATCTTCATTGTTTTTCCGTGGGTTAGACGCGTCTTCTGAGCACAGACAAATGTTTTGTGTATTGATCGTGGTGAAGAAGCCTTCTTCGTCACTATCCGTGAACGAACTGACCCCATTTGTCCGTCTGTCCCTCCGTCCGTCTCCAGCTCAGCTGGTGAGCACCGCGTCGAGTCAGCTGGCCGTCGCGCTCGGAGCTCCGGCTCCCTCCTCCCGCGGTGACCCCCGACAAACGCCCTGGGTGTGTCTTGCCCAGCAACAGCGGGGGGGGATGGGACGCCGGAAATGCTATGAAGATCTAGGAAAATGACATGAGAGTTGTGGGCGTTTCTTTTTTTTTGTTGTTTTCTTCGTTGCTCTCCTCGCCGCGTTCAAAGCGACCGGTTGCTTTCCCCCCCCCAGACGTCTCGCTTCCGGAGCGCGGGATGCCTCGCTGCGGTGTCGATGGGCGCGCTGTGGGGTGGCGGTGATGATGCGAGTGGACCAGTTCGAGTTTTGGGGTGATGGCAAAGGGTTTTAGGATGTTGCGATCTCTCCCCCTAGGTGGCGCCATGCCTTCTGCTGCGTTTCCAGAGGAGGCAGGAACTCTGGGAGAGAGAGGGTTCAGGAAACAAGCTCAGAATCGCACCATCAATCTTAGCCTTAAAAACACAGAACAGAGCCTCTTTAATCAATGCTCATTGTTGAAGTGATCAAAACATCGTTTTTGCTACATTCATTTCTAAATTCAGCTGTCAGATGTTCTGAAGAAAGGAAACGCTTGCGCAACATCCCTGACTGATAATAAAAGTCTGGTTTTACAATGAATGGATGATTCATTCCCTTACATAAATGTGCGCAGACACGTTGTTCGGGCTCACGTGCTGCATACGTTTCTAACAGTAAATCACGAGTTCTCTGCCTTCATCTGTTCATCCAATTGGCTTTTTTTTTTTTTTTTAACCTCTCTTCGTTTTTGCAACGTGCAAAACGCCGGTGAACCGAAGCGACTTCCAAACCGCTCGCACGCGTTTAACACTTTAGACGCGGGCAGAAAACAGCCCCGAGGCTGAACGTTTGTGCCTACAGTGCATGACTGACAGAGCCAGGAACTAATATTGAGACTGAAAATAATAATCATTCAGATCAAATGGAAAAGTAAATATGCTATTTTTGCTCCCCTGCTCAGGAGCTTTATAGTAAGCTTCGAGGCCTGACCCTGCCTTTGTCCTTCCAGTTTACTCAGAAATTCTTGAATAATTCATCCAGCGGGAGGCCTGCTCTCATTCAGAACAGCCGCCAGTGCTACTTTTGAACCCATGTCACGCATTAACTGAGATATAATGCAGGCTTTATGTGTCTCAAATATCACTATTACGCAAAAAAAAGAGGTCTGCTGTTTACCGTTGTTGCTGCAGTTTTTGTTGTCTTTGTCGGAGGCCTCCTCCTCAACCTGGAAGCCAAAAGAAATCATCACAGGAAATGAAAACTGCATCTTTTTTTAAAAACAAAACCCTGGAGGAAAACGCCCGCAGACCCCTGAATTATCAGTAACAAGCTTGACCTTCAAACTTGGCAGGGACTCCGCGCTTCCTAGAACTGAAAAGGAAAGGAGTGGCTCTTACCTGTTTCCTCCACTTCAGCTCACAAAAGACCCGTTCGAAGCACTCGTGCATGTAGTTAAACTGGGACGGAGACAGACAAAGTTGCAGTTATTATCGGGGAATTGCTGATCCGCCCTCCGAATGCGTGACGTCAACCGCATCAATGATCCCGCCTGGCCCGAAACGGCGCAGGTAAAAACCCCTGGACGCGCGGCGACTCACGTATGGAGTGAAAATCTTGACCCAGCGAGGTTTCTTCTCCCCTCTGACGTATTCAAAGCAGAAGGCCATCCCCTCCTCATCTGTGTCCCAGCGCTTCATCTCCCCCCACTCAAAGGCAATCACCTGGTTCTGGGGACACAAAGGACCACCGTCAACACTTCAATCTTTAACTTCTGTAGCAGTGAGGGATGGTGAGAACAAAAAAAAAGAAAAAAACTCATTTATCGGGGGCTGCGATGGATTGTTCCTTCAGTCCCAGAAATAAATATGTATATGATATTACACCTGCTTTTTTTAATCATTTATTTTTGGGGATAAATCACAAGGGCTTGGGCTGATGGCTGCTTCTGTTCCTGAGGCAAAACTCTGGTTTTCTTTTCATATCTGCAGCGCGTGAAAGGCTGGGAACAGATCTGGCTGGTTGTTAATGAGCTCCATCATTAGCTTTAACACCAGAAGAGCGCTTCCTTCATGAAGAGAGAAGCTCTTTCATGCGTGTTGCAGTAACAGCGACACGTTTCAGCTGTAGCTGCTCGCGCTTCCGTGTGCAACAGTAAGTGTGTTTTCTTGTGTCTTGGGGGGGGGCCTCACCTCCAGGGTGCCTTCCTCCGTACAGGCGTGCAGCTTGAAGTGATGGATGCTGATAGCCGTTATGACGTGCCCTTTCCTCCTGGAGTCACAGGAGCAGTGGGGGAAGATCACCTCGTTGTAGCCTTCACACGTCCGCAGCAGACTCAGGTACTAACGGAGGACAAACACAAAACATCTGTCAACCAGAGCTGCCTCCCAGCCGATAAAAAAAGAAGCTCCGACGGCGTCGGGGCAGCGCCGGTGGCATTTAGAGGAAATCGCCGGGTTCTGTGACATCATCTCCACCGCAGAGTGTAGGATGGACCGTAACGCGTGCGTCTAAACTGCTGTGACGTCATCATGCAGCATCGATTACTGATTCAATAATATTTATGTCCCTAAACCACATTCTGGCTGTTCCCTCCGCCTCTATTCAGGGAAAGTGGCGATGGCTCCGGTCAACAGGAAAACAGCGCAGTCATTCCCTTCACTTCCTTGAACAAAGAGCGGTCTGTGGGACTGACCGTGGCCATCTTGCGCTGCTCTGCCAACTTCTGCAGCTGGTAGGATTTGTCCTCCGTTTTTATGAATCCCTTCTTCACGTCTTCCAGCGCCTGGACCGACAGAGAGAACGGGTGGAAGGGGGGATTAGCGCCGCGTGAAAGGAAGTCGCAACAGAAAAATGATCATTCTGGTGCATTTGGGGGGGTTCTTGGCTTAGACGCTGATCAGAGCTGGAGGCTGCTACGGCTATTTTCACCACATTCGTTTTATTATTATCATCATTACTATTATAATTATTATTGTTTAGATGTCTGCTTTCCTGGGCACATGTTCATGAAATACACCTTTCTTTTCCCACCTTTCATGCAGTTTTCACCGTTGATACCAAAATAAATCGGACCACTGGGCCCGGCTCCAGCTCGCCCTGAAACCGTGCTTCGGTTCCTCTCACCTGGTGGAAGCAGTAGTGCAGCGCCAGAGGGTTGTCTCTGAGCAACTCCTCCTCCTGCAGGCTGAACAACCATTTGCGGAGGGCCAGGCACGTCCCCGGCACGGCCGATGTGTAATTCTGCACATAGAGCTTGTGGGGAAACTCATTAGGTGCCAGCTTGCGCACTACGAAAGGAGAGAAAAAAAAAGGGCAGAAGAGGGATGCGTCAGGGTTGTTGCAAGGCTGTTCAGCACATAAAAAGCATCAGCTTCTATGAGATGACTTGTCCTCACTGTTCAAACAAACAGTGCACTTCCTCAGGGATGATCCCGGTGTTTATAAGATCGAACTTATTTACACAATCGGTGAAACCCCCATGTGGATGTGGCGTGGAGGTTTGTGGTAGAACACTCTGGATTAAGTAGTCAGAGAGTAAATGTGCTCGCAGCTCTTACCAAACGAGTGATTGATGACTTCAAACAGGGCAAAGTAGCTCGCCATAATGCTGTCCATGCCAACCTTCATGACTAACGCCTGCAGGAGAAATGAGACACGGTCGCTCAGGCAGGAAAAACAGATTCTACTGAACAAGTCAGAGTTATTTTTATATGGAAACAGCATTCGCTGCGACACCGAAGGTGCTAAGAGTAATAACAGCGACGAGGTGCGTGGGCCGCTACCTGGTACACCTGGTCTGTGGTGCTGTTCTTGCGGACTCTGACAGAGATGGTGGTCTTGTCTGGCAGGGCTATCCGCAGCTCGATGTCCGTCACGCCGTTGTAGTTCTACAAAGTGAAAGCACGCGGGAACAGAATCAGCTGGGGAAGTCGCCCTGCGTAGCAGCTTCTCCTCCATCACTGCCGGCGTCTTGGTTCGAGCGCAACGTCGCCGATCTGGAACCTCCTGATTGGGTTGAGTCAACTTTATTGAATTTGCTGCTGCAGCTGTTCTTTCTCACCACGGGAGGAAGAGATTAACTATCCGACTCCTTCAGCTTCGCGAGCGGGCTAATTGTTCACACTGAACAAATCAACTCTTCGATAACTGATAAGCGGAACGTCACGGAGTTTGTCCTGTCCTGTCCAATCAGCTGATCTGGCGAAGGAATTGATTTTATTGTGTTTGGCTTCAAACCCGGTGTGAGGCAGCACCGCGCTGCCCTTTTGTGTTTACTCAGCAAATATGCCGATTGTGGCCAACAGGAAACAATCAGAGGGAACAGATTCGAGGAGTTCATATAACAGTCATATTCAGATATGAAAGAGGTTAATGACTTCCACGGTGATGGAGTGACATCGCTGTGAAAGTTCCAACACGAACTGCGCGTCGTTTGCTGCCTCATTTCATACGAGCTGGTTTCAGCCGGATTTTTAGCGCAGCAACTAAAATAACTCTTTTCACCCTTCAAATATGAAAAAGCTGAGAACTGAAATTGAGAAGCGAGAGTGAAGTGAAGTGAAAAGGGGGATGTCAGAGTTCCGTTTGTAACCCGTCAGCCAGTGTTTACGGTGTTATATCGCAACAGATACAAACCTCGTCTGATTCAGAGAGGAATTCCTGTATGATGTCGCTCTCCCCGATCACCCGCACAGAGCACACTGGAGGCCAAAAGAGTGACAGACAAAAATAGGAACAAGTCAGAAGAGGGACTTTTAAAGGAGAACAGCTAAAAACCCCAATTTACTTTCATTTACTCAAGACTTTGATGGAATGTGTTAGTCAATATCAGCCTTTCCAAAGATAAATCACATACTCCTGCTGACAGAAAATGATCCTCTTGTCTTTGCTTGTTTAAAATAATAACATGGTTGTTTGCGTGGAGTGACCTTTTCACATCCTCCTACCTCGCTCAAGATACTCCTCCAGGCCCCGGCGGCGAGCGTCGAGCTGCTGCTCAGACAGGGAGAAAGGCCATTTACCAGGAAACTTTGGGAAGTTGAAGTTGGAAAACTCCCTCTTCAGGTTTTGGTGCAGGATGGCAAATTCCCGGTAGCGCTTGGAGCACAGCTGTCTGCCCGACATGTACACGTTGTACACCTGCAGGAGGGACACGCACGGGGGGACACGCGTTCAGTGAGCGAGAACGGACTCCCCCCCATCAGAAAATGTCATGAGCCTCAAGTACTCACCACAAACCTCTCGGAGTGTTGCTCCACGTGTTTGTAGGTCGGAATGGAAATGGGCACCGCCTGCTTGTCGCTGTAGTCGTAGTTGGGTTGGATGTCCTCGCCTCCTTCCAACCCGTCGGCCTCCTGAGCCGGAACGGACAGCACGGCCAGAACCAGCTCCTTCTCGCCTGCACGGATCAAGTCCACCACCTGCTTGTGGGTGGCTCCTTCCACACTCACACCATTGCTGGAAGGAGATCACACGCTTGTTACCAACCAGAGAAGACATGATCAACCAAGATAAAACAGTGGATATGGACCTTAAAGCCGTCTCCCTGCTGTTAATTATTAGAAAACATCCATTTAAAGCAATAGACAACGTTTAATACTGCACCTCGTGTCAATGCGATTAATTGTGATTTACAATTTGGTGCCTAGACGATAATCTAAATAATGCAGATGCCAGGTAACAGGCTCCTCTTTAACGTGCCCGACACCTCTCTTCTGGGCTTTGCCGAGGCCAGATGGCCCCAGCATCAGGTGTCCCCGTTAATCTGCTATGAGAAACAGCAGGACGACAGGAAAGGGCCGAACAGGCTTGGCCGCCGCCGTTGTTGGCCCCGTCTCCGTTACTACCGGTCAGCAGCATCACATTTGGAGTATTAAACAAAAAAAAGGGGGATAAATGCTGACAAGCCCGCGTCCCATTACGTTAATCTGACCAGGGGAAAAAAAAAAGACATCGAGGCGCACACGACGTCGCTGTTACACCATAACGGTCGAAACTAAAGCGATCGAAGAATCAATGGCAATCACAGATTGAGACGCTGAGCTCGGGGTTCGAGCACGTCGCTGAGCTCGGGGTTCGAGCACGTCGCTGAGCAGGCTATCAGACGGCGTCTTTGGAGAACCTCCTCCGCGTCAGGCGTGCGACGTCTCTCCAAAGCAGGAGGTGCACTTTAACGTTGCACGCACGCACACACACACACACACACACACACACACACACACACACACACACACACACACACACACACACAGGCTGCAGTGACACACAACCATCTCTCTGCATCATCGGGGGAGGATAAACGCTGACAGGAGGCATTCTTCCTGAACGGCAATGGTCGACTTTGTGCGCCGGCGGAGTCACATGACGGGCCCGCCGTCATGTGACCGGGGGGAGAGACGGAGAACCCGACCCGAGCCGCGGTTCCGCAGGTCCAACTGGGAGCGTTTGAGGAAGCAGAAGCCTCGGCACCTTCCCTCTTCCCCCGTTTCTCTTCCCCTTCGGACCGACGTCGGCTCACTGACGCCGCACCGCGTCCGCTGTTCGGTCGAAAGCGCACATACGCGGGGTCCCCGTGCAACCGCTTTTCGACCGCGTCCCGCCGAAAATGTGATTTAAAACCCGAGAACCGCTCACAGAAAGGGGGGGGTCACACACACCAGCGCCGGGGGCGAGACCCGCCGACAACCGCGACGTAAACACGACGCACGCTCCCCAGCGACACCTCCACCTGCCCCCCCCAGAACCCAACAGGGGGAGGGGGGGGAGCGTCTTTTCGCCCCTGGGGGGGGGAGGGTCGTTTTTTTTATATTTTTTTATTAATTTTTAAACCCGGTTCCGCGGCTGGACGTTAGCTCGCCCGCTAGCCGAGGCTAATCAACACGCGCGGCCCGTCGCGCGCTTACGTAAGCTGG
Organism: Lagocephalus sceleratus; assembly: GCA_911728415.1. NCBI lineage: Eukaryota > Metazoa > Chordata > Actinopteri > Tetraodontiformes > Tetraodontidae > Lagocephalus > Lagocephalus sceleratus. The sequence goes on along the minus strand of CAJVRN010000219.1, from coordinate 1,715,334 downwards.
CTCGCGCCGCTAGCCTAGCCCCCGTCGCCTCACCTGGGCGCGAGGAGGGCACCAGGTGAGGCGAGGTGTGTGTGTGCGTGTGCGGAGCCCCCGGGGGGTCGTGTCGGGACTCACACTTCGAGGATGCGGTCTCCCTTGGCGACGCCGGCTCGGTCGGCCGCGCCCCCGGGCAGCACGGCGCTGACGTGCTGCAGGGGCGCGTACAGCTCCCCGTTGATGCTGCGCAGCTGCCCGCCCTCGCTCACCTGCCCGCGCACGTTGAACCCGTAGCCCGACTCCGACTTCACGATGCGCACCACGCGCGGGCCCGACGCCGCCACCGCCACCGCCGCGGCGCCGCCGGGGGCCCCCGAGGAAGGGGCCTGGCCCCCGGGCCCCGCCGGGGGGCCGCTGCGGGGCGCCGAGGCGGGCCGGCCCCCGTCGCCGTCCTGGTCCGCCATGTTAGCCCGCTCCGCTCCGCTCCGTCCGACAACACTGCCCGCAGGCTCTGGCCCCGCCCCCTGCCCGCGTCACCGCTGCACGTGACCCCCCGGCGGTGACGTCAGCCCGGCCCCGCCCCCAGCGCCCTGTGTTGTTCTGGGTGAGTTATTTCTTTTTAAACTCGGTTTTAAACTGTGTTTTTTTTTACGTGGTCTGCGTTCACAAAACAGGTTCATTACGCCCAATTACTGACCTTGTATATTATATCATCTAACACATTGTCGATTCATATCATGCATGTACCTTATATACACATACTTATACTACTGTATCAGTGTTTCTAAATTATGATTCTACACAAAATGTTGCATTATTGATGTTTAAACAAACGGCTGTCAGCACCAGGCGCCAGTGCCAACAACATTGCCAAGGTAATTGGAAGCTTACAGTAATTGCATTTCCAAGATTTAATCTCTTTGAATACGTTATTATACACATAAATCTACAGTAACTGTAATGTTCATAAATTCTTTCTTTTTCTTAGTGCAGTGATATATGATTATTTTTAAAAACCACATCAATCAGCTTTTATTTGTATGTCACTTTTTACACAATGTGCCTCGCAGAGGACACAATCCACAAGGAAAAACAATGGCTACACACACACACACACACACACACACACACACACACACACACACACACACACACACACACACAGTGGAAGAATAAGCCTTTCAGATAAGAGGTGAAACATCTTCCAGTTTCTCTCAGCAGTCCAGTTGGCTCTTCTCTAGACCTTTGTGCATGAATATGACTGGATGAACGAGAGCCTACAGGGACATTCCGGTGATGTGGTTCGTCCAACTGATATTTAGTGGCGTGTTTAGTCCTTTCTAAATGCGTAAATATCAGATTCACCAACAATTTGCTACTTTTCTGGGGCAGAATGTGACACATTCTGGTGGGCTTTGGCGCCACCTTGCGGCTGCGCTGAGAAGTGCGACTTGCTCATGCGAACACCAGAAAGCGACGCGGCATCGCTGACGGAGACTTACGGGTCGAGCTCGCTTCAGTCCGGACGATGCAAAGTTAAATGTGCTGTTCACGTGTGCAGGAGGAGGTTTGATGAACAGTAGTTTGTTAATCAAAGGTGGTGAATGTTCTAATCAAAGAATATGTATTTATATTTAAAGTCAGTATCTATAAACTTCTGAATGCAAACGTGTCTTTTGGTGGCCCTTTTTTTTTCGTGTCGTTTATCCTCTTATCATGAGAAAGGAGACATTGATAGTTGTTGAATTTGTGTTTGATATTTAAACTAACCTATAATCTAAAGTAACACCAAGCAAGCAGCATTTGCAAGTTTTGTTGCACAGTGTTGATTACATTTACAGCCTGGTGTAGTTTGTTAATTATTATCAACATTGATAACCAACTGCATTTTACTGGTCCATAGGATGCCTGAGGGTCGGGGAGGAGTTAATAAGACCAGAAGTAAAACAGGAAATGGCAAAAACTGATATGACAGAACAAATTCAACTTTATATCTCTAACATGACATCACAAAGAGTGGTATTCTTTAAATATTTACTATTCGGAAGAATCTACCTATTGGTACTTGGGAAATGTAATTAGGCAAACCGATAGCTGCAGCATAGTAAATGAGGGGTTTCTGAAATAGTCACAAGTATCTTTGTTTAAATTTAATTAAGTGAAGCATTTATGAAGTCTATGCTGATTATTACGTAACAAATTAGAAATCAGGTCATGGAAGCGGTTTATTTAAGTGTGCATGACAGCATATGGTTGTTCCTTTATAATAGGTAGCAGATATTCATTCAGACCAGCCGCGGTACAGACGATGGGGCCCTTCTCTCTTATTATAAAGAAAGCATTCCGTGCTGGCGTTTGGGAGTTGAATCTCTACTTTTTGCCTGCGAAGTACTCATGGCACATCCCGGTGAGGCAGAAGATCATCCTGCCGTACTCGCAGAAGTCCACGCTGTTGTCCTTGTTCGTGTCCAGGTCCTTGAAGATGACATCCACCGCCTCCTTGTTGTTGCCTCCCTGCAGAGATGTCGGCAACCTTCACCGTCTTTCACAGGGGCTCGGTACTTTGGACCGGAGTCACGGAGCGGTCGCTCACCTTCACCAGCTCTCCCAGTTCGTTCTGGAGGAGCTCCTTCAGCTCCCCTTTGCTCAGGGTGTGGGGGTCTCCTTCTCTGCCAGCGTATTTGCTGAAGGATTTGATGAGCAGGGTCATGGCCTTGTAGACGTCAGACATGGTGGAAGCTGCTGTCAAACCATACAAACACAAAATCACGCATTAGTTAGGAGACTCTGATGAGGGCTCACATTTATATTTTCAGCTCTATTATTTGTTTAGTGAATAAACAAAATGGTTTTTAACGTGAGGGAGTGTTAAAGCAACCCGCAGTGGGTTACATCACTGTTTTTCCATGTAGCTGGGAGATAAAAACACACTGGGTTTCCACCAGGGCCCAGCCACCCATTTCCATTCTGTCACTGGTCTCTAACGCGGCGTCTCTGCAGACTAGCACGTCGTTATGGCAACGGCTCAATCCTTCCTGCGACCCGGGCGAACTACAGGTATGGAAGCAGGTTTAGACTTGATTTCTGTCCCCCCCCGGGACGCCGGGTGCCAGTTTTCTGCCGTTTCCGTGTGTATGTTTGAAGTATGTTTGTTTGCGCTGGTTCCATGAAGCCGTAGGGACGCTCGCTTCCTCACTCACTGGGAGCTCCTTCCTCTCTGAGGAGCACTGAGGAAACGACTCCAAGTATGTCCAAACAGAAACTGTAGAGCATTATAAATCCCCTTCAATGAAGACTTGTGAGGAACATGCCATAATAGGCTTGAATGCAACAAAACCAGAGTTACTATTACTAATCTGCACAAGATAAAGTTACCAATTAAAGCTCATCGTTGCTCGAGGTCTTGTTTTGTCCGATAAATCTCAGTGAAATCCTATTACCGATGCTGGAGCTGATCTTTCTTCCAAAGAGTTAACAAACATCACTCTAGGATTCTAGTTTTGCCATGCTCTACTCACCAGAGGTGATGGAGGCGGATGAGAGGAGGTGGATCGGTCTTGGAGGAGCTGAAGCTGATGGAGAAGTGAAGGCAGAGGAAGCTCCGGGAGAAACACCACACCCTTGGTCCCTCCCTCCACGATGCTCCTCAGCAACAACGCCTTTCACAAGTACTAAATGATCTGATAAGAACCCAGTATTTATTTAGTGCGCGGTACAGAAGAGTGCTCTGTCTGATGATGTGGATTATGCAGGCATACGTCATATTTAACATCTACCACCTGCGTGTTTTTCTGGTCAAAAAGAATGAACTAACATTTGTTTGTCAAATTGGGTGTTTTACTTCGAATTGATTTGCATGTTGAACGGTGGGAGGGCCCCGAGGTGATTTAAAACCAACAACAGGAAGGAAACAGTTAAGAGTCATGCACTGAACTGTTGTGCTGCTGCTGCTCCATTTAGATGTTGTGAATTCAGCCTTTCAGAAATAAAGCCAACAGCGGTGCTGTGCATGCGGCAGGCTGTTTTCTATTTATTGAGTTTAAATTATAATTTCTTTTTTTTTCAAAAAAGCAAAAGGCCAAAGCAAAAGTTTGACTGCAAACATTTTTGACTATATACGGCACTAAAGCCTGTCTGGTGATTTGTGTGTAGAATTAAACTTTCCCATGTGATTATCTGGTGGGTTGAGACGAGCGCTGACTAACTTCTATGTAATTTTTGTGATGGATGAGGTGACTCAGACTAAGTGAGTTTAATGTGTGACTCATGCTACAGGAACCAGCCTCATTGGCACACACACGTCTCCGTGCTCAGGGTTACTGTAGGATCTCTGATTTTGATCAATGTGTACGTTTCAGTTTGGAAGTGGAAGTTAAGAGAGCTTTGCATTGTACAAAGATATCCTCCACCTATTCTATCCTCTACCTGTTCTACCCTCTACCTATTCTATCCTCTACCTGTTCTATCCTCCACCTATTCTATCCTCTACCTGTTCTACCCTCTACCTGTTCTATCCTCTACCTGTTCTATCCTCTACCTGTTCTACCCTCTACCTGTTCTATCCTCTACCTGTTCTACCCTCTACCTATTCTACCCTCTACCTGTTCTATCCTCTACCTGTTCTATCCTCTACCTGTTCTATCCTCTACCTGTTCTATCCTCTACCTGTTCCATCCTCTACCTGTTCTATCCTCTACCTGTTCTACCCTCTACCTATTCTATCCTCTACCTGTTCTATCCTCCACCTATTCTATCCTCTACCTGTTCTACCCTCTACCTGTTCTATCCTCACCTGTTCTACCCCACCATTCTACCCTCACCGTTCATCCTCTACCTGTTCATCCTCTACCTGTTCTATCCTCTACCTGTTCTATCCTTTACCTGTTCTATCCTCTACCTGTTCTATCCTCTACCTGTTCCATCCTCTACCTGTTCTATCCTCTACCTGTTCTACCGTCTACCTGTTCTATCCTCTACCTGTTCTATCCTCTACCTGTTCTACCCTCTACCTGTTCTATCCTCTACCTGTCCTCCTCTCCTCTCTCTCTACCCATCTGTCCATCATCAGGAGGGTCCCCCCACATGAGCCTGGTCCTGCTCAAGGTTTCTTCCTGTTAAAGGGGAGTTTTTCCTTGCCACTGTTGCTTGTCTGGGGTTAGGTCCTGGGATTCTGGAAAGAGCCTTGAAACTATTTATGATTGTATAAGATGCTGTATAAATAAAGATTGATTGATATCAAAATATTGATGTCATATTGATCTATTTCTGTTTTCTTAGTGAATCACTGTAGCAACAGAGGAACAAAGGATGAAAAATGGCGAATGTGGGATTATATTCATTATACTATTGTGTTTACATTTAAAAGGCTGTTTAAGTGTGTGTTGTGTTAAACGACTCCTCCCATACCTCGAGGCAACATCATCACGAGCCACTGTAGAGCAGCTCGTTTGAAATTGCGTTTTGTACATGCCGTGATGAAAATGCGGCTGGACCAATTTTACATCACCCCCAGCTGCAGCGAAAAGCGGCCAGATTAAATCTCTTGACGGGCGTCCGCAATGAAATGCTCCGGCTCGCTGTGGCGCCTCAGCCTCTCTTTGTTCAATATAAAGTCATCAGTGTTCGTCTGGGCCGCCTCCTCAGAAGGAGAGGTCAGAGGTTGAATCCGTGTAGTCCTTCACTGGTCAGCCAGTATGCACAGTTATAATTTTCTCCCTTTTTCTGCCTTCAGCTGAATACATTTATCACATGCAATTTGGCAGCTTCCAATGCAGATTTAAAAGTTTCTTTCCGTTTTTTAGTGGAAGACAAGCTGACTGTTTTATGTCTTTGTGATAGTAGATGAAGATAAAGGTTGAACTAAAGAGCTAATATGGTGTTAAGCTCCCTCTAAGAGGGTATTGCAGACGTTACAACGCAAATGAAAAGTCGGTTCTGGCTTCATCCCAACGGTCCTGTGCTGGCCATCAGTGCACATTCTGCTGCGTGGGCCCAACAGAACAGAACAGAACAGAACCACATCATCTGCAAAAGAAAGACTAATTGAGGCCAACTCTTGTGTTTCTGACTGTTGGGCTGAGTGATCCAGCGCGGGGTCGCTCCACATCTGAGGCCCTGCGAGGTGGAAACGTTCAGTGTGACCGTAAATATAGTATCGGGTCGACCATCTAAAGCGCCCGCCCCCCCCCGACACCTTTGATGAAACCTGAAACATTGACGCTCTGCCCACCTCCACCTGCTGAAGGAAATACTCTAGGCCACATTCCAGAGAGGGGGGAGGGGTGGTCCCGAGATCCTTCGACGCCCTTTTCTGTGTGCTTCCAAGAAAGTCGGGCTAAAGGTCATAGGCCAACTTCCACTGAGAACATCTTGCACTTTTATAAGAATATCAATGTTTTTTTTTCCTCAGTAACATATAAAGTTGCATTTCCTTGACTTGTTTGATGCTTCAAAAGCCGCGTGATCGCGAATGTTCAGTATTCTTAAATGCAGTCTCTGCTGCTCTAGGAACCTCTTGTGGCTTTTACGGGCGTGGCGGTCTTTACTGTATTTGCAGAAAGCACACACAGATGGTAACCTAGCAACCTGAGTTCCCCTTTACCCATAACTGTGGCGATCCCTGGCCAAAGGGGGTGTGTGTTCAGGCTGAGCCATAATCCCCGCGTTGAGTCTCCCAGGCAAACACTCACGGCGTGGGAGGAGCAGCACCTATTGCCTGTGGCCGTCGGGGTCTTACGCAACAGCACACAGACCGCGAGTGGCTGCAACGCTTCGGAGACCTTCAGTAATAAATAATAATTCCGACGGCCCCTTTTGCTCGCACCGATCCTGAGCACATCCTGACTGGGAGACATGGCGGGAAGGAGGAGGAGGGGGAGGAGGGATCACTCGGTTCAGCTTCTCTCCAACTTTCATCAGACGATGAGATACAATGAAAAGAATTTAGTGGAAACTCTGCTCTGACTCACATGCTCCACATACTGCATCCTCAGCGCGCTGGAGGCAGTCTTATTGCAACTCCACACCCCTAACTTTAATGTAAACCCCCCCTCCCGAGAGGGGGACGGCAAAAACCAACAACACACATCTGGGCAAGGCGGTTAGGGCAGCGGAAGAGGCCGCGAAAATGCTGAAAAGGGTTACAATGAACGAACGGGTGGCCGGGAGTTTCCTCATGGACCTCCCGGAGGGTGTGTCTGGATATGAAACATTCCTCAGAGTGGTGATAAGAAGGAATTTATCAGGGTAGGGAGAGGCTCCGCTGCTCTTTGACACTCTTTGACGGGGGAGGCTCAGGTAGGGGTGAAGTAATCACGCGGGCTGCGATTTTCAAAATAAAGTGTCACTCCTGTACACAAGCGCAAGAGTCAAAGATTTATTGTGATGAGAGAAACTTTAGTGTGAATCGCAGGTAAATTTAGACGTACATGCACCGGTGGGGGAACAAAAAAAACGAAACAATGCTTCAGTGTGTCATCCTTCCAGCCTTCTTCATGTGCGTCTGATAGCACTGCTCGCAAGCAATGGATAGTCCGACAACCAGAGAAACAAACTCTTCGAAGTCCACCTGGCCGTCGCCGTTGGTGTCCAGGTCCTTCATGATCTTGTCAACAGCGGCGGGGTCCTTCTGAGACTGAGGGGGACCAAAGAAGGTGGTTAACGGCCGAGGCGCGCGAACGCCCGCCTGCCTGCCCGCCCGCCCGGCTTTTCGGCGCGGTTTCCTACCTTCAGAAAGTTGGACAGCTCGTTCTCCATCAGCTCCCGGAGCTCCCGCCGGCTGAGGGTGCCGCTCCGGCCCTCCCTGGAGGCGTAACGGTGGAACACCGTGATGAGCGACTCCATCGCGTGCTCCAGTTCCGAAGGCATGTCTGCTGCGTGGTCTCGCTGCAGAACACATTTCACAAGTGAAATGATATTAATGGTTTGAGGGTGGATCCGGGTTGCTAAGCAGCAGAAGGTCCTTGGTTCAATCCCCAAGTCAGACAGGGGACTTCAGGGCAATGTAAATAAAGTAAGGACATTCTTGTCGTGTCATTGGGAGACTGTTGTGGAAGTAATCATTTGACTGATGACCTCAGAGAATGCTCTCAGTGTAAATCTGAGATAACAGACGAACAATTCACACATCCAATCAGAAACGTCTTCAAGGTTTTAAGTGAATCAAAGGAGATATGGGAAAGCCCGTGGGTGACATCAGGACCGTAGAAGACATGAGTCTGGGGTGGGATAATCAATTCATGTCTTAACTGTGCTAAAATGGTTAAAAAGGAAGTGTGATATAGAAGAGAACATGTGGGAGGCAGTGGAATAAAGTCAGCTGAATGAACACAGGAATGTGTGTCATGGTTTAAAATGGGGGGGTGATTGCAGGAATCCAGTAAGAAAGGACAACATGGAGCAAGGAAACTCACCACCCCCCCCAGCCACACCCTCCATGGGGTACTTTAACTAAAGACTGTATTCCTTCAAATGAGCCACTAATGCCCAAACACAAGAGTGGTGAAATATCTAGATGTCCCAGGAGTAAACTACAGACAAACATGTCCTAGTTCAGAACTTTAACAGTCAGAAAAAGTTTTAAAGTCATTTAAAAGCAATCCTACACAGTAGAGTCTGCTATACTGGATCCAGTAAGCGCTTTGCAAAGGGTAAATTACAGTTGAAAATATTTCGCTTCAGAAGCCGAAGATCTTCCCTTCTTTCTTTTCGCAGCGTCATTAATTTGCGCACATTGCGCATTTTTCTAAGAGTTCTGCCTACGTCAGCAGGACCGTTAGTTCTTACCGTGCGGGGTGTGCGACGTGGATGGTAGGAGGACCGGGAACGTTCAGGGTCCGCTCAGAGACCTTCCGGAGCTTTTATTGTGCGGCGCCGCCCAGGGTGCTGGGCGTGTTGTGAGTCCTGAGTCAACCTGCTGGACCCCAACTACCACCCAAGGCGGGCCTCCTGGCCCTGGTTAACGCTTCCCTATCCCAATATCAGCTCCCAGGACTCCAGCTTTTTATTCTGGGACTAATTAGAATAAACCCAGAATAAAAAGCATCACATGCTTTATGGAATAACTGAAATGAATCAGATCGGCACATGCAGATAAACATTCCTATTTTTTTTGCTTTTCTGTAAAACTTCCCATTGTTGTTTTGTAGATCTTCTCTGAGGTCGATGCAGGACCCGAGTCAAATACCTTATATGTCACCATACATGGCAAATGACGCTGATCCTGGTAATATAGAGACAAAAAAAACCCCAAAACAAAACACTTTTTTGTGATTTGAAGTTACAATTGTAACATTTTACCAGTCTAATTTAGTTAGTGGAGCATCTGGGGTCCTTTGGCGAATCTCCCTGTTAAACGGATGGAAGTCGGCCGGACAGAAACGACATATTTAAAATAAAAACATTAAATATACCCAAATAAATTAAGTGCTTTTTTCTCCACTTTATTTTTAATTATGATTAACTTAAATGTAACCCATCAAAGTCAACTTAACTGTCACTGTTGATGTCAACGCGCCCTCTTGTGGCTGAAACACACAATTACAACTTCAGGCTGCATCAGCTGGACAGGCTGACCAGAAGGCACACACACACGCACGCACGCACACACACACACACACACACACACACACACACACACACACACACACACACACACACACACACACGGCCTGAGTCTGGTGGAGTCAGACTGAAACCATTACTCACGCCAGTACACCACAGGAACTGGTTGTTTTTTCCTATCAGGAACGTTGCCGTGGATCTAGTGTTCACTTATTAACTTATACACACTGCCATGTTGTAACCCACATCATGACGTCTCACGACTTTAATGCACAGAACTAATAGAAAAAGCAAAATCTGAAACAGTTGTGAAACAAGTATGAAGAGTGATCTTATGTGGGTGTGTACTGTCTTTATGGCGCAAGCAGCAACAATGGAACAACTTCATCAGTGAAGTCAGATGACTGCTGAGTGAGGAAGTTCTCTGACGTTCCATTGAGCAATGTTTCGTTATTTGCCTTTAAAAAAATCTAATCCTAAAGTGGGGGAAGATTTTCTTAAACCCAAACTTTAGTTCATGGAGGTACAAATTCAAAATCAACATATGAATCTCACTTTAATGGATGAGGAACAGAACAGAGGGGCAGAAGACAAAACACCCCACTGTAGTAGCTTTCCCACCTTAAATGCTCACGTTCTTGAAATATTCCCACCCCTGTCCTGCGTCTTTACCAGAGCATATGGGTCAAGGTCAGCTTGGCCCAGAAAATTCAGTGTTCCTCAATTCCTCAATTCTACAAGTGTGTACACATATATATGATGACTGGGAGATGTCCTTGATAACTGCCCTCCCACCAGATGTTCCGGGGTAAGGGGCAACACATCTGTGAATAGTGCCCCCACAGCCACAGGTGGGGGGGGGACAGGTCAATAACTGTACCCCTGGGGGGCTGGTGGTAGGGCAGTAACTGGTGGTAGGGTAGTAACTGTACCCCTGGGGGGCTGGTGGTAGGGCAGTAACTGGTGGTAGGGTAGTAACTGTACCCCTGGGGGGCTGGTGGTAGGGTAGTAACTGGTGGAAGGGTAGTAACTGTACCCCTGGGGGGGCTGGTGGTAGGGCAGTAACTGGTGGTAGGGTAGTAACTGTACCCCTGGGGGGCTGGTGGTAGGGTAGTAACTGGTGGTAGGGTAGTAACTGTACCCCTGGGGGGCTGGTGGTAGGGTAGTAACTGGTGGTAGGGTAGTAACTGTACCCCTGGGGGGCTGGTGGTAGGGTAGTAACTGGTGGTAGGGTAGTAACTGTACCCCTGGGGGGCTGGTGGTAGGGCAGTAACTGGTGGTAGGGTAGTAACTGTACCCCAGGGGGGCTGGTGGTAGGATAGTATAATACTAGGCTATATGTATAATAGTATATATAGTATTATATGTATAATAGTATAATACCTATATATTTCAAATGTGTCCCTAAGGTCAATACAGGACGGTTTTATAATTACTATTCTGTCTACGGAAAATGAAAATAGCATCAACAATTATTAAAATGCAACTGTGCCGTTACTGTTAGAATAAACATTACAAACAATGAACTGTAACTTTCATTGAGTTTAATTAAATCAATACCATTTTTAATACCTATATATTTTTACATATATAGCTATATATATTTTTTGCTACCACTATTGTCTGGGTAGCGTCATAGAGTCGAAGACGTTTCCTAGCAACACTGACAGCGCTTTCTATTGGTCAAGAGATCCGCATTCAGGTAGTGACGCGGCAACATAACGGCATCTCATTGGTCAGCGAAGACGCTCTTTCAAGACAGGCAGCATCTTCAGCGGCCGTTCCATTCCAATAAAAACCAGCCAACACGGATCGTCAAAAACACGGGACAAAGCGCGTCCCTTCGGTCAATGCGGGGCTGACCTTTCCCCAATGCGGGACGGGCTGTCGTGATTTGCGGGACGGGGAGTGAAGCCCCCGCCGTGCGCCTCATCCAGCGTCCGCTGCGGGGCGCACGGTTTAGGGGCGGGATGTCTGGCTTAGAAATACATGCCACAGGCGCCTGTTACTATTCAGCGTGGCTAGACACCGACAGCAACATCTAATTTAGAAGTCGGTGTTCGTTTCCACGTTAAAAAAACAAAAAAAACCGCTTTGCTCACGGATATTTTCTGTCCGGTTTTGCGTGCGTAAACATGCCAGATCGAATCTCCCTTCAGATACAGAATAACCACTCCGGTTTTTCTGCAGAAGGTGGATTGGAGGCGGTTTGATTTCGATTATTATTAGCAGTTTTATTTATAGTATGTGTCGTTTCGAGCTCCATGCTGGACATGCATCGCCTTCGATATCCAGATGAGGCAGAACGTCTTTAAAATGGCAGAGATGGATTTTAAAACAGCCACATCCACGATGGAAGCCTTGGCTCGTATCAGCGTGAGTATTTCTCGATACTTTCTCGGCAGGTCTGCCCCCCCCCACCACCACCACCTCATTTTAGGTTGTTTTTGAAGATGGAGACCACATGACCGCATGTTCCGTCTCCATCCGGTTTCGGATCATTGCGACGAGGCTGCGCGTCTTATCTGCACGGGGGTGCCAGAGCTTCGAGTAATAAAATAATAAATAGCAAAAATAAACAGAATAACGCAGAGGGTCCGGTCCTAATCAGAATATCGAATATCAGCGAATCAGCGAATGCGCATCGGTCAGCGCCTCCTCACGCTTATCATCAAATCTGGAGAGGTCCATAGCCGCGTAATTTGATAGATATCAGCGCTACAACCCCGAAACGTTCGGGGTTGAAGATAAAAATAGGTGTTTTTTTTTTTTTCCCAGGATGGTGCTCGTCTCTATGGAGACGGGATGCAGGGGCGGGTGATGCTGATAGGGCTGAAAGACAAGGGCAATGTGATGAGGGAGCGTCGCCGCTTGATAGAAAGCGGGGTATGACGAACATAGAGAGTCGCCCTGGAAATGCACGTTTGAGTCCCGTCGAACCCGGTTCGACGCAGCCGCACCATTTTCCCCCGGTGGGCTCGACGCTTACGGTGCAGTGGCCCAAACCCCCCCCCCCTTTTCAAGGATGATGCTGTCTTGATGCCTGAAATATACACGTAGCCTATCTCCTGCCATGCCGCCTAGGTTCCAGGTGAAGGTAAGGATCCACGCAGGCCGTTGCTCAGAGATCGTAGTGAACGCGTCAGGGCATTTCTGATGGATATAAATGACCGAAATAAGAGAAGAAGAGTGAGATTGTGGGTTAAAAAAAAGAGTGCTGGAGGAGAGCGGCGGGCCGGGCTTGACATTGGAGGATGACATAAACAGGAAGTGGAATACGTGAGGGTTAAATGCTAAATAATTCAAGATATTTCAACCTATTTCAAGTGGGACAGATGTTCCACGTGTGAGATCGGGGCTGAGCCTGATTAGCCATGCTGCAGTGGACATGTGCAGGGGTCCCCGACGACCTGCAGACCACCACCACCACCACCACCCCGCCGAGCCTGCGTGTTGGGGTCTGCCCATTTTAGCGTGCTGCGTTAAGCAGACCTCCTGCTGCATCACATCAGATCACTCCACTAAAAAAAACGGCCGCCCTGACTCCATTTCTGCCAGTCAGCAGGGGGGCAGGACAGTCCGAAGCACATGCATGCAGCAGCCAGCGTGTCAGACCTGTGCCCTTGAACGTGACCATGACAGCTCAAAAAAGGGAACACTCAACCCCCCCCCCCCTCCCCCTTCCCCCCCGTCCTTCCAGTGCCAACCATTAGACTGTTGAGATGTGTTATGCAGATGATGTTGTGTCCTAGTCTCCCCCGTACCCCGCTGTGCACCACCGTTAATGCCACAAATCCCCAAACCCTGCCCTCTGCGACTGGGCGAGAGTCTGATGGGCTGGAAGGTGGATAAATAATGAATGTGTGGCCTTTATCCATATTTAAATACGGTCTAAATTCAGTGACAGATATAGTGTCTTAGTATGTTGAAAGCCTTTCTGAATGGCTTTAATGTTAGATCTTTGGAAAATGCTAAGTCATTAATGACATACCTCAGTGGTTAAAGGAAGGAGTTGGGAGCAGTCGCAGCAGAGGAATAATCGCATTAGTGACAAATAGAGCAGAGCAAGCCCTTAAATTACTTTGTAAGAAACTTAAAAATGTTAACAGTTGTTCTGAAGTGTAATGAGAGCTAATGGGAAGCGGAGTTATGTAATCACAGGTTAAGCCGCATGTGGAACAAGATAGGGCTGGAGAGGGGAGCACGGGTAAATCCAGCTTTACGACATTTAAGGTAGAAGCTAATAAAGGCAGAATTCTTTCAGGTCTGAAGTGTGTTAGAACTTGGTCCTCATTTGTTCAGCCTATGGCGTTTGTCGGCGCACGGCAGGTCTTTTTGGACTTCTCAGCAGTGGGAACGCGGGTTGTGTTTGTCCGAAAACGCTCCGAGGGGCCGAGAAGAGGGGTCGGGCCTAGATCAGAGGCCCGCGGTAAAGAGCAAAGGACAGAGAGGACGTCACCAATCACTGAGAAAATAACTTCATTTAAACTGGAATAAAGCCCTGAAAAAGGCGACGATTCAGGGGTGAATCGTTCCGAGGGTCAGAGGTTATCACGGAATCCAGCAGCAGCTGGTTACGAGAGCTGAAACCAGGCGGGTATTCATTCTGTCCACTAATGCAGTGGTCCCCAAACCCTGGGGCGCGGACCGGTACCGGTCCGTGGATCAATCGGTACCGGGCCGCCAAGAAATAGTTTATTATTTCTGTTGTATTTATTATCTGAGTCTGAACGATCTTTTATTTTGAAAAAGGACCGGAGTGTCTTGGTTACATCTCGGTCACTTGAGCGCCAAAAGCATCAAAATGAGTAAAAAACAGACGTGGAAAGTTTCTTTTCGAAGGGGAAAAGGCCCAGATTTAGATTTAGATTGGACATATAAACAATCTATGTGTACCGCCCCCTCGATCCACGGTACAATTGTCAAGCATTGACCGGTCCAGTGATAAAAAGGTTGGGGACCGCTGCACTAATGGACCAAACGAGACACGTCAAACAGATTTATCTTTTCTTTACATGCTGTTCCTTTCAAGCTTTTGTGCCCCGCTGTTAATTTGGTAGATAGATAGATACTGCCCATGGACTTAAAAAGCCGGCACTTCTTTCCGTTTGCCAGTCGAACATGAAGAGCCTGGAGCTGGAGCTGCACTGTCCTGTCTGCAAGGACATCACCAAGCAGCCCATCGTCCTGCCCTGCCAGCACAGCGTCTGCCTCATGTGTGCCTCCGAGGTCTTGGTCGCCAGCGGCTACCCGCTTCCGGAGCTTCCTGCGGAGCCCAACTCCCCGGCCTCCACGCCCAACACCCGCTCGCCCCGCCAGGCCCGCAGGCCCACGCCCAAAGCTGAGCAGAGGCCCATCGACCGCGTCCTACGGGCAGGTCTGGGATTCCACTGCATATCTCTCAGTGTGCTTCAGAAGAGGCTTTTTGACTTAAAATGATCTCCTGATTGGAAATATATAAACCTTTTTGGCTCCAAATGATCCGTATATTTCTCTTTTCCTTGACTCCAGGTCCCCACCCACCTTCACCATCCATGCCTCGGTCTCCAGGACACGGGACGTATCCGGGGCGACGGCGGAAGGAGGGCCCGGCGCTGGTGATGGTGTTCCCGTGCGTCCCGTGTGGTCGCGACGTGGAGCTGGGAGAGAAGGGCCTCACCGACTGCCTGCGCAACCTCACGCTGGAGCGCATAGTGGAAAGGTATCCTCAAGCGTTCCAGTCCCTCGGACAGGTGTCTGCTTCCGTGATGTCTGGTCGGCGCACGCGTGTCAAGATACAAACTGGAACGTGATATATATATAAAAAAAAAAGCCCGCTGAAGGGCAACAAGACAGCCGCAAACAACACGTGATAACGCATTATCGCCTGATCCGCCACACCTAAAAGCAAAGGTATCATCAGCACATTGCGTGCAAGTAGAGATTCAGTTGCGTCTCAAAATAGATAAGTTCAATAGATAATTTAAAAAACGACGGGAAACAACAGCTGTTAATTGTTTTTTAGCCAGGGGCTTTGCAGCGTTCTCCCATCGTTCTCTGCGAGAAACAGCGCCATCTAGCGGCGGATCTGCGGGACAACAACCATCTACCCCAGGTCATTTTTAAGACCGTGACACCGTTATTTTGAGTTGTGTCAGGTTCGGGTTTACAATTGATTAGATTCGGAGCTGATATGAAGCTGATAATGCCGAGCCAATAATTTATATCTTTGCCATGTGGATCAGAAGGTGAGGATGACTTGTTCAACCCCCACAGCGAGTCCCCTGCAGCACCAGACATGTTGAGCTGATAAATAGCTTCACGCTGTATTTTCCTCTGTCTTAACCAGGTACAGACACACAGTGAGTCTGGGCAGTGTTGCTGTGATGTGTCAGTTCTGCAAACCTCCTCAAACGCTGGAGGCCACCAAAGGGTGCGCTGACTGCAGGGCCAACTTCTGCAACGAGTGTTTCAAGTTATATCATCCATGGGGGACGCCACGGGCGCAGCACGAACACATCCAGCCTACACTCAACTTCAGGCCCAAAGTAAGATACAAATAAGATAAGCTCAAATCTCCTAAGGATGTAAACATGTTTGGTGCCGTGCTGAGGTTGTCCAAGCTATCACAGCGGCTTTAAGCCACGTCCTAAGAAAAGGTTTTGGTGTGGACGTCAGAGAGATGTACGTCCCACGTTTATTCTGACTGGAGCAGACTTGGAAGTGTGAGGAAAATTTCACAAATGCCCCTTCGGGTCAGATCACAGGAGGCGCTAATGAATGAAGTTAACTGAGAGTCCAGAGGAGAGCACGAGGCCGGACTGGAGGCATGAGGACGGGAATAGATGGAGGAGGACAGAGATAATTAGATGTAGGTGGAAGACACTGAGGCAATCAGGAAAGAGTGAGGGAGGAGGAAATGAAGAAAGGAGGGAAGACAAACGACTCACTCACAAAGACAGAAATCACAAACGAGACCAGAGATAGATAGATAGATAGATGGATAGATAGATAGATAGATAGATAGATAGATAGATAGATAGATAGATAGATAGATAGATAGGTGGATAGATAGATAGATAGATAGATAGATGGGTAGATAGATAGATAGATAGATAGATAGATAGATAGGTGGATAGATGGATAGATGGATAGATAGATAGATAGATAGACAGACAGATAGATAGGTGGATAGATGGATAGATGGATAGATAGATAGATAGATAGATAGACAGACAGATAGATAGGTGGATAGATGGATAGATAGATAGATAGATAGATAGATAGATAGATAGATAGATAGATAGAGAGAGATGATAGATAGATAGATAGATAGATAGATAGATAGAGAGATGATAGATAGATAGATAGATAGATAGATGGATAGATAGATAGATAGAGAGAGAGATGATAGATAGATAGATAGATAGATAGATAGATAGATAGATAGATAGATAGATAGATAGATAGATAGATATACAAAAGATGTCCTTAGATTCTGGGCCATGTGAATGTTTTCATTTACTAATTATTCATTTTTGATTTAACAGTTCTATCCAGAGATAAAGAGGCTGTCTAATAGGGTTCTTATTGTATATATTCGATGTTTTCATCGGTCTTTCCTCATTCTCAGGTTCTGACGTGTCCAGAGCACGACCAGGAGAAACTCCAGTTCTACTGCAGGTCCTGTCAGCGGCTGCTCTGTCCTCTCTGCAAACTCAGACGCATCCACTCCGGACACAAAATCCTGCCCGTGGCCCACGCATACCAGGCCCTGAAGGTGCGAGTGCGACTCCGGCCTCGGAATAAGGCTTCTTCAAACATCCTTAGAATGGCTATAAATAAAACGCGATAAAAAGAAAAAGAGAAAAACAAAGCGCACACACACCCAATAACATTGTTACGCGCTTGTAATAGAAAGAAAGTAATAGTCAGTAGAACATCTGAAGCTAATTTATCTTGGAATAAAAACTGTCTTTCAATTGAAGGGCAAGCAATGCTCTCTGTATCAAAACCGCGTGTGTGTGTGTGTGTGTGTTTACTTGACAGGAGAAGATTACTAAGGAGATGAGCTACATTCTGTCCAACCAGGACACAGTTCTGGCTCAGATTACCCAGCTGGAGAGCTCCATCACGCAGACAGAGGTGATTAATGCGGCCTGGATCATCGAAGTCTTCCTGAAACCAAAAAGGAATTTACAACAGCCATCAGCCAGAAACGGCAGCAAACAGCAGAATAATCGCGCTTTCCTTCTCGTCTCTTGATTTAGCGTAGCCAGGAGCAGATACTTCTACTCGTTTGGTCTTATGAATCATCTGTGACTAAAACGTTAATAACCATCAGTCACACCATAAAGAAGAGGGAAAGGCAAAACTATTGTAGAGATATTCCAGGTCCCCCCCCGTCCAAATCCACCCTGACATCGATTGGGCGGCTCCGGGGAGCTTCACCGCTGATCGTTGACCCGCAGGTGAACAGCGTGTCCGCCAGGGAGCAGCTGGCCCAGAGCATCAGGGACCTGACGGCGGCCGTGGCCGAGCGCCACGCCTCGCTGACCCAGGCGCTGGAGGCGACGCGGCAGAGGCGCGGCGAGGCGCTGGCCGCCCAGGTGGCGGAGAGGCGGGGCCTGATGGAGCATGCGGGCCTTGTGGCCTTCACGCAGGAGCTGCTGAAGGAGACGGACCAGCCCTGCTTCGTGCAGGCCGCCCGCCAGATCCACAACAGGTTCGCCCCCTTTCTCTCCCCCCCCACCCCGATCCTGCTTTCAATCGCCGTCGAGCACCGGCGAGAGCGCGATTCGGTCCCGTCAACGGTCGTATCGAACATGTGTGCTTTCATTCAGGAGAGGAGATCACAGCGGTGGTTGTGTGATCATTAATCATTTCCAGAGAGTCTTTGTTGCCGCGGTCCTGCGGGGGGGGGGGTTGTGTAGATTCTGTGAACGATGCAAACGCACCCGTGGAGTCTGGAGGCAGCAGCCGACGATCAAACCGGCGAATCCAAAGACTCGGAGGGAACTTGAAAGCACTCGGAGAGCGCAGACCTCCACCAAGTTTATATAAATTGCACTAAAATCTGTCTTCTGCAGATCTGGATCAGCCTTTGGAATATGATAGAGGATCCCATTGTCCATCCTTGAGTCAGATCTCATGGGGTTTGGTCAATAATTAACAGATATTGAGAAACAACATTTTTGGACCCATTTACCACAATGTTAACGAACATTTCAAAGTGATCCAGAATCCAGGATTTCTTCTGGATCACCCCCAAAATGAAACCAGTTCTTCCTTTTCACATTTACAACAAATCCTGGAAATTTAATCAAAATCGGTCCATAACCTTTTGAGTTATGTTGCTAACAGACAGACAGACAGACAGACAGGCAGGCAGGCAGGCAGGCAGGCAGGCAGGCAGACAGACAGGCAGACAGACAGACAGACAGACAGACAGGCAGACAGACAGACAGGCAGACAGACAGGCAGACAGACAGACAGACAAACGCCAGCAAAAACACAACCTCCTTGGAGGAGGCAACAATGGCTGGAGAAAAGACAATTAGTCTGTAGAAGTGCCTTTGTTCACCTGAGGAACATCACAAGGATCAGAAGATACTGTTGCAGCATGATGCTGAAAAGTTAGTCCATGCATTTGTTACCTCCAGGCTGGACTATTGTAATTCTTTACTATCAGGGTGCCCAAACAACTCTTTAAGAAGCCTCCAGGTGATCCAAAATGCTGCAGCCAGAGTTCTGACAGGTATTGACCAAAGAGATCACATAACTCCTGTACTGGCGTCTCTTCATTGGCTGCCCGTTAAATTCAGAATCATTTTTAAAACCCTCCTCTTGACCTACAAGGTCCTGAGAGGCCTAGCTCCATCCTACCTGGAGGAGCTAGTGACACCTTATCAGCCCAATAGACCGCTCCGCTCTCAAAACGCTGGTCTACTTGTGGTTCCCAGAGTCTTTAGGAGTAGATTGGGGGGGCGAGCATTTAGCTACCAGGCCCCCCTGCTATGGAACCAGCTCCCTGTCCTGGTACGGGAGGCTGACTCCATCTCTATTTTTAAAATTAGGCTTAAAACCTACCTCTTTGAAAAAGCTTATTGTTACTAACCTTGTAGTTCAGTTACTATCATAGACAGACTAATGATCATACTTAGGGGTCGTCTAATCACTAGGTTAAGATACTAGTTATGCTGCTATAGGCCGAGGCTGAGGGTCCAGAAACACGATCACCTGACAGACCTCTGTCACCACACTGGTCATGGTTTCCTCTCCTCTCCTCTCCTCTCCTCTCCTCCTCTGTCTCTACCCATCTGTCCATCATCAGGAGGGTCCCCCTACATGGTCCTGGTCCTGCTCAAGGTTTCTTCCTGTTAAAGGGGAGTTTTTCTTTGCCACTGTAGCTTGTCTGGGGTTAGGCCCTGGGATTCTGGAAAGAGCCTTGAAACTATTTTGATTGTAAAAGACCCTATATCAATGAAGACTGATTGATTGATTGACTGAAAACCACAGGGATCAGGGCTGTCTCGGGGGTGCGTGGATTCGCCACCTTTGAAGGAAAATCTGCATATTTACGTTTTGATTTAGCTCCACCGAAGATCTGGGTGATGCGGTCGGGCCCGTGTGTGTTAGCGTTAGTTTCACCTTCATGCCTCTAATGCTGCTTCCTCTGCCTTTCGTCACACCAGGCTGAGCAAAGCCATCGAGAATCTCCAGAACTTCTCCCTGGATGCCGACCCGTCTTTCAGACATTTCCAGCTGGACGTCTCCAAAGAGCTCAAACTCCTGACGGAGCTGAACTTTATTCAAGGTGAGCGAGGGGGGGGGCGAAGGAGAAGAGACAAAGGCCCGAAGGCAGCGAACCACTGCTATGAAGTCTAGTCATCCTACAGAGGGTGCAGAAACAGCAGCGTAGCAACAGAGGCGGCTGGTGGAAAATATCGTAGGTGTGAATTCAGCACGAGGTCAGGTCTAATAACCCTAAACAACTACTGGATGCCAGTGTTACAATAGTAACGATTTGAATAGTGTTACACATTAATATAGTACGATGTCCAAACTGACTGAATGTGCCACATAAGAGTTTTTTTATTCATTCAAACCAAGATTTTAACAGCATTTTTGAGCGTTTGCGAGGGTGATATTTTCAGCGCCTTAAATTCTGTGATGCTGATTGACTGAAAATGTATTAAATTGCCCTGGCGACGGTACGTGATTGGCTAATTCGCTGCCCCGCTTCCCCCCTCCATACGCGTTTGTCTGTGGAAGTCAGGGGTCTCCAGGTCCCCCCCAGAGTTCCGTGTGGCTGCAGGTTCTGGTCCAACCCAGCAGCAGCAGCACCAGACTGGACTCACTTCATCAACTCATCTGAGTCTTCAACAGCTGACGGGTCAAACTGGGTGAGCTGGACTGGTGGAACCAGAACCTGCAGCCTCACGGCCCCTTTGGGGGAGAGGGTGGAGACCCCTGGTGTAAGTTCATTGGTGAATGAGTGTCAGTCGGTGGTTTATACACTTCATATTGCAAGTTGGCACACACATTAGTGGGTAAAAACGATATTTATAGAAATTATCTATGACATTTTCCCCCCCTCTTATCAGGGTGGGCGTTCCCCTATGGGCCGGCCCGGGACCACACAGCACCCCTTGAACATCCGTGGGGTCGACACTGACATTACTGTTAATGTCTCACCTGTAGTTTGATGCAGAGCTGAACGTGATAGACTAAAATCACCTTTTAACTTCCGTGGGTGTCCCATTTTAAACGTGTGGTTGTGCCAGCTCCCCAGGCCCCGGTCCTCGACACCCAGCGTTCCCTGGCCTACGACCAGCTCTTCCTGTCCTGGCGGCTGCCCCCCGACTCGGCCCCCGCCTGGAGCTTCTCCGTGGAGTATCGCCGACGAGGCGTGGTGCCAGGGGGGGGGCGGCCAGAGGGGGGATCCGCGGAGGGCTGGCCACCGCCCGGTGGGGCTGGCAGCGCCTGGACGAGGTCAGCGGGAGCAGCGCGGTGATCGACAGGCTGGAGATGGACAGCGTGTACGTGCTGCGGGTGCGAGGCTGCAACAAGGCGGGCTACGGCGAGTACAGCGAGGAGGTGTACCTGCACACCCCGCCCGCCCCAGGTACGCGAAACTCACGCTTCAGGTGACGCTTCTGACACGTTTCCTTGTCTTGTCTGATTTTTTTGTTCTTGTTTTTTTTTTTTTTTTTTTTAGGAACTTTGGAACAGTTTAAAACACAGGTGTCGGAGTTCGGTCCTCAAGGGCCGGAATCCGGCCGGGTTTTCCAATCTGCTTCACCAGAAGCAGACTTCCACCTGGTCCATACACCTGGTCCATACACCTGGTAGATCGGAAAACCCGGCCGCCTAGGACCGAACTGCAACACCCCTGGTTTAAAAGTGCTCCCTGCTGTTTCTGTTTAACGAGTTAAAGAAATAAAATACAGCAGCAGGAAACGATAGATCCTGTCTTCCATTCATTCCACACATTTGCTATTTTCAAAGATTAATCGTGCATTTTCTTCTTTCTGTTCTTCCCATCCTCCTCTTCCTCACCTGCCCCACCACTTCCTTTCCTCCAAACGCGCCCCCCCCCCTCATATTCTCCACCCTTTTCTCATGTTTTATTTCCATTTCACAGCTTTGTCACCATCGCTGCCTCCACGTTGCCAATCTCCATGCCTCCTGCACAACGTAAGAGCATTCATGCCTCCAGACCGCGGGTCTGCTCCACGGGGCCACACGCTTTCTACACGCATCACCTTCCTCTTTGTGGTCCGCCCCCCCCCCCAGTCCATTCACGCTCTCGCTCATCCGCCCTGCGCTGGGAAGCGCCGACGAGGTTTGCAGCTCGTTAAGACGAGGGCTTAACAGCGCGGATCACATTCAGATCCGGGGCTCTTTGAACTAACGGTGAAGCTGAGTGATTGGTGAAGGTGTACCCTGTAGGTGATTCACCCCCCCCCCTTCTGCCCCGCGCTGCTGCAAATGTTCCCTCTGTTAATGCAAAACAAATCAACAGTACGTCCCCCCGCGGTGACACCTCGTGTGTTTCTCCCCCGAGCCTCAGTTTGGTGCGGTTGGAGGAGGTGCATGTGCTCTGTGCTCCTCTCCGTTCCTTTGTCTCCTCCCTGTGCTGCTCTAGATACTCTAGATCTGTATCTCTGAAACCCACATCGATTGTTTCCTCCTCTTCTTGTCTGACTCACGCCCACCCCCCTCCCCCCCTCCCTCTCCCCCTCCCCCTCCCCTCCAGTGCTTAACTTCTACCTGGACTCCCGCTGGGGTCTCCACGCCGACCGGCTGGTGGTCAGCAAGGAGCAGCGGGGCGCCCGCAGCATCCCGGGCCTCTCCCTCTTGCAGGCCGCCGACCACGCCCTCACGTCCTGCCACCTGACCTCCGACCTCCTGGTGGGGGACGTGGCGATAACGCAGGGGCGGCACTACTGGGCGTGCTCGGTGGAGCCGGGCTCTTACCTCGTCAAGGTGAGAGGGCTTGAGTCTCCGTCACGCGTGACGCCGCCGCATCGACCGCGCGTGCATGCACCTTGACCTTTGACCTCTTTTCCATTGAAGAAATAATTGAATCTGTGAAATCCAATATGTATATAATTCAGTTCAGACGTTTAAAGGTCTGTTACCATGACAACGAAGGTGGATTAGACTGGCTAGATATCAGGAGTGGGGGTCGAACCCACGAGGGCTACTGCCCATTGGATCTTAAGTCCAACGCCTTAACCACTCAGCCATCCTGGTGTGTGTGTGTGTGTGTGTGTGTGCGTGTGTGCGCGTGTGTGTGACAACCCTTGTCTCATTGTGCACAGGTTGGCGTCGGCCTTGAATCCAAACTCCAGGAGTGGTTTCATCTTCCACAAGACATGGCCAGTCCTCGGTGAGAAGCCGAAACACGAAGCGTAAACGAACCCAAATAAAGGTGAAGGTTGTTGCTGGGTGACGCTCATAACCGTTGCTGCGCCCCCCCCCTCTCCCTCCTCAGGTACGACCCGGACAGCGGCCACGACAGCGGAGCAGAAGACAACCTGGACTCGGCCCCTCCCTTCTGCTTCCTCACCATGGGGATGGGGAAGATCTACCTGCCCCAGCACAGCTACCAGCACCACGGCAACGGCAGCCGAGACAACGGGCCCTCCTCGCCCACAGGCCTCACCTACCCGCTGCCCCCCCGGCTGGGCGTGTGCCTCGACTTCGAGAAGGGCCGGGTCACCTTCTACGACGCCCACTCCCTGCGGCCCCTGTGGGAGGGCCACGTGGACTGCTCCGGTCCCGTGTGCCCCGCCTTCTGCTTCATTGGGGGAGGGGCTTTGCAGCTGCAGGAGCTGGTGGCCAATCGAAACGCAGATCAGACGCCGGTCAGACGGGTAACCATCCAAACCCGCGTCTCTAGTGTAAATAACAACTGACGGCTGATTCGCTCGGAGGCTTTACGGTACTTTGGAATGTAATAGTGAAATATTTACCCCGCTAGAGCAAAAAAAAAAAAAAAAAAAAGTAGACTTCTCAGCGATTTTGTTTTATATTTACTTTTCTTTGTATGACAAAAATGTTTCTATAGTAAAAAAAAAAAATATGCAATTTAATTACTTTTTGTTGCTTGTTTTATACATTTTTGCTATATGCGGTTTTGCAAAAATTACGGCTAAGTAGTGTCCAACACTTGATATGAAGTTATACCCCTAATGCTCGCACTCGTAGCCTGCAACGCTGTCTGCATACATTTATGAGGCTGATATAGATGCTGCGTCACACATTCCACGTCTTTGATGGGAAAAGCTTTTGCTTTAGAGAAAGAGAGTCTTATGGCATCAATTTTTTTGAACCTCCAACTTTGTTTTCGCGCACAGATGTATTTGCAAACACTTTCACACAGCTATGATCCCGACTGGAGTCGTTGTTTATTCTGGGCTGTAAACTTGTTAAATAACAGATAGAGAAGAATAATGAGGCAATATTGTAATTAGGAGCTCCAATTATACCTCTCCTGCACAGTTAATCACTGGTTTCCACTGCTGTGTGTGTGTGTGCGTGTGTGTGGGTGGGTGTGTGTGCGTGTGTGTGTCCTTGTGTCATTGTGTGTATTTATCTCCCCATGTCTGTGGCTTAGCTGACTTCATGCACTGACGGTTTGAAGTTTCTTTTTTTAGATTCCGATTGTAAGTTATAGAGCATCTTTCGAAAATGATAATAATAAAAAAGATAAGTAAGATTAAATCCATGTCAACCACAGCTGCTGGCAGAAAGAAAAATAAAACGAATAAAAGAGAATTCTTTAAATTGCTTTTTGGTAGTCTTTATTTGAACTCGCCAAGTGAGGTTATTCCTACCGCTGACCACTAGGTGGCAGCAAGAGACAGAAGAGAGGCGTTTTCAACGCGTTAACCAACAGGTTAATAAAGAATAAAGTTAATGATTAGTTCAATCAATCAGTCAGTCAATCGATCAATAACATTTATTTGAAGCCACCACTTGAAACAATAATAATAAATCAAAATGTTACAGATTTCAAAAGTATATTCCAATCAAATTTTATTTATTATGTCCACATGCATTCTCACACTAATGGGCCATAAAACTATACCTACTGGCTTGTCTGGATAAGCAAGATAAATTAAATAAAAAAAAATCATTAAACTTTATAGAATAGGATTTGCTGCCAAACGCTCTTAAATGCCTAGAGGTCAGCCAATCCGTTTCCATTGTTTACAGACGTGCAATAAAAACTTCTCATTCTGCTGCTCACTGTAACATATCCAGCAATGGGCTGACTATGACATCACCCCCCCCCCGCCCCCCCAAAGTATGACATGTATTGACAAATGAAACGCAGGCCTTGCAGACTAACAAACACATCCAAATATTCAGTGTTTGGGGCTTTTTTGTTTGAAAGTTAAACGCTCACAGGATTATTATACATCCTATCTGTGGAATTTTGGCTGAACGTCACATCTTCAGTGGGAAAACTAACAAGAGACGGCCATCTGCTTTCAATAGATATCAACACCTCACACGTGTAGGTGCTTACCATTCCGTATGTAAATTTTAATCGCTGGAGTTTACCTTTTATGAGCTTCAGTATGAAAATCCACATGTGCGTTTAATTGGACCCATATTCAACAGGAACTGAACGGGGATTTGCGTTTGACTTGCCCACAAAGGGAAAATAAAATTGTGGAGGAAAAAAAAAAAAAAAGAAAAGAAACTTAAAATATATAGCATGCGGCCTTAATATACGCCAAGAATCTTTTTCATTTAACGCCCTAATGCACACAGATGAATATACGGCCTCTAAAGGGAGGTTTAGCCGCAATCCCCGGTGATATAGAGGACGTGGAATGTACTGTGGAGCAAGAACGCAGCAGCAGACAACCCTCCACCCGCCCTCCGCCGCTTACTGCACCTTCCATCGTCCAAATCTGTAACAGATTGGGTTTAGTCTGACTGGAGGTATGCAGCCACAACACCACACGTAGGGGTCGACATAATCCCTCCACCGAGCATTAAGCACACAGCATGGGCATTCTTCGTAAAAAACCTGGTGGGAATTACCGACGCGTAATCTCCCCGATCATCATTTCGAAGAGATGGAGATGGAGATGGAGATGGAGGGGGGGGGGGGGCTCTTGTTAAGGGTCCCGCTGAAAACACAGGAAAGATTCGGTTAAACTCCCCATAGTCCCGGACTACGTGGAGCTGAGCTCCGCACCCCAAAAGGCCCGCGTCGTGTTCGCCGGGTCTCGCCCCGGAGCGGAACGCTTTTGTTTACGCGGAACCTGCTGAATAATATTGTGCCGAGTCAAAAACCATTATCTGGGATCTCCGTGATGGGGGCCGGCGGGAGGAACTTAGTGGGCAGTGGAATCATAAAAAAACAAAACAAAAAACAACCAAAAAAACCAAAAAAGGACACGAGGCGGACGTGCTTGCGCCGCCGGCTCGGCTTCCGAAAACGCCGCCGCGCGCTTTGCTGCAGCGGCGTTTTTCCGCCCGATGGAAGGGGCGGATTAATTATTAATCCGCGCCGCGCAAACGTCTTTGTCGCAGCCAAAAGGAGGCGAGGGCTGAGCGCGTAACAGGTTGCTCGCCGAAGAATCATTCACCGTCGGCTGACTCAGTTTACTCTGCCATTAAATCCAATAAGGGCGTCTCGATATCAGTCTTCCAGACGCGGCTGCTGCTGAAACATTTATGCGTCTTTCTGGTGGATCCGTCCACCCGTGAGACGGAGCGCCATAAATAATACACAGCCAATGCTTTTATTGCATTGATAATCTGAATGGTGCAAGGGGGGAGAAAAAACAATCAGCTAAATGTAAGAGGCTTTGAGGCCTCCGAAGAGCCATCTTTCTTGACAGTAGTAAATGCGAGCTGACAGTAATGCTGGACGGAGAAGATACCAAATACTAGTGAGATGGGCTTTTTTATATTTTTTGGGGGGGCTGATTTGGATTTGTATTGATATTCCAGTGCCATCTTCTAAATCAGGGGATTTTCTTGACATGGAAGTACCAAGTGTTGTGGATTATCGCTAGTTTATGCCGTAAATCAACAAATCCGCGGTGCATTTTGACATTTAAAGGGCACACGTTACGCAAAGCTCCCTTTTTTTGGAGCTTTAGTCCATATACTGGTGCAGCCGAGGGCCTCCCCACCCCGTAAATATCAGTTTTGGCTAACTAATTCCATGTTCCGTAAACTGCGGTCGTCTGTAAATGTGTCTCAAAACGGTCCGATTGGCGCTTCCGCCCTACTGTTGCGCAACAGTTGGGCTGATGAGAATAACTCTACTCACTAATATCTCCCTCCACGCAACCGCAGCTACCTGTGCAAGGGCTCCCCTACGTGAGGATCGGCGGTTCAACTAGCGTCTGAGGGCGGGGCGAAAACGGTGTGTGGGCGGGGCAAAGATCGTCTGTGGGCGGGAGCTCACGGTAGGATTTAGAGGGAAAGGTACCAAGATTTCCTTTAGACATCAAGGAACCAGGCTGATTGGCAGAAAAGAAGCAGAACACGTCCCCCCTTGATGCCCCTGAAGGCGTCGGACACCCGCCCTTCTCTCCGTCGTTCATACTTGGTTGATGCCGCGAAAAGAGGAAGCTGAGTTTGGCAGCAGTGGGCAGCTGCTAGTTGAAATGCAACGAGGTTACAGCATGCCTCTGATGCATTAGTGATGCGGATGATCGACTGCATCCACCATTACTGCAATATGATGAGACAAAAGTGGATTATCGATGCCCTTCAAATACTCAAATGCTACATAAATGTTAATTCAATAGGTCAATAGGCACATTATTCATAAGCTCTTAAATAACCCTGTCAGATCCAACTTTAAACGATATCGAGGAGAACAAATGTGATGATGGTATGAAGTAATTCATCTGAAGCATCTCTCCTTGGGTCAAAACTGCCATAGCGACGCCCAGATTGCTTCATTAGCACGGAGTTCATATCAGGAACGAGCAGTTTGGTCGAGTGTTTGTGAGGTCAAACCAACCCGAACCAACCCCGGCAGCTTGTGGTTGCTCCTCCAGCCTTGTTATCTAAACCATCAGTCTGAAGAATGGATGATTTAGCCCCGCTGGGCGCTGCCTCCAGCTCTCTATGCTCCTCCAAGAGGTTTCGCCTCAGACCGTGAGAAAGGAGGCAAAGCTTCAAATGTAGCTAAACATGCTGACCTTAAAAAGTGCGCGAAACCTCGACCTTTTCCCGTCCGTTTTAAAGTACGCGCATACATAAACGTATAAATCGTTGCAGTCCAAGACGAACAGACGTCAGGGTCCTATCCTGCGGGGGTGATGTCATAGCAACGGTCCGTAGCTTTGAAATAAGAAAGCGTAAGTCTTTGGGTTCATGCGATGACTGGATTAATCTATATAACACACTCGCTGTCCCTGAGGTGCACATTCAGAGCCGGGAAACTATAGATATATGCTTTTACACTCCCATTGTAACGGAAAGAATATTATTGTTTCCATAAAACTAAAGTGTGGAAGAGCTTTTAAGCTTGACTGGCGATGCAAACATTCTTTACAAGAAATGGCGTGGGCAGGTGAGGCTCTGTTGCGTGTGCGGGGAAAAGGTCAGGGCGTCGGGGGGGGCGCTCCATGTCGTCCGCGTCTCATCCATTCAGGCTGTCAGTCAGTCAGTCGCCACGCAACAATACGTTGAGCGGTTTTCCGCCGCGGTCAAACATGCTGAGTCGGGCCTCGCTCACCCCTGCGCAGTTAAAATTCCAGGTCTTTGAAAAGGGAAAGGCGAGTCAAATCAGTATGTCAACAGGGGATGTGTAAACCACACGTTTCCTGGACGTCTCCGTCAGGACCAGCTGTGCATACATCACAGTCTGCGTGGTGTGTGTGTGTGTGTGCGCGCGCGCGTGTGTGTGTGTGCAGTCGGAAATAAAAGACAGAAGTGGGGAGAGATGGAACTGGAGGGAGATAAAAAGACAGACGCGCAACAACGCGCGCACGGAGAGAAGGCACGTAAAAGCGGTCGTATTTAACGCGGGTGCCCCGCTGGAGCTCTCGTCCCATCTGTCACCCTGTCAGAACCTTACGATCGGGGCGAACGAGCCCCCGAAACCCCGGAAACCTTCAGCTGTCGCGTTCTGGGCCCCAAAGTCAAGAGTCCTCCCAAAAAAACAAGACAAAACCTCCCCCCAAAAAAACTGCTAAGAATCAATCATCATCACGCGGATGTTCGCCCGGGGGACGTGACAGGGTGCACGGCCCCCGGGGGCGGGACCTAATCTGGCGGAACAAGTACGGACATCGTCTAATGAGGGACCGAAGGCGAAACGTAGCGCGGAGGCTGGATTTAATGACTTTGTGCACGTCACTTCATGCTCAGCCTGACATCTAATGGCTCCCTTATCGCCTCCCTTATTGCGCAATAACCATGTTGGCTACCCAATTTATTTGAAATAGCCCCCCCCCGTCCCCCCCCCACCCTTTCCACGTGCACGCTACATACATTTTACATCGATTTCGTAACGACAGGACACGGATGCCCGGCGCCATGTCCGCCGGCCCCCCGCGGTGAGCGCACCAAACTGACCCACATGAGCACGTTTCTAATCGATAGCGCCTCCCGTGAGCCAAACGTTGAAGGAAGCGGTGCAGCCTAATTCCAAAAGGCTTCCGGGGAGGGGTGTGTGTGTGTGTGTGTGTGTGTGGGGGGGGGGATTTATAACCATGTGCCAATTAGTTCCACTATCAATAATGGGAATACTAAAGGACGCTGTGTTCCAGGGTTGGACGAGAGGAAGCTAGACAGAGGTGTGTGTGTGTGTGTGTGTGTGTGTGTGTGTGTGTGTGTGTGTGTGTGTGTGTGTGTGTGTGGCTGGGGGAAGTGGGGGGGTATCATCAGGCATTCGCCTGCTGTTCACTGTTAATGGCTTCAATGTTATACTGACAAAAAGCATCACACACATACATTGCTGGCAAGGGATGTTGTGGGGGTGATGGGTGGGGTGTGTGTGTGTGTGTGTGGGGGGGGGTTGTTATGGGGCACAATTACACGGGCCGTGAAGATAATAAGCGAGGACGTCTGCTAAAGGTCAACAAACAAAGCTGTTTTGGGACAAACACGGGCCTTGTGATCAGATTCATTAGGACAGCATTGGAAGCATGCAGTGGGGGGTGGGAGTGGGGGGGGGTGTTGGGATGGGGGGCCCACATTCCTCTGCCGCTCCGCCGAGGCCGTCGTGGCAGCTGAAACAGGTGTGCACCTTTACCCGAGGCCTCCGAGGGAAAGGCGGGGCCCCAGCGCGGTTCGGGGGGGCGGTCACACTCGACCAGACGATGACCCCCCCCTCCCCACACACTCGCCTGAGTGGACGCAAGAGTTCATTAAGAGGGTCTTAAGTAGCGCAGGGGGTTGGGGGGGGGGTCACAACTATTATCTCTGCAACTCAATACAGGCTCTCCACCGTCCACGAGTGATCTCGGTTCGAGGATATTTAGCAGCAGATGGCTCGTCGGCGTCCAGCTTTGATTCCAGGACCCCCCGATGGGCGCTATCACGGGGCCCCCGGGGGGGCGCCCCCCCCCCCTCAGCGGGGGTGCGACACCGCTGACTCTCACCTGTCTGGAAAAAAGGTCTCAAACGCGGTTCACAGTCGAACGGCCAATGTGGCTTTCACATTCAGGGGAAAGAAAAAAACCAAAAAAGCCAAAGACTCGGGGACAAGCAGGCCGGAGATGCAGAGATTTACAACCTCCATAAAGAGCGTCGCCGTGGGAATGCAAGAACAACATTAAAATTAACTGTCATCGACACCAGAGTTTAAACCGCAGCTGTAAATATCTTCATCTATCGTAACGTTTAACGGCGCGGCCTGCGACTCGAAGGCCCCGGGACCTCTGAGCGTGTCTTCGTACGGAGTATCGTGACGCGGGCCTGAAGCGCGGCGGGCCAAACCGCGCTCTGGCTTTCCGCATTTTTTGATAAATAATAAAAAAAACGCGCGCTCGTCGGAGGGAAAAACACGAGATTTTTTTTTTTTTTTTTTTCCCCTCCGACGGAAGCATAAATCATTTTGTGGTCTGTCAGACTCCGACTTCGACGTTTTCTTTTGGACTATAATCGAGAGAACGCGATCGCATTCGGCTACATCTCAAAGGCGAAAACAGCTTTCTTTCTTTCTTTTTTTTTTTTTTTTAAAGAGAATTACATCCACCTTGTTACGACCGGCCCCGATAGTGACGCAACACTTTTCCCAACCATGAAAAAAAACCCCAAAAAAACAACAACGCACATCTAATGACACCACATCACAGAGCAATAGCTCCCAGATCAGGAAACAGTGGCTTCCTGTTTTTGAGCCTCTATTGTTCCAGCATTTTCATACATACCCCCCCGATACACCCCCCCTTCCCTCCAGCCTGGCTTTCTCACCCTCTCTTGCTCCACACGCTCGAGGTATTACGCAACAATTATCAGAGCCAAATCTCGGGCCTTACATGGTTACACAGCGGTGAACTTTCTTATCGGAGCTTTTCATTCAGCTAATATTGACAAAGCCGCGGACGCAGAGTCGATGCAGCTCGGCTCTTTTTATCTGCGTCTCGCATCGCCCCTCCTTGTTGTGGGAACTTGCGTGGAACTGGGGGTGCTGTGTGCACTTGGTTTATTGCTCGGTTGAAGGTGTTAGGAGGGATTGGAGGAAAGTCTGGATAAGCAACAGCTGGATTTAATGCACCATTAAGGTCACCGGTTGTTCAAGCTGCACCTGCAAATCCCCTGATTTCACCCCCTCCACGACTAAACCTCTTCTCCCCTGTGTGCTCCCTCCCCTCTGTCCCTCTCGTCTTTCGTCCACACACACTCGCTCACCCTTTCTTTCGCATTCTTGGCCCTCTCAGCTTTTCCTCTGTTGTTCCTTTGGCTATGAAATCTCCCTCTCTAGTTTGCGGTGCCCTACATTTCCTTTTATCCCATTTTATCTCGCTTTCTCCTCCTCTTTCCATCTCCAGCGCTCTCATGGCTCTTTTGGTCTCCACCGCCCCCCCCCTGCTCTCGGGCTGTTGTGTTGTGTCTGCCAGGCCTTTCTCAGCTGGAGCGCAGGTTTCCTGAGTACTGGAACGGAATACGGCCTGGCAGGGAGGTAGACTGAGAAAAGGCAGCTCGAGCGTTCCCACCGTGTGTCACAATCTCACAATGCTGCCCGGTGTTGTTAAACAAAATAAAATTAAAGGTACCCCGCTGGAGAATTACTTTGCTGGAAATTGACTCATTTTACCTGAGTAAAACCCTGATTACGTGCTGCCCCCCCTTTTCCTGCAATAAAAGGAAAAATATTCGCAACAGGCAATTATTTGTATGCGCTCATTTAAAGGTTGAATACTTAACAGACCAGCCGCTTAATGAATTAATCGGGGTGGAGGGGATCTGGAGTTTATCCCAGAGGTCTCCAGGTGAGAGGCAGGAGTAGACCGCCCTGGGCAGGTCATCAGTCCATCGCAGGACACACACACACCCACACCCACACCCACACACACACACACACACACACCCACACACACACACACACACACACCCACACACACACACCCAAGCTCCACTCCTCCAAACTAGATTCAAACCCAGCACCTCCTCGTTATGAGGTCATGGTGCTCTGATAAACTGGAGATTTTTTTTAATCCTCAATAGTTAGAACTAACAATTGGTGACTCTCGTCAAACCACATTTGACTATACGTCTTTGACGTTTTCCCCACACACATTTGTGTCAGATATAGTAATACCTCCTCCCTCTCTGACTCTGCCTCAGCTTACTGATGGGGCAGCATCAGGTGGAGCTGTTAATACTTTATGTAGGACACCGCATTTATCAGGGCACAATCCACTGAACTATAAATATTTCACAAATGCAACTAAAAGCAATACTTGAATAAATATTCTTACATAAGTGTGTGCACTTAAATGTCATAATGTCTCCTTTTTGTTGGGGGGGGTTAGGGTAAGGATGCTGCTTGAAATCTGGTTCAACTACCAAAGTTTAGTGACTAATGCTACAATATATAGCAACAGCGAATGTGTCGCTTCACCAGAAATTGTAGTTATGCAGTTATTAATTGTAGTTATTAACCGTGTTTTGGGGTCTTTAAACACGATTTAAACATTTTAGAGTGGCTTCCAGACTGGCACATCAGTCTCTGAAGAGCGCTAATGCGGCGGCTCTGGCCGGCATCTCGTGTCACTTGAACCATTACGTCACCGGAGAAGATAAGCAGCAGCATTTCTAAGAATAAATATCGAACTCTCAAAGTAGTCCCCGTCCTTCTGAGTTCAGCACGAGAGAGAGGGGTCTGTGCGGTTAGGTGAACGAGAAGGCCGAAGAGCAGCAGAGGAGAGCCTGGGATCACACAGGAGGGCTTCTCCCCGGGGAGAATTCAACTGGTGCCGCATGGCTCTTTAATTGGGAGCATTTATAGATTACTGTTGACTTGTACTGCTAATCTAATTTTGACAATTACTTTTCTAAATTAAGAGCATTCTCTGGAGAAAACAATTAGTGGCCTAATGTATGGAAATGCCGCGGGGGGGGGGGGGCTCATTAAAGACAGCTGAAATAAACTGTCTTCTATTTCACAGCTGTCGAGATATTGATGTTCTTAATATACCCCCTCCCCAAAGAAATTAGCAGCAGTATTTTAATTAAACAGCACGCAAATGTTAGACGCAGAAATGAATCTAAGAATCTATCACACAAAGAGCTCAGTCACTGTACAAATGGATGGAGTGGTGTAAGAATTAATAAAACATAAAAGAAGATAAATATTGTTAAAAAAAAAAACACTGTTAAAGTGTGTTGTGCGCGTACATAAAACAGATATACCGGTAAAAACATTGAATTGTTGCTTTTCTGGTCTATTTTTCAACCCCAACAAAATCGCGACTACATTTCCCGTCGAACCTTGGGCGTCGTGACGTCATACACCAGCGCGCAACAGACGTGGCAGCAGGAAGACGGGTAAACACGCCGGCTTAATGACTTTAAAGCTTACTGCACACACTGCCCGACAGATTCATACTTTGTTAGGAACGTTCGCCTTCACGCGGCTGTTAAATTGGCATCGCCCGGCGGCAGATCGCCCCCCCCCCCCCCCTCCGCGTCGTAGCGTTTATTTTCGTGGCGGTGCTAAAGCTAAGCTAACTGACAGGGGCGACCAGACCCGGTGGATCTGATCTCTCTCTCTCTCTCTCTCTCTCTCTCTCTCTTTCTCTCTCCTCCAGACGGGAATCCAAAGCTGTCGCCATGACCAAGCTGATGCAGTGGCTGCTGGGCGCGTCGCTGCTGGCGGCGGCCTGGGCCCTGGTGGCCTTCGACCCGCTGGGGCTGGACCTGCCGCGCAGCTGCCGGGAGGCGGCCTGGCCGCTGCCCGCCTACCTGCTCGTCTCCTTCGGCTGCTACTCCCTGGGGGTCATCGGCTACCGGGTGGCCACCTTCAACGACTGCGAGGAGGCCGCGCAGGAGCTGCACATGCACATCAAAGAAGCCAGGGAGGACTTGAGGAAAAAGGGCTTAAGGTTTTAGATCACCAAGGACCCTGACTTTTCTAGTGACTCTTGTGTATGTTTTGCTTTTTTTTGGAGGGGGGGTTCAAACAGATTTTGGAGGTACCCATGTGTGCAAGGGATGCCTTCCTTCCAAGCGTGAGCCAGGGGTTTATGTGCACTTTAGATGTCCGCCTGGAAACGTCCTACTTTGTTTTGTTTTTTTTAAATAAACGCACGTTTCCTTTTCTTTCCTCGCCGCTCTTTGTTCTGATCAGAATCCCATGTTTGCAGTTCTGAACCCAATCAAATGTTTGGGGAAGTTTGTTTCGTGGCCGGGCATCTGCGTCTTAAAACAAAACCAAGGGGAAAAAAAAAAAAAGCCTGCCTCTGCTCGTTTTAGGAGTTTCCCCGCTGTGCGAGAACAAAGCGCGGCGTAGCCGGAGACATCATTATATGGTTTCAAACGCTCAGACGGTTTTTCAAACAAACGCAAAAGACTCAGCGATTCCCCCGCGCGAGCTCTTGCCTGTTGTGCCATTTGGCTGCGGCCCCCGTCGCGCGGCGCTCCGTAACCCCCGTCAACGTCCGCAAGCTGTTGCACGAACGGGCTGGATGAAAGGCAACCTGTTATTTACCAGAAAATCTCCTACATGTGCAATTACACAAAAGGCCTCTCGTGATGGGCAGTTAAGCTCCTACTTGTCATTAATCACTTTTCTTTTCATTGTCATCACTTTCCCCCTCCGAATCTTACTTTGAACGCATCCATCTGCTCTGTTCTCTGCAGGCAATCAGAGGGAAGTATAAAACAGATCTGGGCAAACATTCAAGCAGCCAGGCACAGTGCAACATATGTGTGTGGAGCATGCCCGCCCCCCCCCTGTAATCCCTTGTTTCAGGCATCGTGTTGAACTCCCTTTGGCTCCGACCCTGTTTCAGTAACCTCAGCGGGTGTGTCATGTGTAGAGGACAGGTGGGAGATGGGGGGGTGCTCCCACAAGAGGGAAGGAACTTTAGATGCTTTGCGGGATTCCAGCAGTGAGATGTTTGTGGGGTTTTTTCTTGCTCCTACTTTCAGCCGTGAGGTCAGACGGCGGCGACCTGAAGTAAGGCTGTGCTCGCCTGTGCGTAATGGCGACAGCTCCGGCTCGCCGTGTCGATTTCTCTCATCGGCGGAGCTTCCGGAGGGTCAGAAAGTTGACTGACGTCTGTATCCCCCGCCCCCTCCTGCTCCGCTGTGCTATTGGATGGTCACACAGAAGGACGCAGCGACGAGGAGTCAGTCAGACGCCGTGCTGCGCCCACGTACGGGGCCCCACCGAGACCTCGGGCCGCCATGTCCAAAAAAAAAAGAAAAAAAAGATGTGAATTCTGGAGACACTGAGAGTAAAGCCATCTCGAGATTCGGAGAACCAAGACCAAAAAATGATAGGCTATCACGCGGAAAAGGATTTTTTTCCCCCACCCACACGTTTCGCAACAAAACCTCAAAAGCGGCCAGGGAGGAATGGAGCGATCCAGGCGGAAAGCTGCAGGAGATGAAGATTTTTATGCAGATAAAGGAAAACATGGCAGAGATAAAGGCAATGAAGCTTAATCAGAAACACAGCGCTAATGTGGGGAGTTGGGGGGGATGTGACGTCGCCACGCAGCGCCCACATGTGCTGCTTGAGCTAACGTCCTCATAAATGTGATCAGGATGTCTGAGGCACCACCTCCTCAGGGGATGTGAGAGGGTGAAGAGACCTGGAGAGACCTGAGGAAAACTACCACCTGTCTGTCTGTCTGTCTGTCTGTCTGTCTGTCATCCATCCATCTAACCATCCACACCCACCCACCTATCTATCTATCTATCTATCTGTCTATCTATCTATCTATCTGTCTGTCTGTCTGTCTGTCTGTCTGTCTGTCTGTCTGTCTGCCTATCTGTCTGTCTGTCATCTGTCTATCTATCTATCTATCTATCTATCTATCATCTGTCTGTCTGTCTGTCTATCTGTCTATCTGTCTGTCTATCTATCTATCTATCTATCTATCTATCATCTGTCTGTCTGTCTATCTATCTATCTGTCTGTCTATCTATCTGTCTGTCTGTCTGTCTGTCTGTCATCCATCCACCCACCTATCTATCTATCTGTCTATCTATCTATCTATCTGTCTGTCTGTCTATCTATCTATCTGTCTGTCTGTCTGTCTGTCTGTCTGTCTGTCTGTCTATCTATCTAGTCTGTCTGTCTATTAGATTGGTCTAATAGTTAGATAGATTATAAAAAGATTACATGTTCGTGTACACCTGTATATAGGTATATAAACACATATGTATATATATATATATATATGTATGTATAAAACCGGAATGATGACAGTTAGATTAAATTATGTTTAAAAGACTGAAGTGAAAGGAAAAAGCTGATGAAACAGAAATAAAGAAGAAACACATCAAATTTTGCTTTTAATTAGAGGGTTTGAGTCAAAGAATGTGGAATTAAAGCGTGTGCTGGAACAGCAGATATCCCTGGTGTTACAAGGGCTGAGTGAATGAGTGTGTGTGTGTGTGTGCATGACACACAGTTTTCGGGAAGAGTCCACGCCCCGATCGCAGGCAGGAGACCAGCACATTCCCTGAAGCTTGGACTCATTCAGGAACTCTGAGGTGTTTCCGTCCCATCAGTCCACCCTGACCTTGAGCAGCCGCTCAAAAGCTTTTACGCCGCTTGAGCGAAAAGGAGCTTTAAAAACAAGCTGCTACGTTCAAACAGCTTTTAATCCACGCGGGCAGCCCATCAGAACCGCGTTAAAACCCCCGTGAATGTGGGTAAAATGTCATTCAGGGGTCATCTATTGTTGCTCATGAGCAGCTGCTTTGATAATTACAGGACGGGCCTCCAGATTCAGGTCAACGCGGAAGCTTATAAATGCTGGAAATAGCCGCGCTCACATTAGATAAGGCTCCCGGTTTACGCCAGGAGACGCTAAGGCCACTTGTCGTCACGAGCTCCCGCCGGTGGCGGGGGCCGCGCGCGGAGACGGACCAGCTGGCCGTGCCAGGCCGACTCCGAAATGTGATTTTCGTCTGGCTGCGCCTGCTGGCCTCCTCCCAGGTTTCGCAGACGCGCAGCGCAAGCTCTCGTCTCGGGGCGATGACGGAGGGTTGGGCCCTTGCTCTCGCGCCGGTGGGGAGACGTTCGATTGAATTTGGGTCTAGCTGAGGCGCACATGTTGCAGAGAATACCCCTATATCGTATAAATGTGTCATACATTAATGGCTCGGAGCTCCGGCTAAAATGGTTTTGCATGTTTTCCATCATGAATGTAAAAAAGTGGTTAGGCTTTCCTTTCTTTCTTTTTTTTTAAATTTCTTCATGGAAGAAAACAGCTTTGCAAATATTATATGGAAATCCAAACCATAAAATGCATCTGACAGCGCAAAATGATTTCAAATTATAATCACATTCATCTAGTTTCTTTTTCACTGTTACACATATTACTTAAATATAAGGCAGATTTGTTTGTTACCAAGAGGAAAATCGCGGAATTATGCGACTAGAAAGAGCTAAAGGAAAAGAAGAAAAAAAAACGGTATCGGCGACATCGGCGAACACATCGGTCGCCGCGTTTAGTAAGATAATGGAGGAAAAAGCAGGGAGATAAGACACGGTGCTGCAGCACGGCCTCACGATGATGAAATAAACATGCTTTACCAGGCATGGGTAAATTACCTCAACCTCACACTGTTGCACCTCTTACAACAACATCTCACCCCCCCTCCCACTCACACACACACACACACACACACACACACACACACACACACACACACACACACAGACACCTTTAAACTAGGCTCCTCTCTCCTCTATTTGCCTTCCCTGCAGAGTATTCATCACCGAGCTGCTACTTAAAGCATAAACGTGTATATATTTGGACGTTAAGGGCATTAGTGTGTTTGCCTGTGCTCTTGTGTTTACAGAGAGGATGCTGTCAGTAAATATGCTTAAATAAACACGCGCCGACACGAGAATCATCCAGGACTTTAAGGGGAGCGTCGGCTTTTTATTTCAGTTGCAGAGTTGCAGAGGCTGCCTCTCAAGCTTTGGCCGTCAAAGTCTTACGTAATTGACCCATAAAAATCGCTGCCCTCGGGATGTTCTTGTTTTCCGTTAGTTCTGCTCATCGCCTGGCTCCCTTCACATTCGATACCGTGTTGAAACCTTCACCGCCACCGCTGCTGCTTTACATTCGCTCAGGCGGGGGGGGCGACAAACGGAGACCGGGACGGGTTCCAGCCCAGCGGCGCCTCCGTCAGGGGTCGGAGGCCTGTCCAAGCGGCCCTATTTTACAGCCGCGCCTTTGAAAGCCGTCGGGGAGCTGTGAGGCGGTGGCACCGCCGTCTTGGTGCTACAGCTGCTTTTACTGTCACGCCCGTAAAGCTCCCCTGGGGAGGGGGGAGAGAGACGAGGGGGGGGAATATTTGAACAACGGCCTGTCATGCAACTTGCAGACAGGCAAAGTACCGTGGCGGAGGGGGAAACGAGGTGCTCCAGACAGGAGGCTTTCCAGAAGGTTGAGATATGGACCGCTGAACGATCCCACCTGCGTTCCATCTTCATTGGCGGAGACAACCTTAATGGCGGGAGACGCGTGGCTCCGGTCTGTTTTCTCCTTCTCGCCTGTTTACCTGTCTAATTATAGCACCTCTCCAGCCACATTGCTCTTTGTTCCACTCAGCTCCTGTCACATTAGGGTGTGTTGTTATCTGCGCCGCGGAGATCTTTCCGCGCTTATCAAAAGGGGGGCGGGCCAGGTTTGCTTCCACCGAGTCTTTGGTCCTTAAGATGAACGACTGAAAACGGTACGGCACAGAGGCTACGAAATGCACCGTGACGACGTTTAAGTTCCATCATGGATGTCTTAAATCTTGGGTTCAGCTTCTGTCTGTCCGTCTGGCAGCTGAGGCTTGCTGGCCCAGTCCGCATGTCAGACAAAAGATGGAAAGCGTGCTGGTGGAGGAGCCGCCAGCACACCTTCGCAGCACTGCTGAGGAACCCTTGAGCAAGGTACCACCCCCCCCCAATGCTCAGAGGGCCCTGTGTACCCTGCTTCGCCCTCAGTAAGCTGGGATAGGCTCCATCACCCTCCCCCACGACCCCACAAACAAACCAACCAACAAGAAAAACGACCAACACAACAACAAAAAAGCTCCAGGATTTATGGACTTTAAGGAGATTTTCAGAGAGTGTTGATGATGGGACCAGGAAGAGATGACTACATGATTCTGGAGGGGCTTTGACCCTTGGTCTGCTCTCTCTCCTCTAGTTATATTATCACGGCTGACTCTCATTCCACTAAAGCGACGTCAGTGAGGATCTAATGAGGCAATATCAGGTTTATTCTAATATCCCTTATTCCCAACTGGTGACTCGACTGATTGGAGGGGGAAGATTCAACATCGACCCTGGGACACTCTTTGACCTAGGACGTCACCAGAGAGCGCTCGAGACGGTTCGGGTTTGATCTTTGCAGCTTTCAGCCTGCTGCGCGTATATTCTAATATTTGGATGCAGCTCGAGCGAAAAGGAATGCGGCTTTGCAGCTCTTGAGCCTTAAATCAAAGCGGTGGGCAGGGACCGTGTTGACCCGATGATGGCGCTAAGTATGTAGATTTATGAGAGTTCATCACAGGGGCACATGAACATGTGCTCCACATTTAATGGTAATTCATCCGTCCTGTATGGATGTGGGGACATTTAGCGCAGAACCACATGGCGCGGAGGAGACGTCAGTTGATCACTTAAGTCATTTGGACTGAAGCCTCCAGAGACGTTGAGTTTCTGTCTACAAGTTCTTGGAATACCTCATTCCGGGCCAAAGGCGTGCTCCGACCAACGACGCAAACCTAACACTGCCATCGCCGGCGCCGTGCCTCCATGCCTCGCATATAATCAGAAGCAGACTGTTCTGGTTTTCCAAAAATATCCGTTTTTTTTTTTTTATTTCACATGAAAATTTCACATTTAGCATATTTATCAAACAGGTCTTTATATAATCTATGTATAGATATATATTTACACATATTATACACTTTTCGTAATTACACATGTACAAAAGTTGGTAACTTAAAAAAAGATTAAAAAAAAAAAAAAAAAAAAGAGACTGATGTCAGACACTGTTGTGCTGCGTTGATCAAGCCAGCCCCCTCCCTCGGAAAAAAAAATGGTCTTGGCAACTCTGATGCTGTGTCTTTGTCTTTTGTGTCTAATAGACATTTAGTGATTTTAAACGGCGTATATTCTGTAGGTTTAAATAGCTGTTGTCGGCAACCAGCACGGAAACACCGAGGGAACGGACGCGACCTGGACCCGCCCCCTTCCCCACCCCCACCCCCCCAGCGTCGTGTGCAGAGAGCTTAACCGGTACAGGCGGGGGCGCGACCCAACAACGAGAGAAGTCCAGCCTCTCACATCGCAGTGTTTGCTTTTGGCAGAAAAAACTAAACAAAACAACAACAACAAA
The DNA here is from genome assembly GCA_911728415.1 of Lagocephalus sceleratus. Taxonomy (NCBI): domain Eukaryota; kingdom Metazoa; phylum Chordata; class Actinopteri; order Tetraodontiformes; family Tetraodontidae; genus Lagocephalus; species Lagocephalus sceleratus. The sequence goes on along the minus strand of CAJVRN010000219.1, from coordinate 1,674,283 downwards.
AAAAAAACCAACAAAAAAAACCCCACATTATGTCTCATCGCACATCGCAACGACTTGCACACATCCTGACTCACACTTTTACTTTCACGCTTGTACTGAACTACCAGGAGGGCGAGAAAACGCCCCCCCAACCCCCCCGCCCTCGTAAACATTTCTTTTTGTGATCACATGGTATGCACAGTAACACTCAGCCCCAAACCTTATAAATTATCTTCACAGAATGTACATGCCGCACGGGTCGAGGGCGGAGCGCGCTGCTGTACGTCGCCGTCCCGCCGTGCGCTCGGGGGGCGCTGGGCTACGTTTTTTTTTTTCTCTTTTTTTACGTGCTCGCGGGGCAACGGTAGCCGCGGCGACGGCGTGTCTGTCGATGCTACATTTAGAGGAAATAATCACGTTAATGCCACTCGATACTGTCATAATAACGACACAACGTACACCGCACAACACTCAAGAGATTGGATAGTGTACAGGCAGGAGAGATGGCTGATCTTTGGCTCGTGTGATTACGCTTCTTTTGTACGCGGGGGGGTTCCAGACAGAGTTGGCCTCCTAGCTTCTGATTGTGCTCGGGCCCCTTAAGTTTTCCTTTTCAGGTCCCGCTCCTTCATATTTCCTTCTTCGCCAGGCGAGAGCTGCATTCTTCGAGGAAAAAAGGGCCCCGGGAAAATCACAAAGCCGTGAGGAGCCTTTCCAGGAAGAGAATACAGTCATCTTCGGGAAGAGAAAAAAAAAAAAAAAAAAAAGAGAGAGGAGACAAAGCACACATACTTTGTCTCGAACAGCTCGGAGTTGCTCGACGCAGGCGAGTCCGTTTGTGCTTCGCGAGCTTTAAAATCCGCCCCTGTGGCCAGCACTGGGCACGGGAAACCTGTCTTTTTGAGTCAGTGGTTTCGTCCCCACAGACCGTCTTCATTGTCGTCCCTGAAGAAAAACGCCCGCCGACGGCGGTCCTTTCATGTGCTCTCAGTGCAACAGAAGCAGCAGCGATAGCGGTCCCAGCAAGGAGAGGGCCGAGAGACGGGCGGCCGCCGTCGCCGACGAGTTAGTCCGTACGCTCTTCTGGACGTCTGGCAGGACCACCACCGGGTCGTCTGCTGGAAGATCAGAGGGGGAGGGGGCAGAAGGTCAGACGTGTGATTCCTAATGTACCTGGACGGCTCAAAGGTCAGGGGTGATTAGAGAGGACGCGGGGTCGCGCGCTGTACCTGCAGGCAGTCTGTTGGATGGGTTGTGAGCCCCGCCCCCAGCACCAACTCCAGCCCCACCCGCGCCTCCTTTGGCCACTCGGGCCTCCTGAGAGCCTGAAGGAAGAGGAAAAGGGGGGGGCATCAATTACCGCACATGTTTTTTGTCAAAGCCTAACATGACCCTCAGAGGATATTCTGCTGCTCTTCTTTCAGCGGGGAGGATAAGGAAGGGGGCCGGGGGGGTGGGGGTGAGGGAAAGGGAGGGGGGAGTACTCACCATCGGCTGCAACGACGTCCACCCGGAGCCTGAGGCAGTCTTTTCCATGGTGGTGCAAGGGTTTGGCTGCGTGGCAGAGGGAAGAAACACGGGAATTAACACCCCAACTAATGCACTCGTCCTCCCCCGGCCCATAGTTTACCTCCATGCACTCACTCACACTCACTCACTCACACACACACACACACACACACTCACTCACACACACACACACGCACAGACTTGACAAGAGAGACAGAGCAGACACGGGGACAGATCTTCGAGACGCCGTCTGGCGACCAGGCCGAACGCGTCCTGCAGTTTATCTAATTACAGCCACAGCCGGAGCCGACAACGCCGCTTTTACTCTGCGGTGGGAGCCTCGCGGGATCGGTTTAAAAAGAAGAGGTCGGTAAAGGGAGACTTGACGTCCACGGTTTTCAGGGAGTTTGGCCAGAAACTGAGAAGAGCGTCGCAAATCTCCCAGGGACGATAACATCTCACCCAGCCTACGTCAACAGCTCTCCAGCCCTCCGCCGTGACCTTCTAAGTAGTTACCCATGATTCCCATATGATGAATTTGATTCAATTCCGCGGTCCTTGATGTGCAACACGATGACCGGGGAAGTCGTCGGGCTGATCGGCCGTGTCCGACAGCTAGGTTTGAGTCATGTGAGCAGCGCGGCGTGACAAAAAGCGGCCGAGGAGGCGACTCACAGATATAGTAGTAGCTCTCCCCTTGGCGGAACTCCTTCCCCAGCGTAAACGGAGTGAAGCGCTGGAACTTCTCGGAGAACTTCTCCGGGGCGTGGGGGGCGAACGGGTGGCCGCACTCCCAACGCATCTGATCGTACGACTGCGGCTTGCACGACTCGTAGTCCTCGCGCTCCACCATGTAGAGCACGTAGCGCTCGGCGTCCAGCTGGGGCACCTCGCCTTCCGGGTAGTGGGGGCAGACGATGTCCAGGTAGTCGTTGAGCCTCACTTCCACCGTGTAGTCGTCTGAGTGGAACCTGAGGGGGAGGGGGGGGGCAAGTTATTCAGGTGTCGGGAGACTGATCACTATGGTTATACACCAGAGCAGCAATAAATATAAGCCTCAAGACCTGTGATTATATATTGATTGACTACACAGCAGCGTACAACAGGGAAATCAAAGGGAAGTCTGGGAGTCCTGGGATTGAGGGACGGATCAGGAAGAGCAGGAGTGTAAACGAGTGTGCGTGTGCGTTTGACTGGAATGGGGAGCGTGAACACAATAAGGACAGGAGCGATCGGCGGCGGACATGCGCATAAATATGCATGAGGGCGAGGCGAGCGCAGGCGCTTTTGTTTTGCAAACTGGCGCCAAGCGCGCATCGATTCAGCGGGGTCCCCCCCGGGGAGTCAGACGGGAGAATGTACAGGGAAGCGTTAGCAGTCAGTTAGGCCTTCAAGCCAGGGAGATGAGTATTGACGTCGGCGGCTCCGCGCCCGCGCACCCAACCGCGCCCGCAAGTGGACGGAGACAGAGGTCGGCGGACGGCGTAAGACGCGACGGGAGAGGAAGCCGAAGCGCACGGGACGGGCCGGGGCGTTCGGGGTGGGGGCGCGGTGACGGTCTGTAACTGCCTCGCGTCGCCCTCCCTCTGATTATAAATACTGAGAGACAGTCAGACTGTCTGCCTCCCCCCCCCCCACCACCGCTCCCCGTCCCTCCTGACACTCCTCCGCCCTCTTTACGACGGCCTTTTAAGCTAAACCAAACATCCCTCTCCTCCTCTTGGACCTTCGTCAGCGAGCACTTTCCGAAAAAAAAAAAAAAAACTTCTGAAACTTTCGAGCAACAAATCAAACCTTCCTCCGCAAACGCGGCTCTATTATTACAGCGAGGCTGCATTAGCTCTGAAAACACTCAGCCACTTTAGCTTGGCTCCGTATCAGTGGCCCATCATCCCCTCCAGCTCCCAGGTTTTCTCTCAGAAGTTTGACGAGTTTATCTCGAGCTATTGTCACTCGGGGTATTTCGGCTTCTCTCCGCCGCGCTGACTGGTTCCCGGGTCAGCTCGGAGCTAATGTTCCCCGCCGGCCGTTCATCACCGGGCCTGGAACGGTCGCGGCCCGCCTGCAGCACACACATTAACTCACTCGCTTCCCCCCATATATCAGCGGGCTAATGCAGTGGCTACCTACTGTTCGCACCCACCCCTACCCCTACCCCTGCAGACATACGCCTCCTCCCCCAGCGCTCCACTCCCAGGCGATCCTATCGGTTTACCCTCTCCTGTTGCGGAGCTCCGAGGGCGAGAGTGGCTGAAATTCGACAGACCTGAATATTTTCAAAATACACAGGGAGAATGTGTGTCTAATATAGGGGCTTGTTGCTCTTGGAATTAATACAGGGATGGTTCGGGAGGCCTCCGCTGGGAAAAAAAAAAAAAAATAAGGGAGCTGCCATCCTGTGTGTGAGAGTTCAGTTACCGCCTGCTACTTAATTATATATGCCCATTTCAAGGAATTTCTCCAAAGCCTTCAATGACCTGACTGAACACCTGGAGCATGGGAAAAGTTTCCATAAGTAGAGAGATTTCTGGATGATTCAACCCCCCCCCCCCCCCAGCCTCCGCTCGCCTTGAAAAACTAACATTTTGGGGGCATTAGCATTTGTCTGACAAGGACCATATGTTTGACAAACGATGAAAGTCAGCAGGCGAGGGCCTCGGCTGCTTGTTAGGTAATGTTGTTGTTTGTAGCCAGGGGTCTCCCTGGTGCCCCCGTGGTTTAGGGGCAGACGCTCTGGCTCCCAGGGAGCATTGACTTTAGCAGCCCCCCACCTCCACCCCCCCCTTCTCTTCTCTCCTTTTGCCTGATTGCATCCACTCAATGCTGATGAACAGATTGGATGGAAACCGCGAGGCAAAACAGCAGCGGGGGGCGATTATCACACAAGTACCCTTTCAACGCACAACTTCGCCCCCCACCACCACCACCAATAACCCCCCCAACCCGCCCGCCAACTTGCGGCGGAGTTGGGTGCGACGGGGTTAAAACATTTACCGCGGCAGTCCAGACAGCTCGGGGCTTATCTGTAGCTCGCCTGCCTTGCTCCGTTGACCAGATTGGCACCAAACTGTTTTTTCCCCCCCGCCGCTGCTTTCAATCCCGCTCGAATCGATAACAAAACAGCGCTGCTGGCTTCAGCGCGGCGGAGTTATCTCACCGGCACAAAAACTCTGGGGGGAAAAAAAGTTAAGGTGGAAAAATGGCTCTTTCACTAGCTGCTGTAGTGTGTTCCCGATGTGTTTGTCGGAGCAGGGGTGGAGGGGGGGGGCAATTAAACCACAAAAAAGGGCATTAAAGTTGCCCCGGAGGGGGGTAATTATGCCCTCCTGTTTCCCCTATTTCCAGCCCCTTTAGGGCGAGTTTAGGGGGAGTCTGGGGGGCATGAATAGATGAGGGAAGGGGGGTGGGGGTGGGGGTGGGTCAAAGGGCTGAAGTTGGAAAATGGCTTTTTGAAGTCTCTCCCAGCGGTAGCCATGCGGTTGCCTTCAAACGCCGCTGATGGAACACCCCGCTCGCCACGCTGAAAGGCCCGGCCCGGCCCAGGCCTCGTTTTCTCGATCGCAATTAGATTTAATCATCCCGTCGCCTTTTGTTCCCCTCCGAACTTTCCACGCCATCGGCTTAATTAGCCAACGGAGCAACGGGCTTTAAAGAGATCTGAGGCCCGCGAGTGGAAAGGTTCCGCCAACAGAGTCGGATCTCGCCACCTTTGGTTGAGCAGCTCGGGGGAGCAGCACCTCCTCTCCCCCGCCACGCTCTCCCGTTGTTTAGCGCGGCAATCCCCGTTTTAATGAGAGCGGCGACTGGGAGCCCCGCGAATCGACTCGCTTGATTAATTGGGGCTACAAGCCACGGTCGCATGTGCCCCGCCCCCTTCCCCCCCGTCACGGCGCAAGCCATTTAAAAAAAAAAAAAAAAAAGAAAGCGTAGTCGTCTTTCTGAGGAGGGCGGAATCGGGGAGGAGGTTTCGGCTGTGATAAGGCAGATTTCAAAAATGCAAGTAATGAAGAGTGACGATAAGAGCCGGGGGAACGCGGAGCGGTCGCATCAGTGGATCTGATGCCGGAGAGAGACCTCGGGAACTTCCGGAGCGCTCGCTCTTCCCCTCGCCCGCGAAGGAATCTTTTGATTTATTGGAGCCCCTCCAGGAGCAGAAGCCTAATCTCTTTTCTTTAATCTCTCTGACCAGCGTTTTGCTTTCTTCCCAACCTCTACCCCCTTCTTTCATCCATCCATCAGCCTCTCATCTCAGCACTCCATCGCCCTGTGGAATGCTGAACCTCTGGATCCAAGGGGCCGCAATGTGGATCAAAGGTCGGACAATCGGCAAGTCAGCACTGGAGAGTTTTATACACAAGCAGTCAGCAAGAAGGGGTCTCGAGCGTTTTAAATTCTACACGCTGCTGGGAATCGCTCCCTCTGAAGGTCGATTCGGATTTTTTTTAAGCCCCCACAAAGGCCACCATAGAACAAATTCATATACTTTAATGGCCGTGTCATCTAATAAGAGAAGCTTTGGCTTATCGACCCAGAGAGACCCGGAGCCATCCGACCACATAAACATGATCACTTTTGTCTTTGCCATTATACACACATTAATGTGGCCTAAAAGGTGACTGGCCTCTGTCATAGATGAGCGAGCTGGAATGTAGGGACCACCTAATCGGCTCATCCAAGCCTGGATTACTGGGTGGAGCAGAGGCCGAGCTCGGGTCCATTCATCAGCACCAGACCCTGCTTAATATGGGGGCTTATAGTAGACACTGAGGCCCAGAGCAGGGACTAAAGGCTGTGGACAGAGTCAGGGCTGAGGCAAGCTGGATGGACTTTTTTTTTTCCCAAAGCCTCGCTATTGTTCTCGCATAGGAGGGATTTTACAGCTTTCCAGTAGTGTTTTTGGAGTTCCATATGACACGGTAATGGCGCATGCATATGCGTAAGTGCTTTCAGCGTGGAGGGCGAGAGCGGTTAAGAAAATGCTGAAAGGTACCAGACACAGGGGATTTCTGTCAAGGCGGTTCTCTAAAAGCGACAAAACGAGGGAGGTGGCACATCAGAAGGGGGGGGTCCTTCTTCGAGATGTATCATCAGCTTTGTCGAGCTACACCGCGGTGGGTTTTTTTCTTTTTTTTTTTGTTTTGTTCCGAGCATTTATCTATTCATCCATCAGTGTCAGTCATCCCCTCCCACTCGCTGTCTGTCTTTCATCACTCAATAAGTAAACCAGATCCTCGTGTCAACCCCGTCCCCACCCCCATCCTGGACCGGACCAATCACGACTTGCCCCAATGGCATCTCAAATATGCAACTTTTTGACCTGCCGTTGGCAGAGCCGTACACAATGCACAATGCGCGTAGGGCCGGATTGTCATAGAAACAAACACGGTCGGATTCCTCCGACTCTCTCTCACCCACTCTTACGATCATTTTTTGGGCTTCGGGCTTGGCGTCACGTGACCTTTTTTGCCGTCCCCTCTCGACCGGAGTGGCGCTCCACCATTGTCAGCGCGGATCCTCGGTCAGCTCTTTTAGCCACCCAGCAGAGCGACAAAGCTTTGAGGCCAGTAAGGAAATAACTGGCTGATCCCCACAGCAGTCGGGAGGTTTAGGCGCACATATGCTCTCCCCGACTGTCTCACAGCCTCTCCAGAGCTATCTAAAGGTCAGCGCTGACACAACATTCATCATGACGCTAATATCTGTACAAGAAAGTCGATGTTGCTCAATTGATTTACACAGAGTGAACCTTTTGTGCTCAGCCACATTCTAAGCTTGGGGGTTATGGATTCCATACAGGAATTCCTGGGTGGTCTGTAAGTATAGACCATACATGGCCATTAAAATGATTTTTAAAACGCGAGATCTTCCCGATTGATCCCAGGAATGGCAGCATTTCCACAGCTGGCCTCTAGGTGGCGGCAGCCATATCTGCACAGCGAACCCAGACATCAACAAATCAGACAAGAAAAAGCAAGATAAACAAGCAAAAGTCAGACAATTACCCTTATTTACACAACAACAAAAACACAATGGGCTATTTGCAGAGATAATGATCTGACTCTTGCGGGGTAATTCTTCTTCATCCAAACACACTGTCAATGAATGTCACCAAGACTTGACAAACAAGTCTGGAGGTTGAAGACACCCCCCCTCCCCTCACCCCGAGCCTCGGTAAAGGAAAAGGGGGATGCACATGTAAACTCTCACTTGTGCTTTTGCGTTTGTGCAGAGCAGAGAGGAAGATCACGCGGGAAGGAGCAAGGGAAGTCTGCTGCCAAGATAAGGAAGAATCCCGAGGATGGGCACCGGGGGCGTGGAGAAAGACCGGCGACGACTCCAGACAGAAACCGAGATTTGACACCAAGACTCTGGGGGGTGGGTGGGGGGTTGGGTGCAAGGTCCATCACTAATAAAAACAATTCATCACTATCAATCACCGCTAATCTACTCATTTAACCTCCCTTCCAACGTGTCCGTTCTCATTAGGAGAGTGGGAAATACAATCGACTCCCGATCACAGACATCTACAGTGTTGCGTGTGCTGGTGTGTGAGAACCTCATTGTTTATTGTGCAGACAGGATACGCTGCTTTCCCGGGAAAAGACACAGCCAGGAAGCAAAACACTTCGTATGGGAACATGCTCAGCACAGAGTTGGGTAACGCCGAGAACGCGCACGAAAGAAAATTAAAACCTTTGTCCCGAGCCTCTACCTAGTGCCGTCAATAAAACAAGGCCTGCCTGTTGCACCGTAACCACATGTGGGAATCCTGAACAGGAAGAGTCGGCGGCAGGGGGGTGGGTTACAATCTCAGCGCTGTAAAGTCTTCTTACAGATGATTAGAGGGTAGATACAGGCGTCACTTTAAGGATCACTGAGCCTATGAGAGACGATTACCATTTGTCTCACATTCCGAGTATTTTCTCCCAGATTGAATTCACCAAACAGATTACAAGGCCAGATTAAACGGGGGAGGGGAGAGGCGGGGTTGGAGAAAGAAACCACTAGAATTGACTGAAGGGTCTGGAGGGGGGGGGTTAAATGAAGACTGGATTAGGGAACCTGGTTGCTTTTCGAAGAAAGTAGCTTCAGATCAAATTACTCGGAAACGGCAGGAATCCCTCCTATATTGGATACAGCTAATGACACCTGTCGACATGTTGTTTCAATCTGATTCTTTATCTCTTGGCGCGATTGCATGTATGGGAGGTAAGAGGCGGTTAAATAAGACACATACACCGTCGGTTTTCCCTTCAACACAGTCCCCGGGTCGGAGCTCTCCGCTTTATTTTAAACGCCGGGCAGATGTGGGAAGAGCAGGAAAAGAAAAAGAAGCTGGTCCTGCTGAAAACCCGAGCTTTTCATATAGGGATAGAAGCATAAGCGAGGGCTGGGGAGTACGGGGAGGCGTGAAGGAAAGGGCCAGAGCGCCTTGTGATGGTTTGCTATGGGTGCCAAGAACGATAAAAAATTCCACACCTCTTAGCGTGCCTCCCTCGCTTCCCGTGCTCCGAGAGCCGGGGCCGGAGCGGAGGAAATAATAGACTGAAAAGGGGCAGCTTGTAAAGTTGAGATAAAAGCCGGTGGTGAAGCGAAGGGGACCGAAAAGACAGGCTTCCCAGCGGCCGAGTGAAGAGGGGCCCGGCTTGAGTGGCAGCGAGTATTCAGGGACCACCGCCGTGACAGAATGACTGACAGACTGATAGAGGCTGTGCCACTTCATCACACGGCGACCTCTGACCCCCCCAATCAGTCACACCAGTTACTATTCTCTTTCTGAGCCCCACCATGAAAACCACTGCCCAATTTGTATTGGGGGCATCACAAAGAGACGGCCCAATTGATTGCGCAACCCCCCCCACCCCTCAAAAAAAAAAAACCCAAAAAAACATTCACTTGGGTGACTGCTTGAGCCAATGCACAACAATCGCGGCAATTAAACGCCTAAATGCCAGTAAAAGGCGGGCCCAGCGCGGAGGGGAACTTCTGCAGCTCTGCGAGGACCAAAACACTTATTAGATTTAAGATGAGAGAGGCCCGAGCAGGCGGGCCCAAAATACACATCCCGAACGCAACAGCGGGGCTAAAATAAACCCGATGCGATAGATGGGAGACATTAAACGGTGGAAACACTTGAAAAACAAAAAAACAGACCACAGGACCAAGTTTGGAAGGAAACCTGGCAAAGAAGGGGTGCAGCAGAGAGGGAGGAAAGATGGGTGAGCGCTCATCCTCCTATTAAACAATGGAAGAGCAGGTTGTTGCCTCATATTGTGGATGCAGCGCCAGAGGGCTGCTGGGATGATTTTAACATCAATCATAGCTCTGAGGTCCGTATGTGTGTGTGTGTGTGTGTGTGTGTGTGTGTGTGTGTGTGTGTGTGTGTGGATGGCTTTACGCGTGAGTCACACAAATCTGGTTGCGCAGTCCGAGCGAGCCCTGAAGCACAGACACACACACACACACACACACGGACGCACACACATCCCGAACAACAGAAAAAAAAAAAAAAAAGAGCCCACGTACCTACACTGGCATGCGCCTCATTTCTGGGAAGGAGCGGTGCGGGTGATTAAGCTGTTGGCAGCCGCGTCAAAAGGCTACAAATATTCGAACAAGCGAAAAGGTCAGGAAGCGCCGGATCTCGTACTGTCAGGAGAGATCTCGTTCACTCTGAAGCAAAGTAGCCATTACAGCACGGAGGAGGGGGGGGTCCGACCTTGGAAGCCTGCAGAGAAACCCCCCCCCCTACCTGGAACACGTGCACGCGTGTGAGCGCTGCGCAAGACCGTGTGTGTTTTATGAAATCCATCAACGAGCCCTGGGAGGAAGAGTGTGTGTGTGTGTGTGTGTGTGTGTGTGTGTGTGCGGAAGGGGGGGCGCAGTCCAGGGCGGTCGATCTGAGATCTGATTAACAGCTTCCATCAGACAAGGGTTGGAAAAAAAAAAAACAAAACAACCAACAACACACATTTCATAGGAAACGGATAGATATTCACACAATGTATCAACCCAGGGGTCAAAGGGCGGAGCGGATTGAAGCGAGTGACGAAGAGCAGCAAATGAAAACATCTCAGAAACTCGCTCCTTTTTCTCCGAATATAGGATTAAGAGCAGCCAAACAGATAGATTTAGCACAGTTGTCTGGAAAAAAAGCAAGTGTAAAGAGACGGATTACTAGTGCGCACACACACACACACGCACACACACACACACACACACACACGAGAACAATCACCGTTGGAGTCGACAGCACAAATACCTTTCCATCTGGAACCGCACACTGATTTGTCAGTGAAATGTTTTGTTACTATAATTACGAGCGTTCCGAGAACAAAACGTTTGGGCGAGCCGACCGCATCAGGCGAGAAAGCCGCGGCGAGGCGTGATCCCGCGGGCGGGCGCCTCAGCATCTGAAGCGTCAAAGCGAGACACATGTTCGCACACCAGGGAGAGTTTGAGCGGGGCGCTGATTGATTTAGGAGGGGCGGTGGTGGGTTGGGGGGGGGGTCTGGTGGGCTGATTGAGGAACCCCCCCCAACCCTCCTTTCTGTGATTGAGTGGCGGTCTCTGGAGTCTGTTTGTGCTCGCCCGTCCAAGACACGCGCCCCTATGCGGGTGTGTGTCCGTGTGTACGCTCAACCCCGCTCGTACCTTCATCAACCCTCGTCCTAATTGACCCCCACTTAGACCGAGTGGCCCCTAACCCTGGACAATCTCAGCTCCGATTTCTACCCCCCCAGAGCCATTCATCTCTCCCCCACAGCGTGACCTACTGGGCAGGCTTCAGGTTACACCCTCCATCTCTGTCATGCGCCATTATTACTCGTTTTACCAGCTGAAATGTGAACAACTTTGTCTCCCCGACAGCTTCGTAAAATTCCCTCTGGATTTATGTTGACCTTCCAGTCCGGACAAGGGTGAGCAAACCCCGTCCTGTCCAAGATGATTTGGCCTTGGGGGGGGCGCAAAAAAAAAGCAAACTGTAACCAACAGTGGTGGCATTGTTGTTACTGAGTGATGTGAAGAGAAGGGGGGTTAAAAAAAAAAAGAAAAAAGTTGCACTTGATGTGGGGGATTAAAGTGAGATCCTTCAGGTTTGGGTGATGCACTTGGAGATAATCCAGGCCCCTGGAGAAGTCAAACACAATATCCTTTTGTCTCCAATCGCAAGTCTGGTCGCACCCGCTCGCAAGTGCAGGCGTTAAACGAGCTCACTTTCTATTCAGGAAGATTAATCGGTGACTTTTTAACCCGACGCGAGTAATCCATCAACGCGGGTTGCGAAACGGATCAAAAACCCGCGCAGGTTGAAGTAAGTATTGCAGGTAAACAGCACAAAAACAAGTAGGAGCCCAGAGAGGGAGGGTGTGTGTGTGTGTGTGTGGGGGGGGGGCATTATCATAACAGCAGCAAACATCATCTCACTCAATATGCATGAGTCCCAACCATTCACATGCATGCGTGTGCATCACGCAGAACCGTCCCGCATTAAAAAAGACATGCAAATCCAAACTTCGGGGCGACGGCGGTGTAAATGGTGGTGCATGATGAGGTGCATTCGGACGAACACGTGAGGGCGGATATTTACTTCTGGTTGGTGCTGTTCCAGTAGACGCTGTGTCGCTCCGCAGCCGCCAACCAGGCGCAGATGCTCACGACCAAGCCCGCAATCCAAACCAAATCCATGGCGGGGGCGAGCAGGCGAGGGGTGCGTGGGGAATTAAAAAAAAAAAAAAAAAAGGAAGGAGAACAAGAAGAAGAAGGCAGCCCAGACGCGTCGCCCAAAGAAATAAAACCGAGAAAAAAAAAAAAAAAGTTTGCAGATCAAAAAAAGACCTCCGCGCGCAGCAAAATAAAACACGGATAAAATCACAGCCGCGGAGACTCTCGCAGCGAACAAGTGAGCCGGTTCGGTCGGGCAGGGAGCGCATCGGCTCGGCGGATCGGGGCAGGAATGAACGTCGGCGGCGCCCCGGCTGGTTTTGACAAACGCCGAAAGACGCAGGCCCCGCCCCCTCCGCCGGGTTGACCAATGGGAGGGCTGTCCGAGAGACGCGGCTCCGTAGGTCTCCCTGAACACGCCTTCTTCACCCCCCCCCCCGCCATAAAATAAAATAAAACCACCACAGGTTTATTTATTTACAGGTTTGGAAGCACGACTTTGATTATCCTTTTTCGTTTCTAAAAACATCTATTCTGTCTGTGTGACCACATTCTGAGAGGAAACACGGCTTTTGAGACCAAATCGCTTCGAATAACCTAAAGAAAATGTTTATTACACGGCACAATAAAGTGGTGTGGAACACCATATCAAGGTTGCAGTAATAGTCGCAGACGCGGCTGCCTTTTATATGAACACAAACACGATGACAGTGTGCCTCTGGTAGGCGCCTCCATGGTTGAGTATGAGGAAGACGACTTGTACCTGAGGGACAAGGTGGGTTTCGCACTTCCTTTTAAGAGTTATTCGAGTGAGACGGTGGAATGTTGACCGCGCTCGCCTCGTCGGGCCTCGGCCTTATCTGTCTTTTAAGCGCACCGCCCTTTACCTGCACTTTGTGTTTGCACAGACTCAGAGAGCCCTTCAGCTCTTAATCTTACGTGTTTATGTTACAGGCTGCGACTCTTGTTTCTGAACACGTTAGTTCATAGAACTGTCACTCCGTTACTTAGCTGAAGGCTATTGAAGATCGGGAATATGAGGGTCTTTCATAATAAAATAAAAGGACATACTTTTACTGGCTAATAACTTCAAGCCAGGTTCTCGTTCTGATTTTCTGTTTACTTGATATCAATATCCTTAAACGAACTGTATTTGTCCAGCCTACACAAGTCCACTTGAAAATTCCATTTCTCTCTGTGTCTCTCTGACCTTCCAGGATTTCAGATGGACCTCTAATAATCCAACCAATCGGCGACAGCCGTGAGATGACGTTGAACCCAGGCGTGTCGAACCTCAACGGCGGTGGTGGCCTTGGCCCCGAGGAGTCGGACCAGGTCTCTGCGAGGACGTGGTCCGTTGAGGAGAAGGAACAGAGGGAGCAGTGGTGTATAAACTGATGTAACCAGAATGCAACCCTTAATCTGAAAAGTATGGTATTACAAAGTCAGGGACACTGAGGGATCTGCGCTGCCCTACTTTGGCTCGAATCAATCAACAGTTTCATATAATACCTGAAACTACTGTTGGTTTCAAAGCCAGTTTATCACCATGTCATTAAACCGTCTAATCCTACGCACGGCGCGGCCACATTATCGTAATTACTAATAACTGTTTACATTGTTTTTGTCTGACTCATTTTTTGCTGTCTATCCCACAATGACTGCTTTGTGTTCGTTTGTCTTCCAATTAATTCAGGGTGAGGCGGATCACCTCTGGACTCCAGCTATTATTGCTTTTCATACACGTGTGTGGGAATTCTTGGATATTTCCTCAGCCCGGGGAGAGCACAGGAAAACACGGCGACTGCTGGGGATTGTTTTTTTTTTTTTTTCACGTGGCCTGGACGTGCGCTTGAGTTGAAACAGGTTTTTATACATTCGCGGACGGTTTGCTCCAGTTTAGTCAGGAGATGAAGAGTGAGTGAGTGGGGGGGGGGTCTGCCGCTGTAATTGCCATTTGCAGTGCGATCAAAAACCCGTAGCGGGAAAGCCTGCACCGTGACGTCTATTTCAGAAGTTTGTCTGAAACGGAATAGGAAGACTTCTAATTTCATATCTGGGTGGAATACCGAACTAGAAAGCACTCGGAGAGCGCAGACCTCCACCAAGTTTATATAAATTGCACTAAAATCCGTCTTCTGGATCAGATCCGGATCAGCCTTTGGAATATGATAGAGGATCCCATTGTCCATCCTTGAGTCAGATCTCATGGGGTTTGGTCAATAATTAACAGATATTGAGAAACAACAGTTTTGGCCCCATTTACCACAATGTTAACGAACATTTAAAGTGATCCAGAATCCAGGATTTCTTCTGGTTCACCCCCAAAATGAAACCAGTTCTTCCTTTTCACATTTACAACAAATCCTGGAAATTTCATCAAAATCGGTCCATAACCTTTTGAGTTATGTTGCTAACAGACAGACAGACAGACAGACAGACAAAAACATGACCTCCTTGGCAGAGGTAATAAGGTGAAGCAGGAGCTCGGCCCGTGCGTTCCTGTTTTTACATTACAAATAGACAAATAGGGAAAAACCTGGTCTCACGTGCACGTGTAGCCCATGCACGAAAAAGAGGGCACGTGCACACTCATCAGAACCCTTTCCACCTCGCATAACTGCCAGTGGTTCTGTCTGCAGCCGGAAAGTGCCGTGCAGAAAACATCAGAAAATGATATGGAAAATGATAGGGAAATAGGGCGGCTAATGATAGGGGGAACCTCCGGCGTAGTGGAGGCATATGTGACCTCCACCGTCCAGAATATACTTTTCCCCGTAACCGTTTCAACCAGAGCAATTAGATGATGTCATACGGCTGCACTCTCTGTGATCCTGCAACACAGCAATCAAAACAAAAGCTTTCACCCCCCCCCCACCCCCCACCGGTAAACCTTGAAACCACGCGTCCGATGGTTCCAGGACGTCGGCGTCGCCCCCGGGTTTCGCTGCCCGGCTCGCCAACATGACCGCTAAAGGAGAGGTGCTCGGTCCCTCCGCGGGGATGCAAATCCGATAGGTTCATCAAGTTCTCGCTCGGATCACTTGCGCAGGTGAACCGCTGGCGTGAACTTTGGAGCCGCCCGCTGGCGCTCCATGTACGGAGGCTCTTATCTGATTGGCCTCTTTGTCTGTGGGCTCTGCAGGTCCTCTGGAGGCGCTTGTGCCGGACTCGCGAGCTGAAACCGATTTCTCTGCTCTCTGTAATTAGCGTCGCAGAGGCTTATCTGAGTGTACAGCAGAAGAAAACGGGTTCCACCCCGGTCTTGTTTTCGCATGTTCTCCTGCAGTTGGAGTGAAGGTGAAGCAACCCAGGTGGAGGGGAAGCACAAAGGCCTCAGTGTTGGAACGCAGCCTCAAAGCGAAAACCACGCGGCGTTCGGTGCCAGCTCCCAATTGCCCGCAACTCGCTCTTCGCGGCGAGGTCGATCGGCCTTTTCGCGACGGAAGCGGCCGGCCCGTCGGCCCGCGAGATCAAAGATCGGGGAGCGGCGCTGGGGACAGACTTCCACGGAGGCAGACGCGCGCTCGCTCGCTCGCTCGCACCCACACACGCAGACGCGCAAATATGTGGGCCCGCGTTTCCACGGCGCGAGCCAAAGCGGGAGACAAAGAGCAGCTGAGAAGAAGGCGGATGAGGAGGTGGAGGAAATGCAAACACAGTGTTGGATAACACGAGCGTAAGACCGAGCATGAAAGCGCAAAGAAAGTGAGGAGGCGTCGCTAGATGAGAGTGGTGGGCTTAAAAAAAAAAGAAAAAAAAAAGGTGGATTTAAGAAGGACAATATGGAAAAGGCGAAGGGTAGCGTGGCTACGACAGACACGTTTCCATTGATAAATGATGCTGAGGTATGGAGGGTGATGTCCAACACACAGGGGAAGACGTCCACAGGAAGTCTGATGGTGAGGGGGAGGCGCGAAGGTGGAGGGTTTAAAATAAAGCGGACAAAAGTCTTCATGTTTACTTAAGTGGGTCTGAAGCAGAGCGAGCGCAGGAGAGGAGAAGCTGAAGGAGGAAAGGAATGAGAGAGGCGGCCCAGGGAGAGAGAGAGAGAGAGAGAGAGAGAGAGAGAGAGAGAACAATAGAAATAGACAGGAAACTGGAGAAAATGCACAAGATGGAATAAGCTGTTCAGACGAGTGTGTAGAGAAAATGCTCACCCCTTTGGACGTTTCACTCTTTTACTGCGTTTAAGTGAATCCCTCTCGATAAGGTTCGGCCTCCACTTCCACTGAAGGGAAGAATGAAAGTCTTTGATGTCAGTGGAAAAGCAGAGTCCCATGAATAATGTCAACTAATTTAAAATATACTGCCAAAAAAAAAAAAAAAGAAAAAAAAGAATTAAAACAGCGAGGTGTTAAAGAAATCAAATCCGACTCTGCTGGAGGATATTCTAAACTGCCCAGAGGAAGGAAAATAAAAGAGAGAAAAGCTCGACGTGTATTGCAAATAAAACCTTTATTGAGAGAGATGAGGGGGGGGTGGAGCAGAGTCTGTGACCCAGCGAGGACAAACATCCCTGGAAATAGAGGTGGAATTGAAACGCGGCGTTCTGATGCATCCGCTTTACGAGAGCAGACCTTCTGCGTCCTGCGCGTCTGCTTCACGCACGTCTGGCAGGGTCGCTGCGGCATTACAAAACGCTTTGTGAGACGCGGGGCCCGGGGCCGCGTCCTGAAACACGAGGTGAAGCTCCAGCAGCAGGTAAGGCGCTGGGCGAGATTAGGGGGAGAATAGACGCACGTACAGAACAAAAGACGGCTTTAGGCGAGTTGGAGCTTTGAGGATTTCAAGGATTCAAGGATTCAAGGTACTTGACTGTCGAACCAGCACACAGGAAATCTGCACTCAGGCCCTTCTTATAATTCATTTTAAGGGCTAATAGCAAAGCTAAAGAGCAATTATAAATGAAATAAATCAGAGGTTTTTACCCAAAACAGAGCAATATTAACTGTAAATAACATTATATAAATTCTACTCAGCAGTGTGACTACTAAATAAAATAAAACTAGGATCTAACAAAACGGTTGAGACAGGAGGATGGAACTGGCAGAGGAGCAGGCAGGTGGGGGGGGCAGAAAGTAAAGAATGGAATGCAAAGTGTTTTTAAAGAGAAATACAGGCAGAAAAGAGGTGGTGGTGGTGGTGGTGGGGGGACACTTTGTTTAAATAGGGAGAAGTGCAGAGAGGATAATAAAGCTGCACACTGGCGCATTCCTCAAAAGCCCCTTCAATATGCATGAGGGCAGTTTGCAGCCACAAACATCCTACGGGGCAGAAAAGGAGAGGAGAGAGGGGCGACGCGGGTCGGCCCCAAAGAAAGAGCTCCTCTTCAACGTTACCGTTGGTCCTGGGCAGGGGGGGACCACCCAGAGCTTCTGTTTACGCCCCCCCGCTGGAAGAGCACCGACTCACTTTCATTAACCGGCCCAGTAAATTATAACACCGACGTAGGAGCTGGGGTGAGAGGGGGGGATTATATCGGTTATTACGTCACTTGACCTTCCGCCGGGGTCAGCCGGGCACCTTCTGAAGCCTTTCTTCAGGGGCGCTGCGTGCTCGGCGGCGGCGAGCCTCGGGGCGTCTGGGAGACCCAGCTGGCACGAATGTGCGAACGCTGGCGTAAACGGCGTGATTGGGTCTTCGGGGGATGTAAAAATCCTGTTTAATAGCAATTACCCCACCCTCCATTCAGACCGGCACATGTTACCACTCTGCGTCATTCCGCGAGGCAAAGGCGGATTTTTACTGCCCCTGACCTCGCTTCCTTTTTTCCATAAGAACAGACGCCCGTCTGCTGCGGCACACTCCGCTAGTCAAGACTCTCTTCCCTAAGAAAATACAGAATAAGGACTGGGGAAATGAATTTTATTGCCCCATTTTCCTTCCCTCTGTTTATTGACAGAGGCAGCCTTCTGTGACTTCTGCTCCTATTACTTAAGAGGAGGCAGGGAAGATGAGCTTTACAGCCTGTGGTTGCGCTCTCCTCCTCCGAGGGCCTCTGGCCCTCCAACTGCTGCCACCTTCTGCCACACTCCCTCCCTCATTACTTAACGCGGAGGTTTGTAAGGAACTTTACTGTCGGCGGCCTTTGTTCTGTCCCCAGCACCGTCCTCTAGCCACGTCTCTGCCATTGTCTCTCCCCTTTGGAACTTTAAGTGAGGAGAAAATCCATTTTTACAGCTCCCTCTCACTTGGAAACGGAACACCTCTCCTATGGGAAGAGAAGAGAGTTGTGTATCTGTCATTTATACAGCCTATCTGTCTATCTGTCTGTCTGTCTGTCTGTCTGTCTGTCTGTCTGTCTGTCTGTCTATCTATCCATCCATCCATCCATCCATCCATCCATCTTCTCCCGCTTATCGGAGGTTGGGTTGCAGGGGCAGCAGCCTCAGCAGGGAAACCCAGATTTCCCTCTCCCCAGCTACTTCATCCAGCTCCTCATCCATCCATCCATCCATCCATCCATCCATCCATCCATCCATCTATCTATCTATCTATCTATCTATCTATCTATCTATCTATCTATCTATCTATCTATCTATCTATCTATCTATCCGTCTATCTATCTATTTGTCTTTCTGTCTGTCTGTCTATCTATCTATTTATCTATCTATCTATTTATCTATCCACCTATCTATCTATCTATCTATCTATTTATCTATCTATCTATCTATCCACCTATCTATCTATCTATCTATCCGTCTTTCTGTCTGTCTGTCTGTCTATCTATCTATTTATCTATCTATCTATCCACCTATCTATCTATCTATCTATCTATCTATCTATCTATCTATCTATCTATCTATCTATCTATCTATCTATCTATCTATCTATCCACCAACCTACCATCTATCTATCTATCTATCTATCTATCTATCTATCTATCTATCCATCTATCCACCTATCTATCTATCCACCAACCTACCATCTATCTATCTATCTATCTATCTATCTATCTATCTATCTATCTATCTATCTATCTATCTATCTATCTATCCACCTACCCAACCCTCCATCCATCCATTTCTCTTTTACTTGTCTACAGTATCTTTCTTTTTCCATATGTGACCACAGACTGTTTTCCTCTCTTGGGGGCTGAAACAAAAAAGGTCGTATCAATCTTTTGGCCTCTAAACTTTTACGACCCCCCCCCGGACCCTCTGTACTGGAGCGGCACACTTCATCCCTCTTCTCCCTCTCTCAAAGAGCCCTCCGCTGGATTAGCATACAGGTGGGGCCCTTTGTGTGTGTGTTGGGCACGCTCCTGCTCGGGGCTCCGCCCCCCCGTGTCCACGTCGGGCCCACCAACGGAGGCATTGTCAACACGTCAGAGGCCCTAAAAGGTCACTTAAGACCACGCGCCTCCTTCTGCCGCCCCGCCCTCCCCAACGCCTCCTCCGGACAAGGTGAGGTCAACCGGTCTGGAGCTGCCTCTGCGAGCCCGGGCTTTGCACGAGCCCGTGTCTTCGCACGAGCCCGCCCGCGTTCGCCCCGCTCCACTTAAGGCCGCCGTGATTATTGGCTCATCGCTAAGTGTTACTCCCATCTCACTGCGCCGCCTCCAAAACAGATCTGGATCCCGCTCTTCCCCTAAGACATGCGCTGCAACCGCAGCCTCTTTCACACGACTGAACACATATCTGCTGCCCAGATGCTACCCCGGACCCCCCCTCCGCCCCCCCTCCACCACACACCTCCCTCCTCCAGCTGCCTTTCTCCACTTGTGGCCTGCTTCTCCAGCATCCCATTCATTAACAGCTTCTTAATGTTGCCAGATGGGACGAGCGCAGCTCAGCGCTGACCTCGGAGCACGCTGCGCGTAGGTGCTCTCATCCCCCAAAACCTGATCTGCTCACTCGTTTGTGTGTTTTAGTGATTACACCGAATGGAAAAAAAAAGGAAATAGGCTTAAGTTAATGAGCCCGCGTCGACGCTTATTTGCTTATTTGGAGAAGGCGATATTCCCTGGAATAAATGCAAATGTGTTTGCGATTTTCCTCATCACACTCTGTTTGACTTTGGCAAGAGCGCGCACGACCGGAGGGCAGAGCGAGGGCAGCGAATGAGGCATATATTTCAGCGTTTATACGGACCGGTTTGATAACAGGATTGCCTTCAGACCTGACCTCAGCTGGAGCGCTGCAGTTCCTTTTTCTTTTTCTTTTTTCCGTCCCTGCTTTCCCTCCGCTCTGCGCAGCGGTCCCGCTGAAATAAGATGTCAGCAGCTTGTTGGGAAGTCCCAGCGTTCGCTCAAACGCTAACATGTGCGCTCCGCGTATGTTTAGATGGAATTGTTTGGATGCTCTCGAGCGTGTTCCGTGCCCAAACCTCAGTTTACGGATGCTGGTGCCCCCCCCCCCAACACACACACACACACGCACACACACACACACACCACTGGACGGTGGAGTATTGATTTCCGGAACATCTCCTGGAGTTTGAAGAAGGGTGGAGGTGGAGATGGTGGTGACGTTAGTGGTGGGTGGTGGTGGATGTGGGGGGGGGTTGCAGAGGTTACAGCAATTTTACTGGCTGCCTGCTTTGCCAAAAACAGCCTGTTTCCGAGAGTCAAACACACGCGCACACACAAACAATGCTCGCGCAAACAAACACACAGTACCTCTTACCGTCACGGCCCACCCGCGTTTGGCTGCAAGAGCTGTTATGGTTAAAAGGAACGAAAGAAACCAGACTAAAATTAAACTAAGACGCAGAAGGAAAGTCCTGATAGAAACACTCTTTGATAATTAAAGACAAAAAGGGAGAGCTTTCAAATAGTCTGGGCAAAGAAATCTCTGCGGTTTAACTTTGTTGTATCATTTAATCTCCTGGAAATCTCACCGAAAACGTTCAAGAGCCCTCAAACGCGTGGGACTACGGATCCAGTGGACTCGCGCGACAACGCAGGGTTCCGATTTTTTTTTGTTTCCGAAGCGATCGAGGATTAAGAGGGATCCTTGGCCCTCCTCCGCCCTCCGCCGGTGTCACGTTTCCCCCCCCCCCCACCACCACCGGCCGATCCTACAGAAGCCCAGTACAGTAAAAATATACCCTTCGAAGGCCAGTCAGCAACTCCTCGGGGCTCCGAAAACACAGGGTGCCCGCATCGCCTGTTAGCAGCGCCGTTTCTATTTGCGGAGACGTGCGTGTTGGGTAACAGTCAGGCTTCAGCGGTGGGAACGGTGGCGAGGGAATCTGTGGGGACTCGCAGGGCCCAACGGTCGCACCTTTGAGCACTTACTCCTAATGACTTCGTTTGTGCTCCGCGCTGCTAATGGCTCGCAGACGCGACACGTGTGAGGAGGCTGGTGAGATGTGAGGACGCACGCACCCGCACACGCGGGCCGAGCGCGCGACCGCGAGGGGACGCGCACGCGAGCTGACCACAGAGGACCGTTGGCAAGGAGAAGGAGTCCCGAACGTGTGAGCGCGGTCAGGTCAGGGGGGCCTCGTCTCCCTTCCACTTTCCCCGCCGTCAGACCTCCTCGCCGTCGCCTCCCTCGGCCCCCGGGGCGCCCTGTCTCCCCTGGACGTCCTGGGCGGGGGTGGACGGGGGGGGACGGGTTCTCCCAAACGCAACGCCACAAACACGCGCAAATGTAACCTTGGAGGGGAAGAGAATGAGGTCACCGCGGACCGAAGAGGAAAGCGCTTTCAGAAATGTACACACGCACATTTTGGACCAACCAGGACAGCGAGAGAACATTTGTGGTCCGCGGGAGCGCGGAGGACGAGGGACTTTTGCTCGTACCCCCCAGTGGAGACGGAACACCTCGGGCTGTCTCTATCAACGGCGACATCAACGGCGACATTTCAAGGGGAATCAAACCGGCCTTCTGCCTCCACGCCAACGTTGAGAACGAGAGCCCCGCGTCAGTCCCGCACAACCTCTGTGAACAAAGCGCCAATAAATCGCCTCTTCCGAGAACCCGTTGTTTCCGTGCGGAGGACCCCCCCCCCCAGGCCTGGCTGGAACAGGATTTATTAAAAACCTTTCAAAATCGTATTGACACGACAGAAATTTGAGTAATCAGATTAAAGGCGCTCAGCGTTGCCGAGGGCAGGGAGGAAGGAACAGTTTAAAAAAAAAAAAGCAAAATAAAAAAATAAAACATGGAAATGAGCGCTCCAAAATCTGGTTCAGTTCATCCGTCAACTTTGATTTGATGAGAGTGTTCGGGTGCGAGTCCAGTCGACAGTCAGCGGCTCGGGAGTAGATCAGGACGCGAGCAGCGGCGGTGGAACTTCTGAGGGAAGATTTATTAAACTGGAACAGTTCCGGGGAGGAAAGAGAACACATTCATTGATTTGCAACGGCGAAAGGATGCTGAAAGATAACCTGTTCGCCTGTCACCCGAGTCGTAACGCCTCCTCGCTGGATGGGCCGTGATAAACAAGCACGGGAAAGGCGCACCTCTAAACGCCACAATTTGCGGTCATCGGCGTATGACGGGCGCGTCGGCGGTGTTGGTGCAGCCCGAGAACAAGGGATCTTTCATCGGGACTGGGTTACGGCTCATTATTAACAGGGCTGTGATGAGGAAACCGCGGGATTAAGTATAATTAACCTGGGTATTTCACTGTCAGAGCTCGGCCTGATTTATGCGCGGGTTGAGCGTCGGCCAAAAATACTTCCACTGTGAAGCTTAAAAAGCTCCTCTTGGCAAGAGGAAGGAATTTTTGTGCGTTATCGAGCTGCGTTGAACCGAAAAACGTTGCTGCGTTACAGTTACAGGCTGGGCCCAACTGCTCCGATTAAAAAAAAAAAAAAAAAAAAAAACCACGACTTTCGATCATTTTCAGTCATCGCCCTCCTTTCGATTTCTCCCACACGCTGAAGGAAAGCGTTCGCTTGGGAGGGGGGCTTTCACGTCTCTGGTTGGCCGTCTCGCCGTAAGCAAAGCTCGGGCTTCCGGGGACGCTGGACGGGCGTCGGAATCGCGTGACCTTGGGACGGCTGGGTATCCCACGACGCATTTCGCCTTGGCCGGCAACCGCGGCGGAGAGCGCTTCAGACGGCAGATACCAAAGTACGCGCTCCAGAGGCGCCCAGGACCGTGTCTGCGGGCTGATTATTTGGAATATTTACCTCCTTAATTCATCCCAAAGATGCCAACACTGGAACCTAATCCGCTCAGATGAAATGCAAACGGCCTCACGGAGCAATAACTCAAAACAGGCACTGGTGTTTTCTTGATTACGGCGCAGTTCGGACGTGTTTAAGATGCCGTTCCAATGGTTACTCCCCGAGAGTCTGGGAGCGTCCTCACAGATCAGAAAGAAAGAAAAAAAAAAAAAAAAAGCGAATCATTCAAACAGCCACATTTGGCTCATCTCGGAGGCTTAACTCTGACGCTGTACCTACGGGCTGTTTGCTTTACCTAATGAAGGATGAAAACCACAGATGTGTCAGAGCCCTTTAAACATTTGGCGTCCACATGAAACGCTGCCGCATCGCCGTGTCCGGTGGAATTTACTCGATCCCCACCACGGAGGGCGCGTGGCCGGGGGACGAGGGCCGCCTCTCGGTAATGGACTCAATGACTCATCGAAGCGGCGACGGCGGAGTTCAGGCGCGGGCCAGGCCGGGCCCGAGGAGCCCTCGCTAACCCTCGCCCCGTTCCGAAAAAAACAAAACAAAAAAAAAACGGCTTTCGCTCTGATCTTTATCGGTTTCTGGGTGAACCCGCGGAAAACATCTCCCTGATGTTGCGATGCAGCCCTCCGCAAACGTCCGCGCGGCGCAACCAGATATTTATTAGACAATTGGAATTTCCATGTTATCCTCTTAAATTTATGCTGTTTGTTTAAATGTTAAAGGTCAGATCCAGCAATCCCATCTGTTCTTAATCGTGGCTAAACATGAAATAATAAGGGGGAAAAAAATGATTTCTTTTATTTTGGAAGCAGATAAAAGAATAGTTTAAGGCTCAGAATACTTGACGCTATAGAACCGACGGCGTGGTTGAAACGAGGTTAGATCTTTACGCGGGCCGATAATCCGGGGGCGTGACCGATCGCGGCTGCGAAACCACATCGACTCAAAGCTGAGGGGCCCGGGGGCCAAAGTGGCCCGCTTCCAATCAAGCGCTGACCCACTTCTTCTGCTTGACCTGCTGCCAGAGGACGCGGCGGCGGCGGCGAGGGCCGAGGGCGTCGCCGCCGCCGCGTCCCCTCCGAGCTTTTCATCGCCCCCCCCCCCTCTTTGTCCGTCCAATTAGCGAGCGGACGTCAACGCTAACAAAGTCAGACAGTGTTGGTATAAATAAAGGCTCGGTGCTAATGAGACCAAAGAGGTGAGCGGGGGAAGGAAAAACAACTTCCTGGCGAAGTCAAGGAAGAGCATCTTAAATTCAAGAAAACGAGGATGATGCTCTGACTCGATTTTCTTTTTTTCTTTACTTTTCTAACCGAGGTCCGTGCAGCTCTCGGGAGCTGTGGGCCCGAGAACATGCTTCCGTGAACAAATCTGCAAAATGAGTCTTCCCGTAATGTGATTCTAATGACTTAAAGGGAAATGCTCCGTTGACTGTACGCAACGGGACTGTTAATGAGGAATGGCTGTGCAAAATTAAGGCTGGCTTTTTTTTTAATATTCATTTGAACAAGAGGAAACGTGTGTTGTTTTTCTCTTTTCTTTTCTTTTTTTTTTCTACTCCGGTAACTTAAAACGGGCTTTTAATTAAGCTGGAGAAGCGGGAGTGGTGAACGTGCATCACCATCAGTGCCCACACGGAGAAATTAAAAAAAAAAAAAAAAAACGCAGCGCTTTTATTTGCCCTCTGTGGCTGTATCTTTATTTACCAGCACCGAGAGCTGACAAATGGATTCTTTTTTATGATTTCAACTATAAGTTAGAAGCTTGACAAGGCTCCAAATATCACTGTGGCGCACATCCCAGAACAGAATAAATTTGAACCTGACATATTAACCTATGACCACCTTTCATATCTCCTTCCAACAGTGCATTGGGCAATCGAATCCATTTAACTGATATACTTCCAAGGATTTTCTGTGGTTTATTGCTATTTATTCCAAAGCAGGCTGGCGTTGGAGTGTGCTGCAGCATCTCGGAGATAACTGATGGTTAATGCATGCTGTTTATAAACCCATAACTAGAAAAGATCGCGAGGGTTGACTTCCATCCGTTCCGCCACAGACCACACGTGAACTGGGACTCGCTCGCGCCGCGGCCCCAGTTTGGGTGAAAGACGGACAGCGAAAGCAAACGCACTTAACTCGCTCAGAGAGACTAACTTGGGCCTCCTGTGTGGATGACGGGTTTACAGGTTTCATGCTTTATCACTTTAGTAGTTGAGACTGAATCTTATTTTCCCCCGGTGCGTTCTTTTACACCTTTAATTAGGAACGTCCAGTTATCGGACGCCACTTTGAAGCTGAAACTGGGATATGTCCAACTGAATAGTGCTATTGTAACCACTCCTCCCCCATAATGGAGGAAAAGTGGAAGTATGTAAAGCATGTAAAAACAGACATGGGAAGATCTGATATATTACAGCTAATTTAACCTGCTTCTCTTTCGGTGCCGTGCGATGAATGAGCGCGTGTTTACACAACGCTAAATTTTGCGCTGTTAGTGGTTTCATCAGCATGTCAGAACCTGCTGAGATTCTCAAAACATCTGCGTCCACTTACACGAAACGCTTTCATATATTTAGATATAAGGTTTTCATTGACAGCTGCTCGAAGCCTGCGTTCCGTCTGCATAGCGGACATGCAGCTGGAAGCCTCTTGTCGAGGGTCGAGCGTGCGCAGAGATGGATATCTGGGGCCGACTGTGTGTGGTGCTTTTGCAGGTCCGTGTAGAAGTGTTAAATGCAAACTCATAAATCAGCCCTGACACCGCCGCTGATGAGATTATTGGTTTCAGCTGTTTCGGGAAGCACCAGGAGTATTAGTTACGTGGGCATGCGGCGTGATCGGTTACGGAATACGCCGGGAGAGGCCCGGGCGATGGCCACGGCAAGGAAAAACAAAGATGACAGGCGAAAATGAAAACCTGAAGAACAAATCAGCGGCGCTGGTTTTTCAGAGCAACTGGGGTTCGAGCGTCCAAGACCGGAATTGGGATTCTTCTACGACCCATAAATCCATCTCGTCGGTCCAAGCCGACAACACGCACCTTTCAGAAGATCCGCTGCAGATCAGCGAGCATCTTGTTTTGGTTGGGTCTAAATCAGAAGAGGAAGGCTGGCTCTCGCGGCGGGAGCCTCGCTCTCGGCCCGGCCGGGAGACGCGAGCGCTCCCGCGGACAGCTGCAGGGGTCCCGCGGTGGGCGCGCGCATGTGTCAGCATTCATCCACTGTGACGGTCTTGTGTTCCACACAATGATCTTAATGGTCCTACAAGATGTCTGCACATGTCGACAGTTTACATTATTCTATTCTCAGGACCGCGGGAGGACTGATATTATGGGTTCAATGCAGAGTCATCGGAGAATTAAAACCACTAGCTTAATACAGACCCAAAATAGACGCTGATGAATCATTTCAAGATGGCCTCGAGTGTGTACAATTATGAAATATCAATTATTCAGTGGTTCAGACTTGATTAAAATAATGTATCGTGGCCCAGTGTTGACTTTGTTCGGCGTCTTGACAGGTTGTTGACCTGAGTGTTTGCCTTCCAGCGCATCGTTGAAGTGACCCCCCGGTCATGTTTGCGTTGCAGCTCCGTCCCTGGTGATCCTGACAAGACCATTCCTCAAAGTAGACAAACAAAACAAAAAGCCCCAAAGTCAAATGCGCCTCACGGCGAACTCCGGGCCGCTCCGTTAACCCCGCTAACCAAAACCAAATAGAGCCCGCGCACACACACACACACACATACACACACACACACCCTCCTTTGTCTTCATAATCAACTCTGGAATGCCTTAAAATAAATCCCCGCTTCAACGAGACGCGGAGGGGCTGTTTTCGCCTCGTCTGGACACGCGTCCCCCGTACGATCGATCGCCAAAGCCGGGGCGAGAGCGCGCCCGCCCGTTCACACGCCGCGATCCGATCGCCAAAACAAAAGGGAAAAAAAAAAAAACAAAAACGAATCAAAAAACCCTAATCTGAGGGCAATCCGGACCACATGTGACCACATTCTTGGGAAGTGACAGTTCGAATGTGGTCTGGGCCCCAGATGAAGGACCTCTTTCTGTTGGACGACGTCGACGCGCTGCACCCAGAGGAGCGCGTGAAGACTAAAACGCTGACTCCGCCGCGCTTTTTGCAGCTCTTGCGTCGCCCTCATCCTCCGTCGCGGCCCCTCGCGTGTCACGGGACGTCCCCGGCGCTCCTTTCCCATAATGAGGCTAAAAGGAGCGGCCACGCCGGATGGGAATTCTGCAGCACGGCCGTCCGTCTGATCCCCAAAATGGGCCAACAACAAAAAAAAAAAAAAAAAAAAGGGCGAGTACAATGGCTCCCAAAGAGCGGGCGAGGAGGCGGTTATGTCTCTCGTTACGAGGCGCATTTGGGAAGTTTATTTGCTCCCAGAGCTGGGAAGTGAGATCCGTCCACGAGTGAGAAAAGGAGTCGGAAAAAATGAATGAGCATCTCTGCGAGTCATTAATCAGTGGGGAGAGTGGAGCAGAGGTACGTGGGAGTTTATAATCTCCACCAGTGTGGTGTGTGTGTGTGTGTGTGTGTATACATACATAATTGCGCTGGTGGACGGCCTCAACACATGGCTGTAAATATGTCATTAATATGTCCCGGAGCTCGGATGAGCGCTCCCGGGGAGTGTGTTGTTGTGCGTGTTGCGTGCTGCTAAGAGTTGATGTTATTCCGTCCCTCCTCTCCCTCGTTTACCGGCTATTCTGGGACGATCCAAATTACAGTCTTCCAGAGTGTGGTCGGCTCGTGTGGTTGTGAATTTGTATTTAACCTGCCCCTCCTGCTCCGTCCCTCTCCCTCTGCCTCCATCCGCTGTCTCCCTTTATCGGCTCCGCTCACATGACATCGGTCCGCCGCTCCGCACTTTACATTCTCGACGCCGCTTCTGTTAATTCAATTTAAGCGTTCTTTGAATGGTTTCCTCTGTCGCCTCTGATTAGATCCCGATCCGCGCGGCTCAGGGGGCCGCAGGTGTAACATTGACTGACATTGAACACTGCAGCGCCCCGCCCCCCCACCTCCCCACCTCCCCCCCGCCCGCCTTCTCGTGTCGTCGCCCTTTCACTTTTCATTCCTCGCCCCTCGCCTTCTCCTCGAAGTGATTGTTTTGTCCAGCGGGCCCTGCGTGGACGCGCGGGACACGTCCACGCCGCTTCTAAAAACACATCCTCCCTGTGGCTTTCCTCTCTGCTCAGTTTCATCCCTTCCTGTCTCCCCCCTCCGCCCTCCGCCTGTAATTACCGCCGCAACCTATGGATCTGCAACCCCCCCGTCACCGTTCACAAAATAGATATTTTTGTGCCCGTCTGAGGTTTTTTTTTCGTGGATGTAAATGTCTATTTGCGTAAGCAATTAAATGAAACACTGCTTTAATGGGTTTGTTTGCTCGCTTAAGTGCTGGGCTCTATTTGCGATATCTGTTAAATCCTTCCGAATGACCTGACACACAGGTCATGTTATTACAAGGCCCCACATCAAAGGCGAGGGCCCGGTCACATGACCCGGATTAGAGCCTGAATTAAAGCTTTCGAGCTCGATTCGGCGAAAAGGCGTGCAATTTGTGCTTTAAGAGCGACGACCTGGGGCCACTTTTACGAAGAAAGGAAGTTAACAAGGCGGCAAACGTTACGTTATTTCGTCCTTTCTCCCCGAGACTCGCGCCGACAACTCAAAAGGTCTGCGGCCAGACGGCCGGATGTTCAGGCAAGCACTTCGCGCGAGATTGAATTCAGACGTCATCACTCCCGCAGAACTTTGCATGGTCAAGCTGATTATTTATTGGACTCGCCGCTCTCTTGGTCGCCTCGGGTCAAATCCGGTCAGTTTTTTATTGATCCAATATGGCCTTAAGGCTGGACCTCGCTCTGGAATACGTTAAAAGCATCGCTGAAGGTCACGAGTCTTCGGTGTACTCAAACAAGCGAGAGGAACAGTCAAAGACGTGTTTCACGTGGCCGTTTGAAGATGGAGCGTTTCATGTGCTTTCCTTTTCTTGCTCTTTGCTGATGGATTTATGTGTTTTATTGACGTTCCCCAGCAGCTGAAGTCGTTCTCTTCCATCGCATCGGCGCTCCTGTTCAAGGATTCCACCTAGCATCGTCGGCAAACGCCATCGGGAATGCCAAAGGCGCGCGTCCTAACCTCCACTAGGTTTCTTATATGAATTTGATCATTTTCTTTCATTGTGTTTTTTATTTTTATCTTGCGTCTCCAAGAAATATCATAAGATTCATTATTTTCTTTTTTTTTTTTTTTTAGCTCCCTTGCTAGTAGCGGAGGTCTGGAGTATGTGAATAACAACATTATTTGACATTTCAATGAACATTTTAATCCGACTCCTTGTTTGGAAACATCTACTTGTGGTTCCGTGATGACTTGATCGGGGACTTCTGACAGCTGCGATGACTGAATATGTACGTTTGGACGGAGAGACCGTGTTGCACTGCTAGCGTGAGTGAGCGAGCGCACGCCGCGCTCCCGGTCGGGCGTGAACATTCAGGACAGGCTCAGCACAGATTATCTGATGATGACCAGAGTAATGCATCACGCCGTGAAGGTCCGCCTAAAAATAGCACACGCACAATCTTTCTGACATGCTCTCATCGTTAGGGAAACTAATTTTAGCTCGTCGAGCTTTCGGAGCAGATTAATGGACTTCTAGGGAAGATCTGGCCGGTGGGAGATCTCATTAAATAAGAGGCTTTAATATATGTGTCACAGCTGGCCTGTTATTTCTGGTTTCCCGCGCCTTCTTCATCGAGGTGAAACGCGATTCGCCTCAGTTCACCTGCCGCTCCACGCTCCTTATCCCTCCGCGCTCATTCCCGTATCACTTGGCTACTGTTTACCGCTTCGGAATGTTTTCCCGACGTGTTTTTTTTCTCCCCCCCGTGTGCAGAAGGCGTAGCAAGCCGGGTGAGAATCGCATGAAATGAGCACTCGCCGCCCCCCCCTTCTTCCAACCCGCGGAGGAGGAACTTGCCTCCGGGCCAAGCCCTGATGGTGTGATAGAACACAGAGTCACATTTTCACGGAGCATCCCTCATGGCTCCACACGACAGCGGTCATTTTTCCCTTCCTCCCTCCTTCCCTCCCTCCTTCCCTCCCTCCTTCCCTCCCTCCTTCCCTCCTCACTTCGCAGCAACAAATGGCGTGTTTGGTCCAGTTGCATGGTTACACTCACAATAAATAAATGAATCCGCATCATTACGTAAGCGGTGTTTTGCGAAAAGGCGGCCAAGAGCGTTGCGAGTCATGCGTTCGTTTCGGTGTTTAGGGAGGTTCCACGAGTTAAGACGACGATTGCAGGGATGCAAATGCGAGCGTGACCCGACAGTCTGGAAAAGGAACTTTCATTAGAATGGATGAGCTCAGATGGAGTCTGTGGAGCTTCCAGTCTTCTAATCCATTTTGAGATACTTCGGCCCGTGTGCTTCTTTGCAGATAAACATTGTTTTTGATCTATTTTAGAAACTTTTTTTATTTTTTCTGCGCCTCTTCAATGTTTACTGCCGTCGTCTGAACAAGAAGGTCTCGGGTTCAAAACTTGTTTCGGTTTACTTGTCTAGTCTGCTTTCCTCATACGCGTGTGTGCGTGTGTGTGCGCGCGTGTGTGTGTGAGAGAAATGGACTGGCGAGCTCCAACTCACGGCGAAGTAATAATAAAAATGTTGATCTGACTGGCGAGTTATGACAGAAAATTACAAGGTGGCCCAAACATTTCCTTGAATTATCCTAAAAAATCACGTGGGGGGGCGTGGAAGTGCGTGAAAAACCATTCGATAGTTCGTCGTGGTAGATTTTAGTGCGTTTGAACTCCATCACCCCATCCAGAGCGCCCTTTTCAACCACAAGCCCTTCCTTAGTACCTTTAACTCCTCTCTCCGTCCTATCTCCTTTGCCTTTCCACACTTCCATCAATGCCTCCCCCCGCCCGCCCCTCCACACCCCTCCTTCCCTCCTTGTTCCCCAGTCCTGGTTTTGTGAAAGGGGGCTTTATCAGAAGGCCTGAATGGTGCTGGTCCAGTGGAAGCAGGGACAATGGGCCCATCATCAGAGGGAAGCAGAGCCCATGAATGAGGAACAAAGACCCCTGCTCTAGAGGGCCCCACACTGCACCTCACACTACACACTACCACATCATCTGCCTCTGCGGGCCCCCTCTATGTGTGTGTGTGTGTGTGTGTCTCATGAGATTTTTTTGCATTATGGATCTGCCTCTCCTAAAAAGGCTTGGGTTACAGCTATGACTCTTCCATACGCAGCATTCCTCTGGTGCCACTGTGAAGTCATCCCTGCTAAGATCCCTTGGTAACCCCGCCGGTACACCTCACACACTCAGTGTTTTCATCACGTCGCTGCACGCCTCTTTGTTTAGACCGGAAACATGACAACACACAACACACACACACGCACACATCCACAATGAGGCCAACACGCATGCTCTCTCACCCTCCTGGAGGGGAACGGGAGACTCCGAGCATGCCGGAGCAGGGAGACTGACAAAGAGGAGCGTGAGCGCAGACAGGCCCTGTCTGGTTTTGGTGTAAGACCGGTAGAAAGAGCCCCGAGTGCCATCGCGCAAAACAAGGCGCTCGTTTGTTCCTCCGCCGGTCGCTGCTGGTGATTAGCAGCAGGAAGACCTGAGTCATCAGAAAGAGTCAAACGAATGCTCGTGAAAAAAAAAAAAAATACCCTCGAGGAGCCACTTCTGAGGTCCAAAGCAATTTTAAAGGCAGCATAGAAATACATAAACAACATACAAATAATAAACTGTAGATAGACGCTGGACACAAACGCTGAGGAGCTTTGCTGCGGGGGGGGGTTTTCCGATGCGTCGGTTATTGCCTCATTCCCGCTAAACGCACCCAAAAAGCTCCCCATCCAATCCCGCTTTCCCGATGCTGATGCAGCGCATACGAAGTTCTGACACCTTCTTTTTTTATTTTTCCGAGAGCGGTGGGAAATAAAGAGATAAATGCACAACACGCGCGAGAGGGAGCGATCGCTCGGCTCAGCCTTCGCGTCGATGAAACGGCGAACATCGACCCTGGGGGTGCGAGCGGAGCCGACGGCAGCGCTAGCGCGCCGATCCCGCTCCCGTGGTGACAGGTCTGAGGAAGGAGCCCTGACGGCACCCCACCGGGCCCTCAACCGGGCCTCTCCCCGTAGCCGCGCTCGCCTCTCTTTCTTTTTTTGTTTTAATCTTCTTTTTTACTCGCCGGCGCTTTCCGGAGCCGAGGCGATGGGAGGTAATCGTCGAGGCGGTCGGGGCGATTCACTCCTCAGCCTGAATGTGATTTCTCTTTCCAGGTCTTGATTTGAAACATGCTCCGAGATGACGGCGGCGGCGCCGACCCGCTGCTGTTTCTGTATCAGTTTCACGTGTTCCACGCCGCCGAGACGAGTCGGGCGGGCGCACTTTTGAGGCGAGTCGAACCCTGATCTCCTTCCTCGATTTCATGTGACGCCGTTCCATGTCAGGGTGGAACATGGAGACGTTGTTTCTGACAATTAGCTGGAGAGGAGCCATAAACCTGTGAAGAAGGCGGCACTGTAATGCGAACGCCGTCACGACCGCGCTTGCTTCACGATGTTCGGCGCGCTGGGGGGGGGGGGTTTATCGCAGCGAAACGTCCATTATAAAATATACCGGCAGACGGTAATGACACCAAGAAATTGCTCCTGCTGGCGCCGGGGCTGGCAGAGGATCAGATTATTTCCCCCCCGTGGCTGATATTGCGCAACAGTATTTAATATGCGAGGTGGGTTAAGGTCGCCCTCGTCAGCTGATCCTAACTGATTCATTAAAACCTGAACTATTCATTAAAACACTCATCAATGCGTCTGTAAACCTGATGCGTACAAAGCTGCTTTATCTTCGGTTCCATATTTGTATTAACTGGGCGGAGTCGTGGGCGGAGTCGTGGGCGGAGTCGTGGACGTCTCCGCGACAGCTGGAACCACCCACAACGATCTCTCGTCCGTTTATCAGTCTGCCGCGGGGCTAATTATTGTTGTGCTTTTCTAAACGTCTCCCTGGGAGAGCGCCAGTTGGGGCGCAGATACTCGGGGTCAGTCCCGGACCAGAGGTCTTTCTATTTCCAAACACAGACGGTTCAGGGAGCGTATCAGGCTGCCCACAATACAGGACACATGCAATCAACCTCTGACCCCAGGCCATTTTAAAATCATTATCTCCCGGCTTAAGAGCAGGCGCTAATCCGCACTGTGTTTACCACACGACTGGCACAGCAGCTGGATGGCCCGTTGGCAGCTTCGCCGGGACCTCGTACTACTTATAGGTACAATCTGATCTGCGGTGTGCCCTCGTTTGTATCTGGACCCAAGGGTATCCCGGAGGCTTTAGCGCTCGGTAAGCCCCGTCCATCTCGGGAGACGCGGGGGAGGGGGGGTAGGGGGGGTCGGGCAGGGCAGTCTGCTGCGCTCAATCGCGCGACGCCTCGGTTCTGCTGCGAATCGCACTTCTCTGAGGCAAATTTGCGCTAGTTAAGGGTTAATGAGCGAATCCACGCGGATCGGTTACGACGCTCCCATCGAAGGCTGATGCGGAGCCTGTTGTTCAGGTAGGGTGGTTACCAAAAAACGTGTTTGCGAGACGTTTTTTTTTTTTTTCTTTCTTTGGAAAATACGCATTTTTACGATCAAGAGGAATTCTTAGCTCGGGCGGATCAGTCAAACGTAAAACCTTTGCAGCGGCTCTTGCGAGGCTCGAGAAAGAGTGAAGCGCAGCACCTGTGGCTGTGAACAACACAGCCGGCCTCCGGCCAAATGTCTTTCTGCCACAAGCTCAAGTGCGAGCGGAGGTTGTGAAACTGGTTTGAAGTGAACCGTCGGCACGAAGCGAAGGACAAGACCGTGCGTTGCCTGAGCAGAGGCCAGGATCAGAGGGGCTTTTTGGAATAAATATATACGTCTTTTTCATCTTTTTCTTTTGTAAATTCCCTCCCAAGAAAGCGTTTCTGAACACGCTGTAAGGACAAGAAAAACAGCCTAATAACACACACACACACACACACACACATACACACACACACACACACACCAATCATGTACAGTATGACAGCACGCATGCAAGGGTCATGTAATTACTTCACATTGTGAAAGTGAGACGAGCATGAATGGACTCAATAACTCCAGAATGTCAGCGCCGTTGTTTTTATACACACTGACGCGGCTTTAACACACACACACACGGCGATTGTGTAACCGCTCTGTCGGGACAGGTGAACCATGCAACCGTGTTCTGACTTGCTTTCACTCTGTTGACTAAGTACTGCCTTGAGCGTGATCACAAGAGCACACACACGCACACACACACAC
The DNA here is from genome assembly GCA_911728415.1 of Lagocephalus sceleratus. Lineage (NCBI taxonomy): Eukaryota > Metazoa > Chordata > Actinopteri > Tetraodontiformes > Tetraodontidae > Lagocephalus > Lagocephalus sceleratus. The sequence goes on along the minus strand of CAJVRN010000219.1, from coordinate 1,639,655 downwards.
ACGCACACGCACGCGCACACACAAAATTCTGTTTTCTCTCTGTCTTAGATTTGCATATTTAGACATTTCAAGCATTTCATTTTTAGCACAATGCTGAAGATATACGTGTGTGTGTGTGTGTGTGTGTGTGTGTGTGTGTGTGTGTGTATGACATCCATTTGATCCCACTCAGTGAAATCAACAGTATTTCATAACACGCCCGCGTGGCCTAAGCGGGTTTAGCCTTATGCACGTACCGCAGGGGTCACAACAGCAAACTTCCTCCAAATTGAACCTGTTGATCACGGATAAAAGTCTTTTAATCACTCTACCCACATCAAGGATTTTCAGTCTATTTAAAAAAAAAAAAAAAAAAAAAGCCATGCACATCTCTAATAGGGTGTAGTTGAGGATAGAGCCATTAACTGCACGGGGATAAAAGCGATGCTGGGCCCAGAAGTCATCAGCGTCTGATCAGCGAGGTTTGTTCTGGTTCATTTGAGGGGAAATGAACTCAGCCGCCGCGCTCTTCTTTTATTTAAATGTAATGAATGAGAGAGAAACACATTACTGTCCACACACACACACACAAAAAAGCAACATTTAGGTTGGAAGGAGTTGAACTCATTAGAAATTGCCAAAACTGTGAGCAAACATCCCAACAGCAATTAATCTTCCAAACGGCTTTTGACACACCTCCGCGGCGTGAAAGCGCCTTCAGACGCCGCTCTCGACGGCTGCCGCGGCGGAAAGAGGTGCGTCGTCGGTAAAACTGCAATTATCCCGAAGGCTGAAGAACAGCGCGCTCTTTTGCGAGTAGCAAGATGCTCCGCGACGGGAGCAGGGGTTGGTGCGGAGCGCCGACTTATCCCCAACAATTATGAAGGTGTCACAATTAGTTTGACAGCTCTGACATGCTGATGATGCTCCGCGGACTAATGGGAGTCCCCGCTGAGCGAGTGTGAGACGGGTAGGTGCTAAAACCGCCAAAAAAACCACTCACGGAGTATTTAAAAGTTAAGCAAATCACTTTTCCCGGAGGGTTTTATCGCTCTGTCGTTTGGGTGAAGACGCAGTCCAGCAACAAAGGATGAGAGCTAAAGAAAAAACGATAATCCGAGCGCTGTATCGATGCTTCGTGGGAGGGATTACAACCATTTCAGTGGCTTTTGGTGTGGCGCCGAGACGCGCCAAGACCTCTGACCGCGCAGAGAAGCCCGCCAGGCCGATAAGCGACACACAGATTTACGTGATAAGCTGATCACGGAATCGGGCGTTCAATGTGCCAACGATTGCTGCCCGGGTCTAATAAAACGTGCGGTTTGTGGGACTGCTCCATAAAAAAAAAAAAAAAAAGTAATCCTCCCCTAATTTACTTTAATGGGATTCCTTCTGATTACGATATAAAACGGGAGGATTTGGGCCAATAAAGCCGCCGCCCCAGCGTGTCCGACGGCGTCTGCCTGTTTGCAGTTTGCGGGCGAGATGACGCGAGTTCGCCCCGGGCTGCGCTCGCTCTGGGCTCGACTTTCATTGGCGTGGACGCGATGCTCGGCGGTGCTGCTTCGCACCGTCTTAAAGGTGAGGTATTACTCTTCTGCAAGTTAGTGTGGCGCCTCCACGGGCCGGAAGAAACGACGCGCTTCGGTCGTAAAAACCGGAGGACTGAGCACAGTCGGACTCTCAAACACGCCGGTGTCACAGCCTTTCCCTTTAAACCCTGATCAATCAGCTATTTCACCCGTATTGGCGATTTATCAGCAGATTGACAATCAGAACTAATTCGCTCCGCCCTCAGATGCTCTTTGGACCGCCTGTCTCTTCTGGCTAGTGTGAGCCCAGGATCCTTCTACTCACCCCATCTGTGATGTAACAGTAGGGCAGAAGAGCAAAACAGACCATTGGAGGCACATTTACAGACTACGGCAATTTATTACCTCCACCAGGGAGGTCATGTTTTTGCTGGTTTGTCTGTCTGTCTGTCTGTCTTTTGGCAACATAACTCAAAAAGTTATGGACCGATTTTGATTAAACTTTCAGAATTTGTTGTAAATGTGAAAAGGAAGAACTGGTTTCATTTTGGGGGTGATCCGGAAGAAATCCTGGATTCTGGATCACTTTGAGATTTTCGTTAACATTGTGGTAAATGGGTCCAAAAGGAATTGTTGCGCTTTGCGGAGGTCTGCGCTCCCCGAGTGCTTTCTAGTTTAACATTGAATTAGTAGTCCAAAGGGATATCTACAGAGTGGGGGAGGCACTCCGGATACACATATATGATATATTTATATATATAAGTATATGGACTAAAGCACTGAAGAAGAGTTTTGCCTCATATGTGCCCTTTAAGACGTGATGCGACATCACGATCACATGTTCATCACGGGTAGCATTGTGCTCAGTCACCCCGCTCCACTGGGTCATCTCCATTGAATCACTCCAACAGTCTGACATGGTGACGCGGTGCAGACGCGCGACCGCACCAGCGACACTTTTACTCGGGAAGGAACGGTGCTGAGCAGCCTCTCGGAGAGGAAGAGGCCGGGCCAGCTGCAGCAGCTTTGTTCCCACTCCCAATGACATTACTTTTAAGATGGATGACTGAAGGTGGGATTAGTACCCTATAGAATAACCCCCACCCCCCCCCCCACCCCCACCCCCCCATAAACTCATAAATTTAACACACTCACGCGCACGCACACGCCGTTTGATGTTGGAGTTGATCCATCCCTGAAAAATGTCGGCTCAGCGGGATACGAGTTAAATATATACAGCATGCATCCCCTCACAGGCTGTATGTGTGTTCTTGTGGGGGGGGGTTCCTACCATACATGCCACATGTGCCACCCGCCACATGGGCTGCAGACCTCTGCATGTCGTGTTTAGTTTAAAGCAGAAGGCATGCGGGCCGCGCCCCCCCCCCCCCAGTGTTTACCGAAGCTCGCAGATAGAAATGCGGGCGTTTGATTGACTACAGGTGGAGCTTGTTAAAAGGCTAAACCTCCGCGGGCGCCGCGCCAGCGCTCACGTCGGCGGGAACGGCCCCGCGAGGAGGACGCGTAACATCGGGAACACGCCGGACCATCTGTTTAATATAACGGACGCTGAATCACACAAAAAGCTCTGTTGCATTTTTGAGCCGTGACATTTCCTTTCTCCTTATTCGAATAATTCATCATTCTGCCGATTAACACACGCTCGCAATTACCATACATGTTACGGGGAGTTATTTTATTATTTCTGGCAACGGGCGCGATTTCCTTCGCCGTGACATCATGGACGCCCGATAAACACAGCCTGTTGTCAAATTGCGGATGTCGTCATGCAACCGGATCCCACATTTAAGTTTCTTTTCTGGGTGTGTATTTTTAAACCTGCACGACATGTCGTTCTCGGTTTGCATCAAAGGCTGCACAAAAACAGGGGGGGGGGTGGCGGGCGAGGGTGGGGGGGGTGGGGGGTTGAAAGGCATTTGCAAAATTATATTGTCAATATGACATTTGAAAACATTCCCTGTGGGAAGGGAGTCAAGACGCGCTGTGACATCCGAGGCAGTGAGCTGACGTGAGTGGATCCGACACGTGTCCACAGAACAAAACGCAGGGACGAGCACTGTCTCACTCATACTGGGGACGCGTCGGCAGATGGACGAACGAGACCAATGGGGGACGGGTCAAACCTCCATGCGGCGCAAGAGTTGGACTTTTTGACGACGCTGTCTGGAATCTGAGAGCAGATTATGCTCCTGCGTCTCTCGCTCCGCCCCCCGCCGTCCAACATCTACGCCGGGCGAGTTCGCTGATTTTATTGAGGCAGGTTGCGCTGCGGCTCCGCCCCTTTGCGCGGGAGGTAGAATTGATGGCCCCAGTGCCTTCCAGCTGGGCGCGTCACAAATCAAATGTGAACCCAAGCTTTTCATTATGAAGCAAGTCATCATTTGAGCAGATTTCCTTTTAAAGATATGTTTAGAATCCAAACAACATGTTGTCCCCCCCCTCCCCCCCCTCAACCCCCGCCATTTCCTGTAAATCACCCTGTTTTATCCACTCGCTTTGATACTCATTTGTGTCAGTCTGCAACATCCTGGATCGTTCAGCCTGACATGATGTTCAGGATCTGGGCTTAACTTTGATCAGATGTCCAAAAGTGTCTGCGCGCAGACTCAAAAGCACTCCCCGCGAGGCCCGTGTGTGTGTGTGTGTGTGTGTGTGTGTGTGTGTGTGTGCGAGTACTTTGCCAGCTGTTAAATGTTGTGAGGGAACAGCAACCAGAAATGAGGGATTAGAGCTGAAGAGGAGGAGGAGGAGGGCTGCAGTGATTGAGGTGAGCGTACTACCGTAGTAAAAGTGGACCTTTTACAGGAACGGCAGAAGAGGAAACGCAAACGTCTGCGGGTCGGGGGGGCGGGGTCAAAGGTCAGCCCACAAAACAACCGCGGGCGTCGGAGGACGGAGTTTGGAGTGAGTGAGGGCGAGAGGAGCGCGGGGCGGGGAAGAGATCCCGCTGGGCTCGGCCAGGCTGTCACACGTTTGATCAGATATTCACTGACTCCTTCGGCGGCACAAGGCGGCTGTGTTGGCGCAGGCAGACCTCAACATCCGTGACTCCTCTCCCTCACGTGGGAGAGCAGCATCTCGCTCAGCTCGGACTGCACGCCTCTTCTCTAATTCACAAGAATCTTCACGCAACGGAACGAGAAAACGCTCATCATGAAGGCCTGCGCTCTCCGAACCCCCCCCGTCACCTGATTCATAGATTCATCCCCTGCAGCCCTGTGTCGTGTTCCAATCCTCCCCTCTTAAATATTCATTTTCACACACGTCGAGGCGGCTGCACGCGGCAAATGTGGCCTGTTTGATATTCCGCGCTAACTTTCTTCCGCTGGTCCCCGCCTTAGTCGACCGAGCCGCCGAGCGCTGGCAGGGGCCCAAAGCGAGCGCGCGCTAAAGCAAAAGGCCCCCAGGGAGCTTATCGCCCTCCTTATTAAAGATGCCCGTTCAGGCATCCCTTTCCGAGAGCGTCCCGCGATCTCAAATCGGTAAAATCAAGAGTTTAGATTTAATTTTCTCTCTCGTTTTCAGAGCCGGAGCGCGGGGGCGCGCTTTCGCAGACTTCAAGGATGTTGCAGCCGCGCTGGTTAACAGGAATCTTCTTGTTCTGAAGGCCAATTATCAGCTCAGGAGAGACTTTTAATGAGATTGCACATCGGCTCTGCAGATCTCTCCCTCCGAGTGCTGCTCAGTCAGAACAAAGTAGCGCAGCGTATTCGGTCTGTTGGTTTGTATCGTCGTCAGCACACCTCCTCCTCCCTCCCCCCTCCCTCCCCCCTCCCCCTCCTCCCCCCCTCCGTCATCCTTATTGCAGAATCACAATCCCACAACACTTCCCAAGAACTGATATTACGACACTTCACATCCTGCTTTATCTCCTCACGCCATCTCAGCTCCTGTAAGAAACCTTCATTTCGACAGGTGAGTCGGTTTGTCGCGGCCTTCTTGTTTTCGGCGCCGCCCTGTGGCGGGTTTCGGCACGAGCCTCTGCCGACGCCCCGTCTGGACGCTCCCCGGACAGAGGTCGGACATCCGAGACCTCCCACGGGGTCCGCAGTAGTGATTCTTTTTGTTTTTTTCAGGCCGGGGAAATCTGACAATCAGCTGCAGGGGTTGATTCTGGCTGAGATCCACCGTAATTAAACGTCCCGCTGGCGTTTAATTAAGCTGGGCCGCGTGCTAATGGAGCTGAGTTGGAACTGAATATGGAAGCACCTCTAGATCCATGAGACGTTTAAATGCATCGGAGGCTTTTGGCAGCACCTCAACCGGGAAAGTAAGAAAGTGTCAAGCTACTGATAAATTGCAGATAAGCAATTTTAGCAAAACACGATTTTTACCTCTGCAGCAGCCGGTGTTTATCTGGAGCAAAACAACTAGTATAGAATAGTTCTGAACAGACTTTAATGACAATTTTAGCAACTATTGTTAAAGAACAACGAACATATGATCACATTTGTGTGATGTTCGGGATTCCAGAACGACTTCTCAATGTCCCTTGATGTTTAGGAGCCACTTGGCCTTGATCTTCAGAACATTTTCTTTGATCATAAAGCACCCTACCATGTTATGTAACCTTGTGTCCCTGTTGCCCATACACTATACAGGTGTAGGTCACAAATGAGCTGCTTGGTGGAGGGTTAGACTCTTGCATGTAAATGATTTGAACAACTTGAAATGTGCAATAAAATAATGCCCCAAGATCAAAATGTATGTAACTAAGAATAGCAGGCAAAGTTTTGTTGAGGATAAAACATTTCCTGATTGCAGGAAAGACTCAGTATGCAAATGAAAAAAAAAGAGAAACAGAAAAAGAACACATTTAGAGTGTTTTTAAACTTTGAAAATGGTCTGTTTATCGTAAGAATAAGAATTGCGCCATACAAACTAAGCCCAAACGAAAAAAATCTGTGGGACAGAACAAAACAGAACAGTAATTTTTATATGCTCAGCCAGTGATTTAATTAAAAACAGCAAACGCTACAGTAGTAACACTATAATAAGTGGGACGAATACTAGACTGGGTGTTATAGCGCTAATAGAATTACAGGAGCTCTTTGTGCCTGTACGCCGCAATGAAAAAGAGGAGAGCGTTTTATCCTCACACTCAGCCTGCCCGGCTAAAACCTTGTTTATTTCCACACACGCGAATGTTACTGTTGTCCTCAAATGATGGAACCCTTGTTTCTCTGAATGCCCCTGAACAGAACTTCGTCAGCTTAGACTGTTTTTAGAGCAGCTTACACAGAAACAGTAAAAATCTATTCAAGGAGCACATAATCACTTTTTTCCTCTATCCCATAGGTAACCATGGTTGCACCCAGTAAATCTGTTGCCTGGTGTTTCCGCCTCTTTGTAGCTATGGTGATGAACCCAAAAGGAAAGCTTTGGTGACACCTATGGGTGCAAAGCGGATCAAGTGGTGGCGGTGATTTTCATCTGGGCTCTCGCCAATCCGGAAAACCCGGCTCGCATAAACACGTGTGCGCTCGCAGCGCATGTGCCACCTCCGATTACTGTCAAGCTCCAGTATCAGGAGTTGAAAATATAAAAGCTTCCAGGTCAAAAGTAATCCAAAAGGGGAGAAAAGCGAAACAGGCACCGAGAAGTGAAAATGACTTAATGCGTTAAACATGCGCGCGGCTTCGGCTCGGCACAAAGAACACACATATAAAATTGGCAGCTCCTCCAGAAGGCAAAGAATTTTAATTAAAATAAGTATTGCATATGTAAGCGTGGCGCAAAAGGCCTGTGAAGTCTGCCGCTGCCATTCGTTTAATGTTCGTTCTGTTTTATGTTCGGTTGTCAGCCATGCGAGATGTTCCGAGCCAAAAATCATTAAGCTCCCGCAGTATAGAGTTCCTGCACAGCTCAGGTGTGTGTGTGTGTGCGCGCGCGTCTGTTTTTCCTACATATCGAGGACCAGCATCCATACTGCCGCTATCAAAGTGAGTACATTTTTGGAAAGTGGGGACACTTTGTCTGGTCCTCACATCTTCAAAGGACTGTTCGCGGGTTACGACCTGGGTTGAAGGTTGAGGTTAGAACTGGGTTAGGGTTCGACGGTTAGGGTTCGGATGAGCTGCACAGTGTATGAAAGTCCTCACAAAGGCAGGAGAACAAGTATATGTGTGTGTGTTCTTGCAGTTGCAACATACTGAGCATCAAACTCTGCATTTTACAAGCAAAGTGAGGACATTTCTGGGACTTGAGGACATGTTGGCTGGTCCTCCCAACTTCAAAGGGCTGACTGAAGGTCAATGGGGTTAGAATTGGGGTTGCGGTTAGGTTAATGGTCAGGGTCATGGGGTTAGTTGGGATGGTTAGAGCTAGGGGCCTACGAACGTCCTCACAAAGACAGCAGAAGGGAGCAGAAGGACGTGTGCGTGTGCCTGCGTGTACGTGTTTTCGTCAAAAGCTTTCAGAATGAAAAATACGGCCTGTATTTTGTCAAATATTTTCTTGTCCGCCTGCTTTTTTTTTTTTTTTTCTTTTTGACTGACTCCCAACCTTGAAATCTGCTTTTCCAAACTCTTGGAGACAAGCACCGGTCTCGGCAATCATCTCGCCGGTGTCCTGCGCTGTAACAAGTTATCTGAGGCGAAGGCATCTGTTTCGTTGTGTGGGCCAGACGGTGCGGCTCGTCAGGGGAATTCTTCTTGGCGGGACGGGCCTGCCCGTGCTGCAGATGGCTTATCTCACAGTAAATGATTCAGATAATGATAATAAGCCTCCAAATAGCGAGCGAGGCCATCTTCCCCCCACGTCTCGGTCCTGGATCTCCGTGTCAGGCGCAGCAGTTCAGCAAAAAGGAGAAAAAAACAAAACTCAACATACAAATTGTTTCATTTAGACACAAAACCGGTAGTCTAAGTGCTCGCGTGAGCTGCTGTTTCCAAAGAGCCTGTCTCTGGCCCTGAAGCAGAGCCCCCCCCCCCACCACGAACCCCCCGACCCCCAGTTCTGCGAAACGGTTTGCGTGCGAGCCCGAGCCCATCGGCCAAACCCTGCCATTATCAGCCCGTCAGCTGAACTCACAAGTGTCGGGGGGGGGGCCTCCCGGGCTGCGAAGGAGCAGATATTAAAAGATTAACGATCACTTCACGCTCACCTCGTCGGCTAAAGTGTCAGATTATCCCACGCGTGCGTGCGTGCGCGCGCTCGCTCGTGAACTTTGACCCACCTGGCGGCCCTCAGCTGAATCTGCCCCCCCCTCTAATTTGACGTCGGGTTTGACGGGCTAGATCAAACCACGGACGCCCTCTCTGTTGATGGGGGCGTGCGTGCGCCTGGGCCGTCCTCCCACCAGCGCCTCGCTGTTCTCGCGTGCAACGATGGGACCGAAGCCGACGGGGCCAAAGGTGAAGGAGCGCGATGTCGGGAGACAGATTTGTGGAGGCACGAATGGCTTGCAGGTGTTTTCTTCGCTCATTTTCTGGGCGAAACAGAGATGGATGGAGTGTGAGATGCAGCGCTGCGACCCCCCCCCCCCACACACACACACACACACCACCCTACACACACACCCCCACTTCCACTCCCAATACTGTCATTATGTTTTATGGCAGACAAAGTGTTTGCGAAACTGAAGCGAGGTGCTGGAAGGATGAGCCCTGTGAGGAAAGAGTGAGAGCGTACATCGACATGACTGCTGTCGGCTGACATGTGTGCACACGGCTAACGCGTCCAGAAGGGCAGCATTACTGCATGGGGGGGGGTGAGGGGAGAGGAGATATTGGGAAAGAGGAGAGAAGAGAAGAGAGGAGAGGAAGCGAGAGGGGACGAGAAGAGGAGAGGAGGAGAGGAGGGGAGAAGGGAGAAGGAGAGGAGGAGAGGAGGGGAGAAGGGAGAAGGAGAGGAGGAGAGGAGGGGAGAAGGAGAGGAGGAGAGGAGGGGAGAAGGGAGAAGGAGAGGAGGAGAGGAGAGGAGAAGGGAGAAGGAGAGGAGGAGAGGAGGGGAGAAGGGAGAAGGAGAGGAGAGATTGAGAGGAGAAGAGATGAGAGATCAAGAGAGGAGAGGAAAGGAGAGGAGAAGGAAGGAGCAGAGAGGAGAGGATGAGGAGAGGAGGAGAAAGGGAGGCGCGAAGAGAGGAAAGGAGACAAGGAGAGGAGGAGAGGAAAGAAGAGGAGGAGAGGAGAAGGAAAGGAGAGGAGAAGGAAGGAGCGGGGAGGAGGAGAGGAGCAGAGAAGGAGAGGAGGAGAGGAGAGATTCAGAGGAGAAGAGAAGAAATGAGAGATCAAGAGAGGAGAGGAAAGGAGAAGAGAAGGAAGGAGCAGGGAAGAGGAGAGGAGGAGGAGAGAAAGAGAGGAGAAAGGGAGGGGCGAGGAGAGGAAAGGAGGAGAAAGGAGAGAAGGAGAGGAGGAGAGGAAAGAAGAGGAGGAGAGGAGGAGGAGAGGAGAGGGGAAGGAAGGAGCGGGGAGGAGGAGGGGAGGAGAGGTGGAGAGATGAGAAGGAGAGGAGAGGAGAAGGAGGGGGGAGGAGAAGGAGGGGGGAGGAGAGGACCTTCAAGTGGTGCTTGAGACAGAAACAGGCCGTGTGAGAGCAGGAGCAGGGGCTCCTGGACCTGATGGAGGACAGACGCCATGGTCCTCCTGAGCTGCAGCAGCAGTCCTCCTGCCTCACGAGCCCCGTTTGCTTCAGGAGGAACGAGGACGCTCATGCTCCGTCTGGTGTGCAGCTCATGACACCAGACCTGTGGAACCTGCACAGATTCTCTCCGTGCTGTAACCGAACAGATCTATTTCAGTGCAGTCATGACGGCTGCAGGTATGGAGCTCCTCTCCAGACGGGAAGAATGTGGAGTTTATACTTGGCACCGCCGGCTTCGCTCTAAAGTGCTCTCTGGTTTATGCTATCAGAACGCCACGGAGGTCAGATCCAAGAGTGGAAAATGAAGGAGACACATGAATTCTGAGGTGAAGCAGAGGTCAGTGGTCGGTAGAATCACGTTTAAATCGTGTTTTCAGCAATAACAAGTAGTTTTGGGGACTATTTGGACCTACAACGACCTCCTCCAGTGTCCATTTTGAACCATCGCAGTTAAGGGTACCTTAACTTTAGAGGGTGTAAATGTTCTCAGAATCTCCCAATCTTCTATTTACATTAGCATCTCTGTCTCCTCACAAGGGTCCCACACAGAACCCATCGTTCCCGTCACCGTCTGAACATCTGGGGCGGGGGGGGGCGTCCTCCTGCAAAAGCACTGACAAAGACCCCAAAGTAAATTTGCAAAACTCTTTAATCGCCGTTGATTTAATCATTCTTGGTTCAATTTACATTAAAATTCATTCCTGTCAAAAGTAAACACACCTGTCGCGGTTGTGTTCAACATCAGTAAATGCTTTTTCTTTCACTTCCTGAACTCCCAGGTGACGTTACAGAAGCGCACATCCTCTCACGCACACTTGCATATTCTGACCCTACAAACGACTCCCTAACGGGGACAAGTTGCCTAAATGCCACATACTTTGAAAAAAGCGCGGACGAACACATTCTAGATACATATGCACGCGCACATGCGCTCAGGTTGGTTATTTCCCCCTTTTTTTTTGTTTTTTTTTTTGTTTCTTGCACGCTCCCATACATACATTCCATAACCAGCATGAAACATTGAAGTACATTACAAACCAGACATCCGTTGTTTTTCTGCGCATTCACAGTTGCTTTACGACGTGTTCTGGTTCATATTATAAAGCAGAGCTACTTTAGAGTGCCACTACCAGTCAGAACCAGCATCCCTCTTGTTTTTCTCAGGCTCGTCTATTTATCTACAGAAGCAAAATACTGCAGTAAAATCCATATTTTTTTAAAAAAAAAAACAACAAAAAAACCCCGAAAAACGTAAGAAATGGCACAACAGCTTATCGAGCAAAGGCCCACCAATGCACATAAATAATATACCTTAAAGTGAAAATGAGGGCATTTAAGAATTAAATAAATTTAAAAAACACACTTATGCCAACCTACTTTGTTCTGTAATAACATATAAAAAAGTGAGCTTCTTTTAAATTGAACATTCATGTGTGCGAGTATTTTTTTTTTGGGGGGGGGTTTCTTTTCCACTTTTTGTGTTTTTTTTTCGTGTTTTTTTTTTTTTTTTACAAAATGGCGGCAGCGTTACTTCGAGACTGAAAGCACAAGTTCTCCTCAGGCACCTGCCGCGCTCCGGCGGCTGTTACGGGGCTGTTTCCATGGTGAGCGCCGTAATGGCCATCAGCACTGATTGGACGGTTACCGCTGGAGTGGAAACGGAAAAGGCTGTCCTGCATTGAAAAAGGGAACCTGCTGCTGAGAGAGGTGTTTAAGAATTGTAAATTAGCGGCGCTCTGAATGAATTTTGCTGATTGCTGCGGGGTAGAAAGCTTTGACATTTAAAAAAGAAAAAAAATAATAATATATGGACACATAGTGCTGACGGGAAACGCATCGGAACAAAACACACACTTTCCGACTCTGAGTGCTGCCAAATTACCAGTCGTGGTCTGTGCTTTTCTTGGGTTGTTGCAGAGTGAAGGCAGGAAATGCAGACAAAGGGCCGGGCCTAAGAGGGCACTTGCTGTCGTCTCAAATGGGGGCTTTGCATCTGGATGAATCGCAGAGTCGGGGGGGGAGGCGGGGGGGACTTCGGGTGTCTGGAAAAAGATGGATTCTTGAAAGGCTTGCAGATGTCCCCCGCCCAAAGACGACTCCCTCCCCTCGCCTGGAACGAACACCAGAAAAAGACATTCCACGATGTCCGGGACGATGAAAACGCTCCGCGTCGCCGTCGGCCTTCGCGTCGGCTTCAGGAGGCTTGAAGTCAATGCTACAATAAAACCGTAGAGCCCAGATCCGACTTATTGTCCACCGGCAGCAGCGCTGAGGTCTGAGTCTGGACTAGTTTGTGGTCGTGAAGTCCGATTTTTTTTTCTCTTTTTTTTTTTTTTTTTTTTGTGGCGCGCGTTGATGAAACTCTGTCCTACGACACACACGGGGGGGCGTGAAAGCACGGGGAACGTGAAGATGACGGCAAAGAAAGGCCTCTCCTTTGATTATTCTTAAGTCAAGGTAGGTGTCCGGAGAAATTTCCCCCCACCTCCTCCTTTCCGGGTTCTCTGCCGACGGCTCGGGGCGCATCCGAAAAGCCCTTTTGGACGAAAGGCGGAGCCGCCGCGCGCCGCCGGCCGCTAGGACAAGAGGACGAAGGACACGAGCAGCATGGCCACGCTGAGCAGGAGGCGGTCGTGCGACGGGCTGCTGCCACTCACGCTTTTCTCCAGTTTGGGAACTTCGGGGTTAAATTCATCTAGTGGGTGATGGGGGGGTGATGGGGGGGGCAGACAGAAAAGAGAGTGAGTGGCAGACAGAAGGTAGTGAACCATCACTTCATTATTAATTCATCACCCTAAAGGAGGCGCGCGATGCATACAAATGGTGCTTTTACGTACGAGAAAGAGACACGAGGCAATTATCAACAAACCCTCAATTATCATCAGCAGAGCTACAGTACGGCCGCGGCCCCCCCGGGACGGTAAATTAAGAACACTTTTGTTTCTGATCTTTTTTTTTTTTTTTTTTTTTTCTATACTCCTATTTTCGCACTAATGATGTTTTCACCCTGGAGGGGTTTCAATCAAACCAAATTACTATGGCCTTGCCATTGATTAGACTTAACAGAACATTAGCTGTGAGGGAAAGAGCGGAGGGGAAAAAAAAAACAACACATTTTGTAATATTTGCTAAAAGGCAGATCGCAGCGAGTCATTATGCGCCGCCTGGAAATAATGTGCACCATTATATCAAGAGGGTAATAAAGTGCTATAACGCGCAGAAGTAAAGCAAACTGTCTGTTGCTTTCCCGTCCATCAGCGGTTTAAGGGCCACCTGAGCCAGCTGCATTAAGGTAAAAATCAAGTCATCCAACTAAGTGCTGAAGAAAGCTACAATTTTCCCCCTGACAACTGTCACATTAGACCACATTAGACAGCAAACGCTGGCGGAGACAAAGAGGCCGCGGTAATGAAAGAGTCTGAAGCTGATTCTTTTTTTTTTTTAAATCTTGGAAAACTTTTCCCATTTGAAGTTTGAAAATGAAATTGCACCAAAAACGGCAGCTGATGGCTCCAGCGGAAAAAACATCTTTTTTTTTTTTTCCCCCCCTTTCCATGTTTTTTGGCATTTAACAAAAACCGGTCCGTCGAGTAAGAGATGTTGGTTTAACATCTTTTTTGATATTTCTTCTTCAAAGATAAAGCCCGCTCTTGTGACTCTTGAGTGCGCTTAAATGTGTGTTTAAAAAAAGGTCAAAACAGCCTTTTAGAGCTGGGAGGTTAAATAGCGGAATGCATGATTAATGAAGGGCAACACGTGATCCGAACTGTACTATCTAGGCTGATTTAGTGAATTGCGCATAACGAGTCCTAATTAAAATAATGGCAGGGGGGGGGGCCTATTTACAGCTGATCCACCAGGCTCTGCTTTACAAAAATATTTGCAGAACTCTCAGGGGATCCATCTTTATGTCCAGTCCACGCCTCTGCATAATGTCCTCCTGCACATGTAGCTTCATTATAAAGCAGTATGGGGCTCTTTTTATCAACATTTCAGCCCAAGGCTTCAAAACGCTCCACGGTGCCATCAACCACAAGTAACTAAAGATATTAACATACTTCAAATACAAAGCAAAGAAAAGGTTTATGATAATTCTCCTGTAACGCTTGGTTTGTTCTCAAGGAGGACGGTGAGATATATATAGGTAAATGCATGTGCATACATGTATATACACATGTATATACCTATATGTAGTGTGTGATACCCAGATATCAAAATAAGTAAAAAGTAAATATCAGTTTCGACAACTAATTCAATGTTAAATAAACTGCTGTAGTCTGTAAATGGTCCATTTAGCATTTCCGCCCAATTGTTACATCACAGTTGGCTAATTTGAATAACCCCGCCCTCTAGATGTGTAGCCCCTCCCATATAACCACAGCTACCAAAGACACATCTGCATATGTGAAGCCATACTCAGCATCCCGTCCTCACCCCCCCAGGGGGGGTGAATACTGTCTGTGGGCGAGACCGTCTTTGAGTGGAGCTCATCAGGATTCAGAGGGAAAGGCAGTCAAACCGGCCATTCCGAGCCGGGCTGCGACACGGGGGGCGTTTAGAGTCCAACTGTGCTCAATCCTTCGTTGGTTGTTGGTCCGAGCGCTTTGCTAACGTTTAATTTAGACGTCCGGGAACCGGGCTAACTCGGGGGAAAATGTGCACAATCTGTCGGCTTTAAAACAGCAGGACGAGCTCCGACGGGGAAGACAGGATGACAAATGTGGAGGAGCCGGCGCCTCAGGTAGGCCTCCTCGGTCACCGTGATAATCTGCTTTGTGTCTCCTAATGCTTTGGAAGCACCACACGTAGAATGTAATAAACCGAGGAGACAGCTTATCCTCGCAGACACAGCGAGGTGCCCCTTACCTCCACGTAAACAAGCCCATGCATCTGAAGTGACTCGTTGAATGCGATATTGCAGACTTGCTGGTGGGCGTGTGGGGGGGAGGGGGGGCGGGGGGTGGGGGGTGGGGCTTCAGCCGCCACAAACAGAGCCAAGCGCGCTTCCGCAAAAAAATCCCTGCTATTTATGGAGGCCGCCCTTGGAAGATGATTTTTTGAGGACACCGGGAGCCTCGGGCCATAACAAGCTATCAAAGGTCCGCAGCATACGACACCCGACATCGCAGACCGTGGGACGCGGCGATCAATTTCCGACAACAGCTCGTCTCGTCTATATCGGCTGCCGCGGCAGACGCGCAGGCCGGGCCGGCCCTCCCGTCCACAGCCAGACGCCCCAGGCTCCGAGAGCGAGTTAAGAAGCATCAGATCGAGACTGCCGGGGAGTGGGAAAAGGTTGTCTCGTCCGATAAATCGCGGTTCCGAGTGGAGCGCGGTGTGTGTGCGCGCGTGTGTGTGTGTGTGTGTGTGGAGCCTTCATCTCCAGAGGTCATCGGGGGGGGTTCCCTGTGAACTCATCACGGGGAGTGTTATTGTGATAACACACTCTCAGACACCGACGGAGACATTTCCGGGCCTGGTTAGAGAGTAATGAAAAAAAAAAAAAAGTCGGGGGGGGCGGGACCCCCCTTGAAAGCGCTGGTGTGTATAATTACAGCGCTTAGCTCCGTCGCTCAGACCATCTTGGTTCGTCCCGCACGTTCCTTTTCGAAGGGACTCTGAAAGGACGAGCGGTTGAAAAGAAACCGTCATGACGTCAAACTTCCAAGCGTGATCCGCTTGGTCACTCCGGCCCCAGCGGCGTGAAGGATTGTGGGCGTGGCCCCGAGGAGTTGGTCTTGGCTGCTCGCCTCCTCTGGTGGTCGGGGGGGTGGAGTCGGTCGTTTTCGGTCTCATGTGACTTTGAGCAATCAGCGAGAGGCAGGGCCTCACGTACCGGTTCACCGCCGCTTCCCTTCCTGGAGCGGCGCCACGCATTAGCCTCAGGCCGTTCATCAACCCCCCCCACACACACACACACACACACACACACACACACACAGGCGGTGTAAAGACGAGATGGACGAGGCCAGGTGTTCCCCGCATCATCGCAAACGAGCGCGCGTTCCGTCTTCGAAAGCCTTCGAGTCGTCCGCGCTCGCGCTAACAAATGAAGGTACGGTCTTTAAAAAAAAAAAAACGAAACAAACGAGGCGAGGGCCGCTTTAGGACGACCGTTGTCTCAGCGTTTTTCTCTCCCGTTCTGGCCGCAACCTGCTCGATGCGAGGCAGCGCGAAGGCCCGTTTTAGTGAAGGTGATATCAGGCAGCTCAGTAGCAATAAATTAAGGCTGCCAGTCTCGATCTATCTCCATTTTCTGGTCGCCGCTATAAATATTTAGCCACCTCCCGCTGGTCTGGGCGACTGGCGCGGTGGATCTGCGGAGTGGGTGAGGCTAAATGACACAACAGGCTTTTATTTCCAGTTAGTCCGTGTTACTTACACGCTGTGTAAATATTTACGCTGCTCTAAAGGCCGCCGTGCTTTTTTTTTTCTTTCCCGCAAAAGTTAGCGGAGTTCTCGTGACCGGTCGTAAGTCTCCTTCTTTTATTCCTCGTGCCAGTTCATGTTTTCATGGATTTGGCTTTTGAGTCGTTCCCGGAGGCAGCGAACGCCCGACTTCCTGAACCCGTGTGGAATTACTGACAGTCGCGGGGAAACGAGTGATTGACTTGAAAATCACAAATGCCAGCGGCGGGGTTTTTTGTTTTTGGGTTTTTTTTTTGGCTCGCGCCGCAAGCGCCGGTGCGTCTGCTTTCATAAAAAAACAAACAATTGAAAACAAAACAAAAAAAAAAACGGTTCTCACCTCCACGTCTCCGCGGTCGAGGTGAGTGCCAGCGGAGACGTGGAGGGAGGGAGGGGGGGAGGAGGGCGAAGCTCACCCCCGGTCCTCGGGGTGAGTCAGGGAGTGGGTGTCAGCAGAGCCACCGGGGCTCCGGCTTTTCGCCTGTGTGTGTGTGTGTGTGTGTGTGTGTGTGTGTGTGGGTAAACCTGCATGTCCTGATTTTGTTATTCTGCCAAACATGTTGGGCAGAGCGCCTCAGAAGACCAGAGGCGAGGATTTATCACTCTCCCTTTTCTGTTTTTTTTTTTTTCTTTTTTGTGATGATTGTCTGCAGCGGCAGGTTTGTTATATTAAATTCTCCACGAGCTCAGGCCTGAGTAACCGCTGAGCCATTCGCCTACTGAGCTTTTCTTTCTGCTCCTTCACTCGGCGAAGCCCTCGTTCTCGGCCCCCACTCTCCGTCTTTGTCTCTCTCTCCCTCTCCCTTTTGCCTTTTGCCTCTCTCAGTGCCTCCTTCCCGACTTTGTTTCTCTCGCTCTTGTGTGAGTTACTCATGGCTGATGGCCCTTATCGCTCGGCGGGTCTCTGTTTCTGCCTCCAGCGGGTCACTCCCCCTCAGCCCTCGTCACCGGCTGCCCACAGCTCCCAGGAACGAGCATGCGAAATCGTTCCCGGCAAGAGGCTTTTGTTTGAGATGGGAACCGAGGAAGAGAGGGGAAAAAAAATAAAAATAAAATAAAGGGTTTATGTAACCGCTCTGCAGCACAATTGACTGGCTCACTGGCGCGTGTTCTCCTTCGGTAAACACGGACCTTTCAGTTCTTACAAGACCTCTGCTGACTTTGGATTAAAGACACGGCTTTACCTGTGTGTACGTGTCCGTACACACGCGTGTACATGACTGTACAGCTGATAAAGGCTCCTGTAACTACTGATATTAACACCAACATGCTTTAGATGTTTAATTATGCTGTGTTAAAACTCCTATATAATCCTAACATAGCTGTGAAGTTGTTCTATTTAGGATGCGGGGGTGTTTTTTAGTCCTGCCCCCTTACCTGTCGCTGGAGCTTTACCTCCTCTGTGAGGTTGGACCCTGAACTAGCAGCCAACATCGACATTTTTTGACTGTTTCAGACCACCTGCGCAAAAAAAAAAAAACCCACCCCGCTACAACGAGCTTTTTTTAAGAGAAAATAAGAAGAGCGAAGGCTCCCGAGGTGGCGAACGTCAGCAAGGCGATGGTGACAAAGGCCACCGGACGAACCAGAGACAGGCAAACGCGGACGTCCTCCATCGCGTTACTGCCGCCGTCGAGCCCGGTCCTGGTTCCTCAAGCCGGGCGTGGCCGGCAGTGAAGACTTTGTGATCCGCCCGGAGGCGGAGCGGCGGGCTATAGGTCATAAAATCCAG
The DNA here is from genome assembly GCA_911728415.1 of Lagocephalus sceleratus. Classification (NCBI taxonomy): domain Eukaryota; kingdom Metazoa; phylum Chordata; class Actinopteri; order Tetraodontiformes; family Tetraodontidae; genus Lagocephalus; species Lagocephalus sceleratus. The sequence continues at coordinate 1,621,400 of CAJVRN010000219.1, read as the reverse complement.
CCTGGCACGAGGCCAAGACCAGCGAGATCCCCGTTGGATGCTTTCCGACCGCCATGACCTCTGAAATAATTGATTATGGACCCCAATCATTCAACTTTATGTCATCTCTGAACAAAGGCCAATAGCACGTACACTGACAAACGAAATGTTGAATAAAGTGGCGCGTTCTAATGTTGAACGCTGATGGATATTGTGTCATTACGGCCTAGCTTTTCTACCGTCGACGCTCCAACGTCCAGACTGCAGACACAGATTGCAATGTTTTGGAATTGTTGTGACTGTAATGACCAAAATCTATGACTCCATATTCCTAAATTCGTCTCCACCCACAGATGCCGGTAAACAAAGTAAATCTCTCTCTCTCTCTCTCTCTCTCTCTCTCTCTCTCTCTCTCTGCTGTATCACGTTTCAGGGATTCATTGTTTAAGACAAACTCCCGCGGGGGGAAAAAAATATACATATAAAGATTTGTTTGCTGACAGACCTGGAATCGGGAAATGAATATGCACGGGTCAGACGAAAACCAGCAGCGGAACCTTTTTATTTTCCCCCCGGGCAGAGTCAAATATCGATTATCTGGCTGTTGTTCTGCTTCAGCGACTTGGAGCCACTCACCGATGTTGTGTATTTTGATGTTTGGTCTGACTGTGTAGTCGGGAGGGGTCTGACTGGAGTCGTCATCCGACTGGGAAACTGGGGAAAAAGCGGACAGAGAGCAGGGAGGGGTGGGGTGGGTGGGGGGTCAAAGATTGAAGGAGACAGAAACACATTAAAGTTAGGCAACGCCAAAGTGCAACCAGTTAAAGCAGAACAGCTGTCGGCGAGTCCAGCGAGGGAGCGGGAAGGAACCCACGAGCACCCGTCTGATGACGGATAGCGCCGGACCAGGAATTAAATTCACCATCGTCACGTTCTCCGAGCGGTCCAGGAATGATGTGTTGCTCCGTTAATGTGCGTGCGTAATCGCTGGCGTCCGCTCGGTTTATAATATGTCTTTGATTCCTGCGCTGCACGCGCAGCTGGAGGGCTGAAAAGGCGCTAAGAGGAGCGAGAGAACGCTCGTGAGGGAGAAATATTCACAATTCTTTCTAATCTTTTACAGGCCGAGGCGGTCGGGAACGAGCGCCTTCTCCGACGCTTATAGCGAGCTGTTAAAGAGAGCTCGCCGAGGAAAGGGGATTGTGAACTGATGAAACACACTCACACACACACGCACGCACACATCTCTTGTGCTTCTGTCTTTGTGAGGACTTCCATGTATGACCCACCCCTAACCAGCCCAACTAACCCCTGACCTTCAACCTAAACTAATACTAACCTCAAACTCCAAACCAGGCCCTGACCCTCAAACAGTCCCGGAATGGGAGAGGACCCGCCCAGATGTCCTCACTTTACTAGTAGAATGCGGATTTTGGTGCTTAGGTTGTAACGAGTACAAGAAAACACACACCCCCTTGTACTTCTACCCTTGTGAGTACCTTCGTACATATAATGTACACACCCAGGTCCTCCCCCTAACCGTCCCACCTGACCCCCTGACCCTGAACCTGACCTCAACCTTGAACCCAGGCCCCCCCCCTCTTTTGAGGTTCTGAGGACCAGACAGAAAATGTCCTCACTTTGATAGTGAAAGGCAGAAAGGCAGCGAGTACAAGTGCACACACACACACACACACACACACACACACACACACACACACACACACACACACACACACACACACACCAGGTGAAGCACAGACACATTCATAGGGAGTGAAATACGGCCGACGCGCCGCTGGGTACAGGCTCGAAACGGCGCACTTCAAAACACGAGGAGGCGAATGGACGCACGGGCAGATGAACCGTGACACTGCGACGGGGGGTGGGAAGGTGGGGGGGGGGGTGTTGAGGTGATGGGCACGCAGGGCTCGAGTGTGGGATGTATCAGTGCTGACAAGGTTGGGGGGGGGGCTTCCTGATCAAAGGCCTAGAAGGGTGGGAGAGAGCGAGAGAGAGAGAGAGAGAGAGAGAGAGAGAGAGAGAGAGAGAGAGAGAGAGAGAGAGCGAGCGACTGGGGTAAAAACATTCTGTACAGGCAGCAGGCGTCAGAGTGTGAGGGGAAGGGATGGAACATGGGGGGGGTGTGGGGGGGGGTATGTTGAGCTGAGGCTGTGCTTTTCGCTGAGCATCTTTTGTGGTGTGTGTGTGTGTGTGTGTGGGGGGGGGCAGCAGTGAGACAGACGTTAACCGAACAGTGAGGGAAACACGCGTCGCATCAGAACCCCGCTGTAGCTGAAAAGCCTCTCTTCAGACAGCAACCCCCCCCCCACCATCACCACCCACCCATGTCACCCCCCCCACACACACACACACACACACACCCCTTTTTTCTTTTTGGTGTGTCTGCGCGTCTGAGAGATAAAACGGGAAAACGGAAACGAGCCGACGCGGTTCGGAGGGCAGGCGGGGGCACGGGAGGGCGGCGGCGGAGGGGGGGGGTCCTCACCGGTGGAGCAGCAGACGTAGACCCTCAGTCTCAGGCAGCTGTGGCCGTGGTGGTGGGTGGGCGTGGCTGGACGGACGGACAGACAGAGAGGAAACAAGAAGGGGGGGGGGAGAGAGTGTCAGTCTCCTGCCTCCTGTAGGCCGCCGGGGGGGAGCTGAAGTCGAGCAGCTGGCTGTCCTCGGCGGAACTTCCCGAATCTATTAGCGGCGGGCCCACACATCATCAGCTCGTGTGGGCGACAGCGGCCGGAGGCGGGAGGCGGGCCGCGCGGCGTCTTCGGGCCTCCTCCATCCATCACAACAAAGCAGCTTCTGTTCGCCTTTGCAGAAGAACCGCAGACAGCAGCGGCGCCGACCTGCGTCTGATGCTGCTGCTGCGCGCCAAAGATCTGTTTCTACCAGAAGGCGCTCGCTTTTTTTGTTTTTTGTTTGTTTTTTGTTTTTTTTTTGAAAGGCCTTAAGCACATAACCCAGGGCTGGGGTTCCGAACACGCTTGCCAGTGGTTTTGATGGCGGCTGTCAGGCTCGAATCCTCGAATTCGAATCTAGAAGTCGCACCAATTTTTATAGGAGGGAGCCACCTGTGGAGCTCCCCTGAGAACAAACAGTCCCCGAGGGCCGTTTCCTTCGGGTTGCATTCCAACTGCGAGTGGGAAATGCGATAAGATGCGGTGTCAACAACAGCTTGAGCTTTATTTTCTTAATTCTTTCCTCACAGCGTGACTTCGTGGTGTGCAGCAGTTATGCAGAAATGGATTTGTTTTTTTGTTTTTTGGGTTTTTTTATTGCCCCCCACTCCTCCCCCCTCCTCCCCCCACACCCCCCAGAAGCGCAGTAGATTTCCACTGGAGCTCACGGAAGCTCGGCGTCGGCGCATCTGCTTCCCTTTATTCCGGCGGGGGCTGCTTCTACTCACAGATATAGTAGTACTCCTGGCCCACGTTGAACTCGTAGCCCAGCGAGAAGGCGCTGTAGCGCTGGAACTTCTCCGAGAACTTGATGGGAGCGTGGGGGGGCGTGGGGCCGGTTGCACTCCCAGCGCTTGAAGCCCTGCTGGGGGTCGCACATGCGGTAGCCGCGGTAGCTGACCATGTAGAGGATGTACTGCTCGGCCACGGTGCGCTCCAGCGTCCCCCGCGGGGTGACGTTGTAGTGCGGGCAGTAGATGTCCAGGTAGTCGTTGACGCTGACCTGCACCGTGTAGCCCTCCCTCCGTAACCTGAAGCGACACGAGAGGGAATATTGAATTATGCTCCGCTAAACAATAAAGACAAATTGGATGAATTCGCAAAATCACATTATCCGGAACAACCAGGGAGGGGGAGGGGGAGGGGGGGAGGAGGGGGGGGCTGTCATTGGAATCATCTGGACTGGGTATAAACTAAAACAACATTATGCTCAGTTCCATCATAATTAGGCAGCCCTGACATTTTTTCTTCTCTCTGTTGCATGCGGAGCGGCACTTTTGTTCCACCAAGAACGCCTCGCGCACTCGGCTGAGAGGTGGTCTGGGGGGGGGGGGGGGGTGACGACGGGGACGAGGCCCGGTCAGCCACGTGGAGCCCAAACGCTCTGCGGAGGTGATGGACCAGAGTGAGAAAGCTGCGTCTCCACCCTACACATGTGACGTACACAACGGCAGGCGAACACCTGCAATATCACGTTACTGTCATTAATATAAGACAATAGTCATACTGTTGATTTAAGTGGCTTTATATGCCTCAGTGAACCACAGAGATGATGATGGGATGCAATTTAACACTCAGCTGTCACCGCGATCTTTGCTGTTAATTAGACTAAGTACACTTATCATGTAAATAACACGAGCCTAATTAGACGGAGGAGGAGTCATTAAGAGGCCTCCTGCAGGTAAGCTGATGGGATGTGAATTTCACTTCCCTGACGCGTCACCTGGCCCAACCGCTGGTGTAATGACCCGGCGTCGCCGCTGGGTGGCAGTATTGGGCCGCTCTGCGCGTCACCTCTGCACTGTTCATTCTCGACCGTGTGTCCAAAGATGCTGCCCTGCAGGCTGCCTCTGTCACAGTTGTACATTTTGTCTGCGTGGATATGCAGGGGGAAAAAAAACAAAAACAAAACAACAAAAGTGGATATAAACGTCACGCGGGCGTTGCTATCGGTGTGGAGGGAGAAATTATTCAATTACAAAGCTTTGATAAGAAACAGCCAAGCAGTCTTTCATTACTCTTCCTTTTCTGTTGCCTGTCCTCCTCTCCCATCTTTTTTTTTTTTTTAATCAACACCCCTTTGGTGCATCTCATTCACTCACAGGCGCACAGATGAATATCACTTCTCTTAACCAGTGTCTCTTTTCGGGCCGTCAATCTTATCTGCACTTTCTAGTCTCGCCGCTCAGATGTGAGATGACAGACTTTTGTCTTGCAGCGTTGCAGGAGGAGACAATACAGCCACGCTTCAAAGGGACTATATTTAGAGGGGGCCAGTGGCGAGGGAGAGTGCGTGTGTGTGTGCGTGTATGTGTGTATGTGTGTGTGTGTGTGTGTGTGTGTGTGTGTGTGTGGGGGTGGGGTGGGGGGGGGGCCTCAAGATAGGGGAGCAGGGAGGGAGATAAAGAGGTACAGTGGATGTGGGACAGAGAAAGTAGCCAAGAGATAAAAGCGGGAGAGTGAAGGGAGCAGATTTATGGACTGTTTTTGAACGCCGCAGAACACAGAGGACCGACTGTCTAAATAAATAAAAACCTTATTTAACCTCAAACGAAGCTTCCTGGTTAACGGAACTTGTCGTATCATAAGTCGATATGGCGCGTTCCCTCTACGCCGCTCATCCCAAACTCTTCTAACGTGTCTTTTTTTCCCTCCCTTCTCACAGCTTTATGTATCTGCAATTAACACACCACGTATCGGGTGGTTAGAGGACAATTTCAAGGAGACACTCCCCTCCAAATTGCTTGTTGTAAGCAAATAAGGTGCGCGCCGCGCAAGTCTTCCTCTCTCCTGCTTGTCTTTCTTCCATAAACATGCAACGCCGCCACTTTGCGTTTTCGTTATCACTTTGCCTCACTCGGCACAATCGCACAGCGGGAGCGCCGTTTGTTCCAAAAGCAGAGACAGCAGAGGAAGAGCGGACGAGGAGGAGGACGAGGAGGAGGGAGGGCGGGGAAGAAGAGGAGGAGCCCCTCCAGGTCCACCGTGTTATGTAAGCAGGCCACTTAGTGGCACAGGACGGAGGGGTTGGAGGGCGAGGGGGAAGGGGGGGGTAGAAGACACCGCGGGGAGGGGGGGTTTAATAACCTGTGGTGGGAGGAGATGGCGTGCGCGAGAGGAAATGCACTGGATGATGACAAAAAAGAGAACGATGCCGAGGCGGAGACAGAGACAGAGTGCTCCCCCAGGACCGACATGTATGTGGTAAGAGTGCATAAAAAAGACTGATGGCTCTCATTCTCCGGGCCCCCCCAGCAACCGTCCCCGCGCCTCTGCCGCTTGTTCTTCCTCGTCTTCTTCCTCTTCTGCCTCATCATCACTTTCCTTTGAGCGTACGCCGCGTCGACGAGGAGCGCCAGGGGAGTGAGACACACAAACACACACACACGCGCGCGTGGGGGGGGGCGGCGAGAGCAGAAGAGGACCTTTGACCTTTCACGTCCGTCACCGAGCGAGGCGAGCAAAGGCGGAGGCCTCCTGTCGCCTTCTGAGGGACGACCGAGGGGTTCAGATCATCGTTTGGATGGAAACGATATTAAAAGGATATTGATCTGTACCTCAGCCTTGAAAGAAGAAACACACACACACACACACACACACACACACACACACACCTTACATTAGGGGTTGGCACCGACACGATCTCTGACCAGCGTGTCGAAAGAGAACCTGCCTAGGCGTCCTCTCGGCGTCTGCGGCCGCAGGTAACTCGGCGCCGTCGAGAGCCGGGAGTGTTCAGAAAAGTTCGCGAAAAACAAGAAAAGTCGCCGAGCTCACGTTTTCCGAGCTCGGACTCGTCTCCCTCCCAGACACGCGTTGGCGCGGAACGTTTGTCCCGCCTCTGCTGGCGCCGGCGCCATGTTTTACTTGATTTCAAATGTCTTTGAAGGCACCGTGGACTTCAGTCGTCTACGTCTAATTAACGGCGCGGCGCTGAGCTGAACGATTACTTTACGGTCAAAGTGATTACGGCCGGGGAACAAAGAACAAAAAAGAAAAGACCTCATTTGTGCTGAACTGCTGCGGCGCCACAATCAAGAGCTTCTGGTAAAGCGATGAGGTCAGCACGCCATCATGGTCGCTGACCTTAAAGACCCTCCCCCGGTGATCGATCAGCCTCATCAGGAGGATAAATTACTCCTGCGCCAAATAACTTTAAATGCCACCCGCCGAGCCTGTATTTACCAGGCCCCCCCAGACACCCCCCCGCCCCCCGCCAGTCGGACCCCCTCCCGGTCAGGCAACCCCCTGGTCGGGCCCCCCGGTGGAGCCCCGCCCCCCCGTCGGGCCTCGCTGTTGCCGTTGGCGCCGGAACTCGTTATTGGCGTGCGTGGGCGTGAGACGGGGGGGGGGGGCGGTGAGTCACCCGCGATTGAGTTAGCGGCGCAATTAAGGGCTCCGCTTTACGAGGTTTTTTTTTTTTTTCCCGATCCGGGATCGACGGCCGAGGGCGGAAGGAGTGCTGAGGCGGTCGGAGGAAAAGCGGCTAACGCTGCACATCTCCGCTGTCGCCACGACGCCGCCGGGAGCCGCCGGCCCCCTCCGCAGCCCCCTCCGCCGACTCCCAGAGATTGAGGAACATCGCCTCCCGTACGTTGATCCGCTCCCGCTCGCAGCTTATTGCCCGACCTCGCCCCTCGGACTCCCTCGAAGACGCCCCGCCTCTGCTTCGCCATCCTTCAGATTTCCTCATTTCTTTTGCATTTCGCTCCGTGGACGTGCGCCGCGGCTACGTTCGCCTCCCAGAATCCATCAGTCCCCTAACCCGCCTTTGGACTCAGCATGTCGCCGTCCTTTGTTGCACCTCGGTGTGTTTGAACGGGCCGCTAATAGACCCGGAGCCATCGCGCCCAAACGAGGATTTAGCTACCTCGTTAGCTGCGCTGAGGTAGCCTGGTCGTACGCGACACGGCGACGTGACGCGCGCACCTTCAACGCCCTGAGCGCGCAGGAAATTACACTCTTTGGTTTTTTTTATTGATCTCGCAGCCAGGCGTTCGCTTTTCCGCCCCCACACACACACACACACTCCCCCTCCCCCCGTAGCCTCGCTCCAGCTCGCTCCCACCGGTGAAGGCCTCCGAGAAACGGACGGCTGTACTTAAAGGAAGCCCTCCTCCGCTCGCCTGTACTCCCTAAAGCCCACCCTGTGCCCCCCCCCCACCCCCCGCCTCACTCAGCGGAACTCCGGGGAAACTATTGGGTAACGCGGGAGCGTGAATAGCACAAATGAAAGAACGCGGGGGCGGGGGGGGGGGCTGGCGACACCCCCGATGTACATTTTAAAGCGGCGGAGGAGAGATGAGTCACAACACTCGAAATACACGCCGGCCGGGGGACTCCAAGTGGGTCAGGACGTGACGCAACGGCCTCGTGCTCCTCCGGTGAACACAGGCCCATTAAAGAGGAAGGGGAAGCCCCGCCCTCTTCGGCGGAGGTGCCGTTCATTTATCCCTTCCTGTCCAGTTTTTCTGCCCAATTATGTGAAAAAAAAAACCTCTTCTCTTCCCCCCCCTCATTAAAACAAATAGCTGAATTAAATCGACGTAAAGGCCAGGACAGCGATGCGATCGGGGAGTAGATCGTAACGGCGCTTCCGCTGCACCGCCGCTTCTCATTAAGTCACTCGCAAAGCATTATGGGTTTGCTGGCAGGTCCTCCCACAGCCGTGCATCCCACTGATTGATCTACGGGGTCTGGGACCCTCCTTACATCCACCGGGGTTTAAATATCAAACAGAAATATGGATGACACCATCGAGTATTACACCGAGGCCCTTGTCCGACGAGGTGCTTTGCATAAAACCGGCGTAATAGGGCGCATTTTTATCTCTATTGCGGAGGGACGCGTCCGAGGACCACTTGTTTTCGGGCGGTAATTGGCCACTCTGACTTTGGGACGGGCCCTGCGAGGCCACGCGCGCCACACAACCAGCCCTCCCGTCCACTCCCGCTCAGCGCGGATCAGGAGAGAGCGCGAGCGGCTGAAACACTCGCCCTTCTTTCGGGTTGCCCCGAGAAGCGGGACGAATCGAAGCGCTTTAAGCGGATCTGGCGTCCGGGGGCCCGGTTTTTCGAAAGCCGCCCATCCGGCGGGGTCGGGATTCCACCCTGTGACAGGCCGTGGAAACAAGAGTCCGTCTCCCCTCAAGGTGAAACTCTGATTGTGTCCAGCGATTAAAGGCTTGATCGGCCACATCTGCTCTCCCGCTCCGCCCGCGAGCCCGCTTCTCATTTGCCGCATCCCACTCAACGCAATTACCGCCTCTCGTTCATTATTCATCCTTCGTTTGTTTTTTTTTTATTTGCCCCCCCCTTCCTTCCTTCCCCCCGTGTTCTCCGACAAAGGTCCATTCATACATGGATAATGAGCCGCAACAATAATGGACGGGCCGGGGCGCGTGGGCGCCGGACTAGCGCGCGTTTTCCGGGCGGAGCTGTTTATCCCAAACGAGGCCCCGTTTGACGTGTTCGCGGGGGTCACGCTAACAAAAAAAAAAAAATCATAAATTAAATAAATCAAAAGCCTAATTCACAGTTAACTGATGTGGCCCGGCGAGCGGAGGCTGTTACTCAAACGAAAAGACGAAAAAAAAAAAAAGCCTTTTAGTGTCCTCTAATAGATCAGGTGCAGACTTGAATTGAACATGTCTTGAACTAGAAAGAACCCCCCCCCCCCACAGTAGTCCATTGCTATGATAAAAGGAAATGAAAAAAAGAAACTACATGAATAATACGTGTTAGCTGCTATTGCGCGTACATGGAAATCCAGCTGGGATAAAGGAGCTGATGCTCCGACCACACTAACGTATGGACGGCCTGGGAACAACATATGTGAGTGTTTTGGAAAAATCCTGTGGGGAGGGGGGGTCTGAGGATACTTCCAAAGGGCAAAGTCAGGGAGAAGGCACTCGAGGTGGTCCACGCTGTAGTTTCTCCTCTAGCGTGGCCTTATCGCAGACATTTGTGCTTCTTCCTCATAAGCCGATATGAAAAATAACATTTAACAAACGAAACCCGCGGGGGGTCCGATGAGCTGAGACAGCTTCCGTTACAAGTCTAGAACCCGATCTGCTGCGTTTTGAAGCTCAGCGTGTGAGGGGCTCGGCCGCCGCTCGCGCAGGAAGTCGACCTCGGCGGGGTGTTCACTTTCAAACCCTCCGTCTTTGAGCCCCCCCCCCGCCGCCGCCGCCGCCGCCCCGCGCTGGCACACACGGCCGCCTCTGAGCGAGAACAAAAGCGAGGCAGGAGAACAAAGGAAGGATGGCGGTGGTGGGGGGGGGGGGCGTTGGCCATTCTGGGTCAGGTTGGCGCCCAACGCCGTCGGACCCGATGGGCGCCAAAGCAGAGTCGTCTGGGCTTTTATCAAGGGCCGGAGAAACTGAGGGGGGTTTGGGGGGGGGGTTCCACGTTGGTACCCCAGAACCGGCAGGCTTTCCAAAAACACCAACAGAACATCTAAACAGTCGCTCTGACGACGGCGCCATCAACTAAACGCACCCCCCCCCTGTGATGCGTCCCCACCACAGAGTCAAACATCTGGACGGGCGCCCATAAATAATTCCCCCGTTTCTTAAAATAACCCCTCACCCGCTTCAAATAGAACTTCCCTTTTCTTTTTTTTCCGTTTTGCACAAACGACGCCGCAGCCTGAGCGGCGGAGCGGTCAGGGAGTAATTATTTACACCAGAGAGCGCCTGTGGTGGTGGTGGTGGTGGGGGGGGGGCGAGGGGAGTCCCGGAGCACATCAATCCGAGAGTTATTAGCAGGTGATGCCACGCAGACACATTCAAAGCAGCTCCTGAGATCTGACAGCGCTCTCTCCCTCCTGAATAATTGACCGCTCGCTCTGCTTCCCGCACCCCCCCTCCGCCCCCCCAAACAACCTGCGCCGCTCCGCCTTTTGTTCTCCTTTCGTCTTTCCCCACCGCCGCTTCCCCCCCGCCTCCGTCCCCTCACGTCCCAGTCTCCCAAGGCTCCGACACTTCCGGCGGAGGTGTCGGAGCCTGCGGTTGAGGGGGGTGGGGGGGGTCGCTGTGATGGGTGGGTCTGGAAGGGGTGGTTACGGGAAGGCCGGGATAAGGTCGGGAAGAGAGCGAAGGTCACGCACACGGCCTTCCTCAAACCTTTCTCCACGTCCCGTATGAACGGTGATCACACTCACACGGGTCCCTCTTTAACTCCTGTGTGTGTAAAAAGAAGACCCCCCCCCACACACACACCCCCCCCCATCAGCTCTGAGATGAGCCCCAAGTTCTCCGGGGGAATCAAATCAAATTCGAGCGTCCCCGTCTTGTGGCGCTGCGTCTGGCTGTGGCCGGTAATGAATGCTGCCTCATGCCGTCTCCTAATGGAATTACTTCTTCTTTTGAGTTCAGTGGCGTGACCCCCCGCGCCCCCCCTCCCCTCCCTCCCTCCCTCCCTCTCCCCAGCACAGCGGCAGCAAAAACATTACTCCTCAGATTAAACGGCGGAACAACGCGAGGCCGCCGCCGAAATCGCGCATTAGGTAATTGGTGCCAGAGGAAAGGCGCGGCAGGTCTGACAGGAGCCGGCGGGTGTGTGTGTGTGTGTGTGTGTGTGTGTGTGGGGGGGTGTTTAGGGAGAAAGCTGATGTTCTGTACCAGAGAGGAGCCTCAATCCGGGATTATCATCACACAGCTGGTTAGCTTCAGAGATGATGCAGATCTTGGTGGCGCACTCGGACTCCGGCGGAGGCGTCCAACCTCCCTTCACTCCGCTTCCCGGGGCCTTTTTTTTCCAGCACGTCTTCGGCTGTCGCCTTTCTTCCGCCTCGCTTCACGCTACGGCTCCCCCCCCCCACCCCACCCCACCCCCCTGCCCCGGCAGAGCAGCAGCAGCGACGGCCTTTTGCCTTTTTTATAATTCATAGAGTTGTTCTTACGGCTCGGGCGCTCATGTCCGATGTCAATCTGTGCATCCCAAACCGCTGTGGGGGGGCCGGGGGTGTGTGTGTGTGTGGGGGGGGTTGCCATACTCAGGTAACACACACATCACACACAGCAGTTCAATCTCACTGCTCCCTTCAGGCTCTCTTTATTAGGTTCACCTGTTCAAGTGCTTGTTAGGTGTGCAGCTTGGACCCCCCCCCCCCACACACACACACACACACACACACACACCTGTGTCTGACTAAAGCCACGCCCCTCGCGTACACTCACGATTCTCAAACAGGCCACCTGTCCTTCAGAGACATCAAAACCAGACATCATCATCACGAACAGAACTAGAAAGCTAACTCGCTGCTTTACAACTACAACGTTATTAGCACGAGCGCTACATTTGATCGATTCATCGTTGCTTATTTGGCAAGTTAGTTTCAGTAAAAGTTATAAATATCGGTGCTCCACATTTCAGAGGCAATGACCGGTGAAATTATATCATTTGCTGTTTGTAATCTAGAGTTCCCAAGAGGGGGAGAGCGGCTGGCGCCCGCCGGGGATGCGCTCAGGCTCGGGGAAGGAGCGTTGGGGACGGGGGTGCGGAGATGGGCTCGAGACTTTATTCAGAACGTATATCAACATGAATTCTCTCAACAGGGAGAAACGAGCTCGGGAAAACGGATAACCCAAGGAGGCCTGGGAAGAGTTCAGCAGATGAAAAACTGAAAATGCCAAGAAACTGATAAGCACCAAGAGGGGAAAAAATACTTAGACGTCGGCTCGAGGTACTTCCACCGGACGGAGGGGAACGAGGGATCCACTCCGAGGCGCAGACTGCCACTGAACCGAGAGCAAGTGACGCTGGGAGCGGCGAGCGGGGTGGGGGGGGCCCTCATAGGTCGGCCCCCGACGAGCCCACGATCTTCAGGTGCGCCTCGTTCCCTCGCCCTGGAGCGCCGGCCCCGCCCCTCTCCCGCCGGGAGAGCAGGAAAAGAGGGTGAGGGAGGCACCAGGCACCGAGTGAGGAGGGCTCAAACCTTCCTCTGTAGCAGAGCTCTCGCCCCCCCATCCCCCCCCCCACCTTGTTGTTTATTTTGATGTTTGTAGCGCGTATTTATGTTGCTGTTTTTCATGCTTCTACTAGCATTTGAGATTTATTCAAGTGTAAAGTGCATTACAAATCAAATATATTCTTCTTCTTATTATTAATATTACTAAATGATTGACACCTTGTCAGTCACGCCCCCTGGCTCTGATTGGTTGTTTCTTCTTGGGTGCAACTCAAATTACAGGCATCAGATGAGGCCGGAGAGGGCTGATTGTCTCACAAATCATTTTACTGAGGTCATAGTTTTTACAAATATGACAAAAAGTGATTTTTCTTTTTCTTTAAAACTCTCCCGAACCAACCTAGCGCGAATATAAAGAAAAGGGATCTGAGTGGCTTTGAACGTGGCTGGCTGCTGTTTCGTATTTCAGAAACTGCTCATCGGCTGGGATTCTCACGCGCGACCCGTCTCTGGGGGTTTTAACGGAGAATGGGCGAAAAGGAGAAAATAACAGTGATCGGCGGCTGCGAGGATGAAAGTGCCTCGTCGGTCTGAGAGGTCAGGGGAGAAAGGGTTCGAGACAATAGAACGGCGAGAGTGCCTCAAATGACCAGTTGGTGCAACCAAGGAATGCAGAACCAGGCCCGTCGAGGACGGGGGAAGAGGAGGAGGAACAGATGGAGGGGAGAACAGACACACACAGCATCAGCAAACATAATTATTTACATCGATATTATGAATCACACTGAGCTGGAGCTGAGAGGGTGCGAGGGTACAGAAGACCACATCGGCCCACTTCTGTCGGCAACGAACGGGAAAGTGAGGCTAAAGCCGCCACAGGCTCCCCGAGACCGGGACAATGGAAGATTGGGAAAACATCGGCTGGTCTGAGGGGTCTCAATTTGAGCTGCTGGTTGGGCAGAATTTGGCGCAAACAACATGAAAGCATGGATCCATCCGGCCAATCGACGGCTCGGGCTGCTGCTGTAATGGTGCGGGGGGCTATTTTCTTGGCACACTTTGGGCCCCTTAGAACCAATTGGGCATCGTTCAAACGCCGCAGCCTCTCCCGGTGTTGTTGCCGACCCGCGCCCGTCCCTTTGTGAACCGCAGCGTCCCCGTCTCCCGGTGCAAGGATAGCGCTGCCCCCCCCCCCACACACACACACACACACACACGTGGCCTCCGCAGTCAAGCGGATCTCGGGCCAGCAGAAGCGCCGGGACGGGGAGACGCGCATCGGAGATGTGCTGCGACAGATCTGCAGCGACGGCCACGAACGCTTTGGTGTAGCGGTCTTAAAACTCTTTCAGCGTGCTTTTATTTCACAACCGCGCGGCCCATCTAACCCCACTGCCACGAGATTGGTCCCTTATTTTTGAAAGTGGAACCGTGTGAGCTTCTGTTTGATTGCCATTCTGAGCTGATTGTCATTTTAAAAAATGAAAAGGGCGCTCAGTTCGAATTTATGTTACATACAGTGGGTCCTCTACTTACGAAATTAATCTGTTCCGGAAGTTGTTTCGTAACCTGAAAATAACATAATTAGAGACGCGTTTTCCACGTAAATGCCCTAATCCTTTCCAAGCCCCCAAAAATTCTGACAATTTTTTTTTAATAAATCATAAAAATGCATTAAAACATGTAACAAATACATGTTACAGTTAGATTACCGCATAATAAATGTAGGAATTCAGTGCAAGGCTTCTCCAGGAACAAAATGAACTTTATTACAGGCTAATCTTACAATAGCCGTCATTACTAGCAACGAACGTAAACACTTGAGGTAACACCATCTAATTAATACCGTGCTGACCGTCGATGTATTACAGCCATATTCTTTGGCGAGATCAACCAAACGCATCCCTTTTTCGTGCTTTTCTATTATTTCTTGCTTCGTTTGTATGGACAAAATTTCTTTCGAAATTTCTTTCAGACGTGTCGTAACCTGAGAATTCCGCATGTAGAGACGCTCGTAAGTAGAGATCCCGCTGGAGTTTGAAAGTAGACCCTTGTGAGCTTCTGTTCGACTGCCATTCTGAGCTGATTGTCCTTTAAAAAAATGAAAAGGGCGCTCAGTTCGAATTTTTATGACATGTTTGTCACGTTGTTTGATGCCTCCCTAATCTGGAAATGCACGTTAGAAACCGCTGGTCTCTTGCCTCTTGCAGATAACACTTTATTAGACAGGAACCTCATAATTTCTCCATTTGTGACCTCTCCAGCTCCCAAATTATTAAGTTCTTAAGTCTTTCCCTTATTCGATTAATGCTCCAGCACGCCGAGCTGTGCTCAGAACGGTGCTGCTAGAAACAGGCATAATGGGAGCAGACTTAAAACAATGCGGCAAACGTGCTGGAAGAAGCCCAAAAAAACAAAAACAAAAACCTCATCGTCTCCGTGAGCTTGCTAATTGCATCGATTGATGGCGGGAGTGCATCACAGTTCTCCGTGAATCCCACCAAACAGGAGCAGCAGCCCCCCAGAGCTCAAACTTCCCCCTCCGTGCCCCTCTCAGGGAAAAAAAAAAAAAATACACCAACGCACTTTTTTTTTTTTTTTTCAATTAGTCCTCACTAAAGCCTTAAAACACACGCCTTCATACGGGGAAGCATCAGGACACCCTTGTGCTCCTGGCAGAATGACAGATTTGATTTGGTCACTTGATTGGCCGCTGAAATAAGCCGCAGCTTCTGGCTGTTCCAATTTGGTGGTAAAACGGTCCAAGTGGCAGAAACACAAAGAGAGTCTGTGCAGAACGGCGGGGAGTGTATTTCCTGTACGCTGTGATCTATAAACACA
Source organism: Lagocephalus sceleratus (assembly GCA_911728415.1). Lineage (NCBI taxonomy): Eukaryota > Metazoa > Chordata > Actinopteri > Tetraodontiformes > Tetraodontidae > Lagocephalus > Lagocephalus sceleratus. The sequence continues at coordinate 1,605,972 of CAJVRN010000219.1, read as the reverse complement.
GGCTGCATGCAAACACAGACGCGCACGCGTCCAGCAATGCAACAGTCCTATTAATCACACACACACCCACACACACACACACACACCGCAAGCGCCCAGGACTCGCAGCTGGGCCTCTTGTCTCCACATGAGTGACGGCTTTGTGGGCACGCGACTGCACTCAGAGACACACAATCTGTATATTAAACACACCTCTTGTACAACACCCCCCCTACACACACACACACACGCACAGACTCTCACACATACACACACAAGTACGTCACATCAGAATGAAATGTAGAGTTGTTAGACACTTTAATCATTGTTAATCACTGCAGACCCGCTCGCCATCAGACCACGACAATGCCTGTCTGAGGAGGAAGTGTAGGAGGGATGGAGGGAAGCAGATGGGGGGGGGCACAGATGGGCGGGGTGAGGCAGGGTGGGTGTAAAAAAACCAAAAATACACCCTGGATGCGGCGCTCCGGACCTACTGGTGGTTTGATGCGCTTTATCTGGTATTTCAAGGTGCGTTTCTTGTGGCTGGGCGGCGGGGGAGTTGGGGGGGGGGGGGGGCGGTCAGGGTGGGCTCACCCCAACGGGGCTTAATGGTGGGGGGTGGAGGGCACGCAGAGGGAGGATGCAGGGCAAAGGAGGAAGGGTAGGAAACGAGGGGCTGAAGGAACACAGAGGGGGAGATAAGAGGTGAGACGCGGGGGGGGGGTGTTGTGTGGGGGGGGCTTAGGCCCTGAGATAGCGAGGTGAAATGCCTTAAGCGAGGCGGAAGAAAGGGGGCCGCAGTGAGGGGGGGGGGCAGCAAAGGATGGAAAATTGAAAGATGAGAGGGGGAGATTATTAAGAAAAGGTGTGTAATGCATAAATAAGTCTTGACAAAGGGAGCGGAGGTGCTGAATGTGGGGGGGGGGCGTGTGTCATTTTCAGGTTAACACGGGGGACAGGAATGACCAGGGAGGGGGGTTAATCTACCACAAACGCCTGATACGGAGCAGGCCATCGCTGTTTCACCAAAAACTTTCAGACTTTCAGGGATAGAAACATTTTTGAAACATTCCTCAAATACAAGGACATCCGGTTATCAGGTTTCACTTCTTTTTTTTTCACTTTAGAAATAGATTGTTTGGGGGGAGGGCAGAAAATAAAAACATTATAATTCCTAGATTCAGGGCTCAGTGGTTATTGTAGTCCATAGATTCCAGCTCCCCTTTAACAGGACTACAAACATGAATGGTTTCATTAAAATCATTTATTTCTTCTTTCATCTTCTGTGAAAATTAGAACCTAAAACGTTACCAGTTAATAATATAAACACAGAGTCCCCTTTTATTATCTTATTAATATTATGTATAATATTAAAGTACCTTAATTATAGTGAAAGACTATGCATGTAATATTTCTTCTTTTGGGGGTGTTCAGTCTCCGGTGAGATTAAGAAAATATTTGGAATAGATTTTGTTAAATAATTTATCTCCGGTTTTTAACTGGAGTGGAAGTGTCCCAGTGTTTCTGTTCCCCAATTAATGTAAAAGTGTCCAACTTGGGAAATTATGTCTGTAATATGAAATAATGAAAAAGACTATTATAGTTCAAGTGCGCCGCAGCAAACATTTATAGTAGTTAAACGCGGAAAACAGACATCGTAACCACGGCAACTCTGACTTCTCCATTATATGACTGGTGTGAGTGGCTGTGTCTCCTTTTGTCCTGAAGCATGAAAGAGAGAGGTGATCTGACCGCGTTTAGCATGCACGGGCGAAAGCGCGTGGTTAAAAGCAGAAAAGCAAACAGGGTTAAGCGGTGACCTTATGGGGGGGGGGTGAGCTAACAGGCTTCACATCATATTAAGCACAAAGCAGGCGCTCACTTCTCGTGCAGCTTCTGCGGAAGCGCGTCGGTACGCCTGAAATTGACAGCTGTCAGCGTACCTCAACCGCTGGGATGAGGGGGGCGGCAGAGATCAGAAGTGCAGGGGCAGGAGGAAGAAAGGGGAGTAGATATTAAAAAAGGAAAGACAGAGGGAAGAGAGTCACGAGACCGAGAGGTAAACCCGCCCCCTCCCTCTCTGTCAGCCTTTATGATCATCTTGTCTTCCCTCCATCAGCGACTCGGTAACCTTCAGCACCAGACCTGAGTGCAGATGATGAATGGAGACGGGGAGCAGCGAAAGGAGGGAGATTAGCAAATATGGACAGATGATGAAAAATGACAAACACAGAGAGGAAGGGGGGGGGTGCTTGAGAAGAAGAGAAGGTAAGAGGAGGGTGAGGAAAGGTGACATTGGGAGAGGAGAGGAGAGCGAGCCGCTGGCTTTTAGCTGGAGGACGGCCTCGGGATGACATTAGAGCAACGCGCTTTGGATGCTCCTGCTGAGAGGTTACACACACACACTCTCTCACACACACACACACACGCACGCGCGCACACACGGAGGTAAAACAAGCGGCCTACTGGTGCTGCATACTTATGCCTCCTAACCTGTGGGGAGCCCGGCGCGCCTCCCCTCCACCTCCAGCGCAGTTGTGTGCGGCGGCCTGATAACCTTCATGGCGACTGGGCTGAGCACACCCAGGGTGACAGGCGCGCCCGCCTGCGAAAACAACGATAACCCGACGGCGGCTTTCGAAGCCCGGTTCGCGCCGATCGCCGCCGAAACGGGGGTGGGGCCCCCGTCTGACCTGGCGCGCTCGTTGGAGCGTTATCACCTGCCGGCGTGAATGTTAACGCGCGAGCGAGACGCGCAAAGAGCCCTCGGACGGGGAGGGGGGGGGCGATGCTGACCGGTCACGGAGCATCGGGCAGCAGAAACGGCACGTCGGCGAGAGAGAGGAGGCGGAGGCAAGCCCCCCCCCCGCTCGAGTCAACACCGCAGCAAAACAAGCTCATCCGCACGGTTCAGTAATATTTTAAAGCTTTGAGCAAACCGCAGCGTTATTTACCTCACAGCTGCGTTTCCCCACAAGCCCCCGGCCGGGTCCGAGAGAGGCCATGTTCGCTATCCCCCCTCCCCCTTTCAAGCAAACGCTAGGGGAGCGAATCGTGGAAAGGGAAGGCCGCGTTGAAAACAGCGAAAAGGCGTCGGACAGACAAGCTGCAATCGGTTTTATCAAGCAGACGTCGGTAAATTAGAGATTCCCTCCTGGTTTTTCCAGACGGAGCGCTGTCGGGGTTACGTAAGCTTTCGCAGGCCGAAAAACGCCGATTCTTGAATTTCGTGATTGTAGTACTACTTTTTTTGGGGGGGGGTAAAAGTGTCGATATACACACTCGTGCACACACACATAGACACGCGCGCACTCGCGCACACTTTGCTTCTCCCTTGAAGAGAAGCACAAGCGAGCGGAGCGACAGGCTCAGAGAGCCAATGGTACCCCTCCCCAGGGACGGGAAATGCACTCATCCATACTGATCTTAAAACAACATCCCCCCCACCCCCCACCCCCCACCTTTCACTTGCTCTCTCCTTCACTGGTCCTCCCTCCATCTCCTCGCAGCCCGACTCTCAACCCCTCCCCAGCTCGCCTCCTCCCTCCTCGCCGCTCGCCCCCGACGAGATTCCCTCATTAATTTTCATTTGCTGCTCCTCATTCATCCCCGTTTCTCTGTTTGTCTGTTTGATTGCGCGCTGTTGGCTTAGTGTTTACTCTCGTTCTCTCTAATTCTGACATCAGTTATCAGACCCTCATCAGTAATTGCTTTCAAACATTCAATTCTCCCTCTTTCCCCATCACATTTTCATGTCGATATGGATGTCTCATGAATATCCAATAAGAACCCCTGACCCCGCCATGCATTGCTAGAGCTGAACAAACTGACGCACACATCGGTAAAAGCAAATTAAATTACATCACTGAGGCTTAGACTTTTTGGACGTATGGGAAAATCTATATTTAATTATATGATCTTGTGCATGTAGTGTATTAATGTTTGATTTTTGAGGTAATTTACATTTCATATTGTATTGTATTGCCACATTTACATTTAGGACAGCTGGTGCAATATTAGAATATGTACTTTAGCACACCCCAGTTACACTTCTTTCAGGTTCACACAGAAATAAAAAATCCATTTGCACTGATGTATCAGTCCTGTGGTGGTGTATTAGCACGCCATGTGGAAGAGCATGAAAGAGGACGCGCATACTTCCTGCCCTCCTATTGACTACGTATAAAAGCGCGTGATGCACATTCCCTCTGGACGATGGACTCATAATAAAGGCTTATAAAAGTAACCTGCAGACGAGCAAATCCCCATCAGACTTGATCACCCCTTTGTGACCATATTCAGGATTAATGGCGTTAATATGTGAACGTCTCATTGAAATTTAATGTACACATATAATGGTTAGCACTGTTGCCTCGCAGTCAGGAGGTGATGGGTTTGCGGGTTTTCCCGGTGTCACGCGGTTTCTCTGGGTTCTCCCTCCCGTCCCAAGACACGTTGAATATTCCAGGGTGTACCCCCCCTCTCTGGGACAGGGTCCAGCCTGCTACCTTGTTGGTGCTGACTCCATGAATCATCAAACACAAAAGCTAAAAAACGGCCCCAGAATGGGCAAAGATTTGTCATCTTCTTTGGTGATTCTCAGTATTTTAACTCCTTTAAATGGATTCCAGACATATCGGCTCAGCACTACTTCTTCCAGAACCCTTCCTCAGGCAGTCTCCTCCTTTTGGGACACAGGGGCGCTACACACACCCTTCCTTTTTATTGTTTTCCAGCCATAACAGTCGGCGCGCGGTCTGCGGATGCCCGATTCCCATCTCCGCTGTAGCGGAGAGCTTTTCTCCGCTTCGTGCGACCTCCGAGACGCCGCTGACGCAGTCCGGCATTTGACAAATGGGCCAACAAATTGACTTCTCCGAGCCTTTCCAACAGCGGACGCAAAACAAAACAAATCTTGCTTAACTAAATGCTGGATGAAATGGCGCAACAGAGCGAGCAGGCTATTACAAATGATTCCACTCCCGCGCTCCATCTCATCACTCCCACCACCCACCCCTCTTTCGCTTCTCTTAATCTCCTATCTCTTTAAGCCCGCCCTTGTTTCGCGCGGATTGCACCCCAGACGAACGTTGACCCGAGCGATTGGGGCGCGGTGGGGGGGCCTTGTTCCTCGGCGTCGCCCCACTGCACATGACTGACGTTTTGCTTATGGGAGGAGAGCGGGAAGGTTGGGGAGGAGAGAAAGCCGGTAAGTGGAAAACGCAAGGAGCCTTGGGTTCGGGGAGGAGGGCGCTGAATGTGATTCATGATCAGTGGTGCTTCTCCAATTACATTTAAATTAAAGGCAAGTCCAAGGCCCTTCTGCACGGAAGAGAGTCTGGCAGGCTCTGGAGCGGGGGTCTAAAGCCCCCCCCCACCATGCCGGAGCGCCATCGATCGGCTGCTTTCTCTCTAAATATCACCCGCAAATATATGTACAAAGGCACCAAAACAAATGTGACTTTATTACGCTTAGATTAAGGGCAGTTCAAGGGGCTAATGCCCAGTATTACATCAACGCCGGTTGAACAGCGCCTCACACTCACACAGTCAATAACAGGCGGGGGAGATGGAGGAAGGGCAGCGGAGCAGAACAGCCGAGGATGGAGAGATGGCGAAGGGATGGAGGCAGTGTTAGGGGCGACTGAAGCATGGCTAACATGGGTCGGAGCATAAAGATTCGAGTGATTCCAATTATGTTTAAGTGATCAATTAGATTGTTACATTGCTTAGATGGGTGCAGGCAGACTACATGACGGAATGAGAATTAATCTATTTGTAATGTGCAGCCAGTGAAACGTGGACTGTCTGCACATTCGAGTAAGAGAACAGAGCTCCATGACTACTGAGGGAGAAGGAGAAGAAGAAAAAAAAAAGACTCCAGCAGTGTGGCACCATAAAATCATATCTTGACCTTTTTGGCTATAAAAAGAATATCTGTGTTTGGCAGATGAAATAATTATAAGGTGCTAATGCTGGACATATCTATTTAAATTAATAGTCACAATTAAATATTTTACCTGAATCTCAAAGTCTTCCTCTGCAGTTTTCTATAAAAAGGAAATCCCACAGGGTTGATAATGAGTAATTACATCCATTCATGCGGTGAATAAAATTAGCGATTCGGTTTTGTATCTCAAAGACTGAGACTGAACAACAACTGGTCCAGGTACACTTTCATATTCAAAACAGCCGTTATTGTTTTTTGACGAAAATGAAAGTGCTCCAGCTGAATGTTGCGGGATTCAAGGATCAAAGTTGTGCTTAGCTCGCTCTTGAGCGGGTACACGAAGATCCGTGTAATTGTCGCGCTGAAATAATGAAGAAACGGGATAAAAAAAGCAGGTGTAAAGCCTGTAATCATTCACAACAAAGACAGAGAGCTTAGTCATCACCCCATGTTTTCTCCCTCTCAGCAAACAGCATCCTGACACAACGGCACTTTAGACTGAGCTCGTATTTAGCAGCAAACTTAATTACCCTGCGCTACATGCAAGAATGCATTATTAATGTGCGTGAACAACATGAGTCAGTGTTCTCCGGCCCACAGGGGGCTCGATTCAAGCTCGTTCGCTGACGAGAGGGGTGGACGACGCCCGCGTTGGGGAGGAAATGGCAGCCAGTTTCAGGCGGCTGGCTGCAGTTTAAGGCCTCTATCGATTCCTGAAGGAAGCGAGGAGACCTCTGACGACCCCGGTGTAAAACCAGTTCGATCGGACCCCTCCATCTCCGCCTGCGCGCCCCCCCCCCCCAGCTCCACACCACGCTGGGCGAGATGTCTTGAACCGGCCGACTCCAGAGCTGGGAGCAAACCGGACACGTTCCACTCCGTAGAGCGTCGCACCTCACCGAACAGACCCCGCCGAGTGGATACGCACCTGGGCTGATGACACCCAACTGCTCCATTATTTCAAATGATGTCACAGAGGTGTCCAAAGGATGTCACGACAGAACCATCCGACCACCGTCCACACAAGACCACGGTCGCCTCACTTCTGTTTTAAATATCGGGCACTATCACCTCATATAAGGTCCAATATTTGCCCTAGGTGCAAGACCACGTCTGCGCCCTCGTCTACATACCATGGGCAGTAGGTCACTTTTCTTTTGTCCAACACAGATGCGTTGAAGCTGAAGTTTATTGTAGCAATCCGTCACACTTGCAAATACTTTTGCTCCCTCCAGATTGTTTCAAAGGACCCTCATCTCATCATTCCTTACCTGTTTCACTAGTCCAACAGCAATAAACCATTCCATTTTGTTGTCTCTCTCTTTCTCTTTTCCCCTCTTGTTCTCACCGTCGCTCTCACACGCTCAGGTTTTTTGACTGTAGGTGGAACCTGGGGTAAGTAGTTATGGGGAGGGGGCATGCAACCCCCCAATAGAAAGACCCTACACCTCTAGACCTAACACTGCAATGCACCAATGCCTCCAACAATCATGAAATTTATTTTTTTCGGGGGGTGGGGGTGTTGTCTCGGTGGCAATCCTCTGAAAATACAGTCATGTAATCGTTGCCATGGTAGCTCCATGGATAAGTGTGATGATTTTTATTATTAAAAACTTTTAGTCATTAGTCCAAGTTAGCTGAACTTTTTTCATCCACAATAGTTTAATTACATGAATTGGCAACTCATACAGAAGCCCAAATTATTCATTAAACGCATTTAATATAAAATGGGGTCCTACATCAGGGGTGTCAGAATCCAGTCCTGGGGGGCCGCAATCCAGCCGGGTTTTCGGATCTACCAGGTTCTGGTCCGGGGAGGACAGAAAACCCGGCTTAAGCGAGTCTCCTGAGGACTGGATTCTGACCCCCCCTAAATGCATATTGCATTATTCTCCATCAGTATTTTGCCCACACACTATATGAACAGGTAGAAAGATTCTTAATTCAACATCCCCGCCTGCCTGCAGGTGCCTCTTCTGCTGGACTCTTTTCCATCATTTCAATGAAATTACATTTCCTTCGCGCGCCGATCGCTCGCCTGGCAAGACAAAAGAACATCCGCGTGAACACAAACAGACAAATTGAGCAAGGAAACAATAAGTGGGTACAAAGAGTCGTCATCATAAAGTGGAATTAAACCAGCAAACGCGCCAATATCACTTAGAGAGAGAAAAGGCTTCTGACAGGCGGCCAGGCTCGTCACGCTGGACCTGCTGTTGTGCAGGTTGTGACAGGTGGCGACAGGCGGGCCGCACGCACCGGCGGCGTCCTCGGGAGGGCTGCAGAATTACTGTTAACCTTGTGTCTCTGACCCCCCCCCACCCCAACACCACCACCACCACCGCCCGGTGGGCTGCAAATCACAATCTCTGACAGAGGCAAACAAACAAAACATCCGGAGAAGCGCGCGTACGTACAGCGACTCTGACCCTCGCAGCCCCCCCACCACCCGACCCCACCGACCCTCTACCGCCAACGCCGCCCCGCCCCGCGCCGCTCTCGCGCCCCCCCCCACACGTCTCCCATTCTTGCATTCGTGCTGCTTTGCAGAGGTGCGATAATACAAAGCAAGCGTTAAGAGACAAAGGAAGGGATGGAGGGATGGAGGGATGGCGGGATGGAGGGATGGAGGTTTTGTTCGTCAGCGGCGTGTCGCGGCGGCGAGGACTCGTCTGCAGGCGAAGCTGCTGAGCGTCGAAGTGACTTCCTACTAACAAGCGGCGCATCCTTCCTGGGGCTTGGGGACGGGGACGCATCAAAGGCTGAAGCCAGACAGAAGGAGTCCTCCTCTTCAAATTTAAGTAACTATTGATTTTTTTTTCTTTCTCCCGGCCCTTGTGGTGTTTCCCTCTGGAACTTCAACATAGCCGGGTCTAGATTAAGTGGACCCCCCCCACACACACACACACACACACATAAACACACACACACTTGTGATCACAGCCATTATTTCTTCTCTTTTGTCAACAAGCCCTAAGTATTCCTCCATTCTGGACTGATGTTTCACTTTACTTTTAGAGATACTACAGTAATAAGCCAATTTTACAATAAATGCGTGTGCTTTTCTTCCTAATTTAATTTTCCTCGCATTAATGCCAAGCAATTTTCGGGCACAAAGTGCTGCTCAAGAGGAACACGGAGCGGGGGACCGGGCCCTCAGGATTAATGGGCGCTCCGTTGTCGACTGTCAGCCGTTGGACGGATGGCTGGACATTGAAACATTTTCAGATAACTACTTTTTAACTGTTTGACGTCGCGCGGATGGGTCTTTTTATGACTTATGGACATTTTTGTGCCCGGGATGGGCGTCGGAATACCTCATCACGAAACGTGTAATCGATTCCTTTTGGGCCCCGCGGGTCCCCAATAATGAGGTTATTTATATTTAACTCTTAATTTAAAGGCATGTTTGGATTGGGGATGGAATGGACACATTTTGTTTTATCTGATGCAAATTATTTCAGATTTATTATGCTGGATATACGCAGGCTGGCTCCCGTCTCCTTCCAGTCCTCCCACCCATGGAAACGGACCCAGTGCATCTTTACTTGCTATTGCACCATTTTTACACGAGAGAACTTTATACTTTTAAAACTTGCGCATAATTACACGTTGCAGAAAGTCAATAAACCTAACCTACGAACTGAACAAACGCCGTTCACATTAACAGCATTTGTCTAACTCGGCATCCATAATGAGCCGAGGAAGACCACCAACGGATGCATCCACTCATCTACAACCCCATAACAAGGTGAATTCCTCACCATTTCTCATCATCTGAAATATTTAGACTAAGAGACATTTACTGCCTGTGAAATGAGACGTTCTCTTGCGAAATCTGTTTATTGGAGCGCATGCGGCGGAAGAAAAGCAAATATGTAATTTTATGTAACTCTCCAGACATCCTGTGAGTCTCCGTGTGTGTTGAATAAAAGCTTTTATCACAGTTTGCTTTGTCTCTCTGTAAATATGGGTGGAATTTGAAGGAAAATGTCCTGGATACTGAGGAGGACCTTTATTCAACTAGATATTAACACACTTGTGTGACGTGTGATAGCGCCCGAGGCCCAAAAGGAATAAGAAAATCTGTCAATGTGCAAATGTGGAATGACGTTTGCTTTTATCGAGTGTCTGAATGATTCTGAGCGATGGTCTGAGGCACTGGTGGAATCTGGTGGACTCGTCTCCGCCCGCACACAAGGCAGCACTTAACCGACGCGTAGCTGCGCAGCGTTTTCAAACTTGGGAAAAAAATCGAAAACCGGGAAACCGCGGAGGCGTCGAGAACCCCAGCCGCAGCGAATGCAGGCCCTACGTGACATCCGCATCGCCCCGGATGCACGTCAGACGGGCTAATCCAGTAAATGGGGGGTTGTAGAGTCGGCGAATGTCGCACTTCAGCAGGTTTTTGGTGCGCCGTGATGATGCCGCCGCTCCGTGCGCCCTGGATCCAGCTTGTATCCGTGTAAGGAACAGATTGGCCTATAAGCTGTCAACTTGTGTCCGAGCGTCGTGTGAGGTCGGCAACATGTTCTGTTGCTTTTTCCCCCCGGCCGCCCTCGGCTTCCGGAGCCATAGCGCGGTTTTGAAGGCAGGGCTGAACCGGGGCAGAGAAATGCAATTACTGGTAAATAGAGACTCCCTGCAACTGCAAATTTATCCAGGGTCCCCAAATCATTCCTCACAAGCCTGCTAGAGGTTAGACGTGTGTGTGTGTGTATTTGTGTGTGTGTGTGTGTGTGAGCGTCTAACACAGTGTGAATCATTGTGGCGGTGCCATTAAGGCTTATCAGACTCCAGTGAAGCTGCCAAGATGTGGTCACCCCCCCCCTCCTCCTCTTCCCCCTATTCCCCTTTCCAGGGCAGCTCTGCCGTGACTGCTGCCCACCCATTCAGCCCCCCCCACCCTTCATCCTCTCACCCTTTGCTGGCAGAGGGACATTGGCAGCTACATTCTACCCGGGTTTAAAGCCAGGAGAGCATTCAATTCCCACAATTTAGCGCCGATAGCAGGGGCGAAGCGTGGAAGGACAGGTCGTCCATCAGCGGGGACATGATCCTCCCCTTCTCTAGACTTCCACTGCACACGCTGGTTCTGGTTCAAAATAACGATAGTGGTGTTAATAGCAGGTCTGTTACTGCGATCAACCCCTAATATATTAATTACCAGGTGTGTGTGTGTGTTTTTTTTATCCCCCCTCTGTTTGCAGATTCCGGCGCCGCGTGAGACCAGACACGTTCCAGGAGGCGAAGCCGAGAACGAGCAGGAAACTGTACACAAGCAGATGCATTTAAATTGGTGCTAAGAGGAAAGTCGACACTCCACGGATCGCAGGTATCGTCGCTTTCAAAAAAAATAATAAAAAAAAAAAACCCTCTCCCTCTCGAAATCGCGGTGCTCTGTGACATTTTATTCAAGGACGCAACAATGGAGGGCCCCAACGTGGCGGCGGAGCCCGCGGGCGGGCGAAAAGAGTTCAATTGTTGCCTTCGGATTCGGATGCGCACGCGAGGGTTTTTTCGCCCGACAAATATTAATCAGCTGTCACTTGTGCCGCCCGCTGATTGATTAACGCTGCGTCTTATTTTCCAGCGTGTCTTCGCCTAAACGTGCGCGGCTGCTTAAAGCAGGCCTGTCGGCTGCATCTGTTCTCGTTTAGCGACAGCTCGTTTGTATTAGGACTTAATCTCACCTGATAATATCTGCATAATCTTTCATCTCCCGCACTCCCCCCCGATAGAAATAAATAAACTCATTTTCTTTCTGCGACCAGCCTACCGCCGCTTACGCGAACGCCGATGCCTTGGATTGCTGACTTAAACGTTGGACGCAATCAGAGTGCCGTAATGCGAGGCCACTGACACCCGTCACGCGTGAAAACATCAGCTTAGGTTTATGACACCGGGCCAACAACTCAGTCTTACCGCCGGCGTTTTTCGGCAGCGTTGGAAAAAAAAGAAAAGAAAAAAAAAAGAATGTTTTCGCTCAGGTGCAAAAACAATCCCGCCTCCATCTGCTTTTAATAAAGTCCAAATTGATTTTTCCAGTCACGACAACTGCATGAAATGCGCAAACCAGCGTCTGCAAATAGATATTGTTTTGAGATTGAGTTCAAGTACAGCGAGAGAGGGGGGAAAAACTAAATTTACTATTAGACACACTTATGCACACAAATCAATAGAGGGAGATTACACACGGAATATCGCTTCAAGTTCATTACCCATCCGTCATTGTGCACTTGTTGTTGGTGTAGTTCATGTTTTAGCCTGTTGCCTTTTTTAGGTGCAGACAGTAAATTAAAAAGAATAATGCGGAGTAAATGAGAAAGTCTCAGAGTGTCACGATGTTTATACCCTGCAAGCCTCATTGGCAAAAATGACAAAGATTCAGTTTTTCTTCATGCCCAATTAATTCCAACGGCAAACGATGATTAAAGTGTTTTTAAATGAAAAAAAAAAGAGGATCAAAGAGCTGACAAACAGTTTTGAGTCCGCCTCATTGACAAAGTCAGTTTTAAAAATCTGTCATTAAATCTTTGGAGTTAGACGCCCTAAATCCAGTCTCTCTCTCTCTCTCTCTCTCTCTCTCCCACACACAAACACACACACACACACACACACACACACACACACACACACACACACACACAAAAGACAGAAGGCTTAATTCTTCTTCCTTTCATTAACACAACCTGGCAAGTGAGCCCTCGGCCAACGTGGATCTCTGACTGGAAGAGACAAAAATGATGTGTCCCCTTGGCTCATCACTCAGAGTCATCGGGCGCCTGCCAGAAGTCTGCATGTGCACAAGATGCGCTCGATGCATTATTCATTCATCACCAGCACTCTGTGTACGTGTGCATTTGTCCTAATGTCCGATCCTCATCACTAAATGCTAAACTACGAACCGAAAGAGGCCCAAGCAGTAGTCGTTACACCTCCGTGGGGCTCCAGTAATCCAGTGTCACTTCATTAATTATAAAAAAAAAACAAAAAACAAGCAACAGGTGTTTGTTTAACTGGAGATACATCCACCGACCATGATTCAGATCGCTTCATTCATCACTCCAACGCGCCAGTTAATCAATCTTTTCTTCCGTGCTCAATTTTTACACCATTATTCAAATTGCCAGTTGCTGTTCTAGCTTCGGCTTGAAACCGTTCCCACGTTTGTTGGGGAATGAAAACATAAAAAGGGATGGGAGTACAAAGGAGAAAAAAAAAACAAAAAAAAAAAAACATTTTAAACCGATTAAAGTTTCAGTCCAGATCCTGGAAAAGGGAGTCGGACGTGACGTAACATGAGAGGGATTTCTACTAAAGACTGTTAGAGACAGGGGAGGGGCCTAGTCTACATCTATCCATCTATCTATCCATCATCCATCTATCCATCTATCTATCTATTCATCTATTTATCTATCTAACTCTTCATCTATCGATCTATCTGTCCATCATCCATCTATCTATCTATCTATCTATCTATCTATCTATCTACCTATCTATCTATCTATCTATCTATCTATCTATCCATCTATCATCTATCTATCTATCTATCTATCTATCTATCTATCTATCATTATTCATTATCTAAGTATCCATCTGTCATCTGTCTGTCTGTCTATCTATCTACCTATCTATCCATCCATCATCTATCCCCCCACCCACCCACCCACCTATCTATCCATCCATTCATCCATCCATCCATCCATCCATCATCTATCCACCCACCCACCTATCTATCCATCCATCCATCCATCATCTCTCTCTCTGGTGCCACAGCATTGCTTCATCCCTGACATCATGACAAAGACATGGCCCTGTGTGCAGAGGAGCAGATGTGTAGGTCCTAATATTTTGCACTACCGAGCCTGTCAGGATCAGGCCATACATGCCACCCGCCACTGACGGGGTCATGCATTTTTCATGAGGTTGTACATGTATTTTAATGAGCAGGGCTGATGAGGTGTGCTACACTGGCATGAGTGGACAGCCTCTCGTTCCTCGCGAACCTGCCAATCAACCACTCCAAGTCCTCCCCGCGTCTGTCTGTTGTAGTATCCTCCAGTATCAATCACAGCAAACCCTTTGCATATTTTCGAGAGATAATTAAGAGGAGATTGCGGCCTGGTGCAGACGATCAATCTCCAAATCAGTGGACCAGATTAAATCCAAAATCTTACTCCGTATCGCAGATGGCAAAACTAAACAGCCTAAACTGACAGAGATGCGTTTGGATAGGAAGACAGATACCCCCTCCTGCCGAGTGGAGAAGCCCACGTCAGTGCCTGTGTGTAATTTGGAATTAATGGGATGGTAAAACTTTTAATTCAAAATCTCAGCCTTGGGGACAAACACATTTGCATACAAATGAACACAATTTCCTGTTTGTTCGGTATGCAAATACAAAAGCGTGAACTTAGAGAGGAGCTGCTGGAGTCGAACGAGCTCAAAGAGTCGCCCGGAACAGAGCGGGCGCCTTTAAAGCGCAACTACAGTTGAGATATCAGACAGCGGCGGGGCGAGACCACCCGAAATGACTAAACGGCCTTGTGGGGCTCGGGGTAACCTCTCTCCTCATCTCATTTACACCTGGAAATAACAAGAGAGGGGAGTCTTCCTCTGAACACAAGACGCAATTAATAGGGTTGCGCAACAGAGAAGGAGCCCCATCCCAAAGGGCAGGACGTGGCTGGAACGCTCACAGGAAACATGGAACCATCTCACAGTGTAATTAACTAATGACACCTCTTTCATTAAGGAACACTTTGAGATTTCTGACGGTAATTTCAGCCTTTGGTCTCGCCGGGTAGCTTTTGAGACGCCTTTCTGGGTAACGTCGTGAGCCGCAAACGTTAAGGTGAGCCGCGTGCGGGCGCCCTTTCGCGGGGACGGCGGAGAGACGGATCGCGCTTCAGACGCTTTGCATAAACAGGAAATAAACTGGCGATCTCGACGCGCGGAGCAGCGCGCGTGCCAGCCTGGCGCGGGTTCAGACGCCAAACAGTACGATTAATACCGCCCGGCCTGACATTAGCATTTTTTGTAGCTGGTTGATCAACTGAGCCGTTAATGAGTGAGGTTGTCGTTGAAGTGACAGAGAGAATCAACAAACCCCCGCCCCCCCCGCCCCCCTCACCCTCCACATCCGAACAGAAACGCCTGTAATTAAGTGGCAGGTCGGCGGCTGGAGCGACCCGAGCGTCGCAGAGAACGATCAGAAAAAAAAAAAAAAAAAAAAAAAAGGCGCCACGACTCCTCATTAGCAGGGGCTGCGGCGGCGCGCGGTTCCCCATCGGAACTCTGAAGGTGACACGGCAGTTATGGTGGACTTTGACGGGGCACCGGGGAGCCGTGCTTCACATCACGCCGCTGCTTCCTGTGTGGAGGAAAAGGTTTCAGCGATTAGCAGCCGCAGCCATTTGGGAGGATGGAGGGGTGTGTGTGTTTGTGGGTAGGTGTGTGTGTGTGTGTGGGCGTGTCTGTGGGTGTGGGTGTGTGGGTGTGTTGGAGGGGGCGGGTCTTCAGTTTTTGGCGGAGGGGAGGTGTTTTCAATCCACGCCGCTTGCAAGTAGGCCCGCCAACAAACAAAACGGAACCTGCGCTCGCTGGTTGATTTCCCGCTTTCCTTCTTTTTAAACCGATTAAAGTTTCAGTCCAGATCCTGAAAAGGGAGTCAAACATGACACGGCACCATGAGAGGGATTTCTACTGCCCTCTAAAGGCTGTTAGAGACAGGGGGAGGGGCCTAGTCTACATCTATCCATCTATCTATCATCTATCTATCTATTCATCTATCTATCTATTCATCGATCTAGCTATCCATCTATGTATCTCCTCATGTATCTATCTATCTATCTATCTATCTATCTATCTATCTATGTATCTCCTCATGTATCTATCTATCTATCTATCTATCCATCTATCTACCTATCTATCTATCTATCTATCTATCTATCTATCTATCTATCTATCCATCTATCTACCTATCTATCTATCCATACATCTATCTATCTATTTTTTTCCCGCCAAAATCGCAGTGCTGAAGGCGACGCGTAAAAGATGACCCTGTGCTCGCTGCGCTCGCCTCGACGGGGGAAAAACTGGGACCATTTGCGGCAACACGGGACCCCCGCCGAGCCGATCGATCGGACCCAACGCACCACATCAACCTCGCGACCGATGGTCCGACTGGCGGGCGTAACCCGGCGCCCGCGCCGTCGGGCCGCCGCGGGCCCGATAAGATTTTGCATTCGCTCTCTGACTGCAGTGCTGATTAAATCTCGACTTAATTGGATCAGATCTAGTCGTGATGGAGCACTCCCCCCGGTGTTTAACCCGCGGTCCTCTGTCAAGTGAGAGGGGGGGGAAATACTGTTGGGGAATTAGGCGCTGGAAATGAATACCAATGATGGGCTGTGCTAATAGCCAGCGCAGGAGGAGCGGACCACACCTGCAGGGATCTACACCGGGAATCGGCTGTGCGCGCGTCCCCGCGAGTGGTAATCAATGTTAGTTAAGCCCGCCTTACTGCGTTAGCGAAAATAGAGATCAAGATCAAAAAGAAAGGGGACGGAGTTTTTTGGAGATTGGGGGTCCAGCACCAGCGTGAGCCTCCATCGAACTGGCTGGCTGGTGACTGAGAGAGAGAGCCCCCCCCCCCTCTCCGATCGGCTGTCCGGCAAACCTCGGGAGAAGGATGAGACGTATTAGAGTTTGCAGTTGTGCACAATTGCACCTCCTGGCTAACACTTCTCTATTTGCCGCGAAGCTACCTGTGTCAAGAGGGAGGCCGCGAAGAATTATTCTGGGTCCAATTTCTATCTTCACGGCTCACAGCTCCTCTGATGCGCGCAGGGCCGACCCCCTCGCTGGCGCCCAAGTTCACAAAGCCACCCAAAGAAAAATGTACAATTTGCAATATACACTCTTTTTTCTTCTTTTTTTTTAACATTTTTTTTTACATTATGTAACTTTAACTTTCTTAGGTGTCTTTTTAAGAAGGGTTTTAATGTGGATGTATTGTCTATAACAGGATAATTACCTCCGCCAGGAGGTTATGTTTTTGTTGGCGCCTGTCTGTCTGTCTGTCTGTCTGTCTGTCTGTCTGTCTGTCTGTCTGTCTGTCTGTCTGTTAGCAACATAACTCAAAAAGTCGATTTTGATGAAATTTTAAGGATTTGTTGTAAATGTGAAAAGGAAGAACTGGTTTCATTTTGGGGGTGATCCAGAAGAAATCATGGATTCTGGATCACTTTGAAATGTTCGTTAACATTGTGGTAAATGGGTCCAAAAATGTTGTTTCTCAATATCTGTTAATTATTGACCAAACCCCATGAGATCTGACTCAAGGATGGACAATGGGATCCTCTATCATATTCCAAAGGCTGATCCAGATCTGATCCAGAAGACGGATTTTATTGATATTTATATAAACTTGGCGGAGGTCTGCGCTCACTGAGGGCTTTCTAGTTTAAACTGTCCTGTCCATCTTGGGGGTAAATATTGTATATGCAAAATAAAATAAAAGCCTGAAGAGGGGTTTAAATTACATAAGAGACGTGTTGGGTGTTTGTTTTGTCTTTTAATTCAGGGCACATGGACAGGACGTCCTGGGTGTGGACCAAATGAGCCATCACTTCGCAGGTTTAAAGGAGCCTTCGGTTCCTTGAAAGTGGCTTTCTTCTAATTAGGAAATGAGTAAATGTACTTTTTAATTACAGCTCCTTGTTAATTACGTGCTCTTTGGTGCTGTTGGTGATTTCCTGCTCTTTTATTTGGGCATCATTGGTTTGATATTGACTCTGAGCTGTTTAATCGTTTTCGATGATGGAGACAGACGATTGTATTTTCCAACTGGCGTCACATTTCAATCCTGTGATATAATTGCCAGTGGAAACACACACATCGACAGCAAGCGCTGTTACACGTTCCGTGCGCGAGCATTTGGTACTAAGGAACTTGTTAAAAGATTAGCCATCTCATCTGTCTGCTCAGTCTGTAGGCAGTAGATGCCGCATTTAATGCTTCGTGGGCATGTTTTTAAGCTCCAGATTGATTTTTATTGTGCTTTTACCTCAGACTTGGGACTTGGGGTCAGGGATTTTCAGGCCAATCTAGGTTTTATAGCTTTGTTATTTTTATTTTTTACCTTTATTCCCTCTCTCTCACTATCACTTCCACAGCAAAACCAGAGTTCTTGTCTTCCGTGACTGGATGGTAGTTGCGATATTTTGCACCAACGAATTAGATTATTTTATTTATTTATGCATGCAAATGTGTGTGTCATTGGAGCTCTCTGAGGATTTATAGCACCCGCGAATGCCTCATTTGGCCCTCTGCAGTATTATAATGTATGCTCCCGTGTTCAATTCCTTCCTCTCTGACATTCAAGACTTTTTTTTTTTTTTTTTTCGGCTGGATGTTTTTTTTGAGGACACTGCAGTTTAAATAAGTGCCAAAGTAAGTATTTAAATCTATCAAACTGCGCGCGATTGTTGGTTATTACCCAGCATAGTTGCGTGGTGATCGGTTGTTGCCATGACGCCGCCACCATCACTTTCGCTAATGCCGACTCGCAGCCGGTTTACTTACGGTGACCTCCGCCGTGGCTCCGCGGGCCACAAAAATACAGAGCCGAGGTGAGTGATTAAAGGTGTCATTCCGCCGAGCGACCCGAGAGGTCAAACGAATTCTGGGTAAATTACCGCGTGGAAGGCCGGATCTATATTTAACACCTTAGAACGAAACCGCAAGGTTGATTGAAAAATGGGCGACATTTGCATACAGGGCGGCGAGCAGAAGCTCGGAGCCAAACATCCGGACCTGATGGGTTGTGGGTGTACGCACTCACAATAGGACTGACACCCGTTCGGAAAATATTGAAGCGTTTCAATCTGCTCGTAAATAACACACCCTGCTGATGAACCGACTAATGGAAAGGGGGGGGAAGGGCGCGGAGGAATTTTGCTGACAAACGGCAATTTATTATTATTATTTATTTTATTATTTCTGTGCACGTTTAAAAAAAAAAAGCTGAGACCACCCGCGCGGGGCGCGGCGCATGAATGCTAATGTCCGTGGCATTTTTGAAATGGCTGCAATCTCCCCGGCACCGACGGATGAGTTAGAGCTGCGGTTTCCGCGACGCTCATTTACCTCCGCACCGCGGGCGCGGGAGGCGGGAATCAAACCTTTGTGGAAACTCTAATTTGACAAAAAGTTCATTCCCATTAGGGAAATTAAATCGGGCTAATTAGGGACCGCTGCCATTTAGATGATTCTCAAATGCCAAGTCAGGAGTCGTTGGAGATGTGAGGAAATTATGACTTCAAGAAAAGGTTCTGTAAGCAGAGGGCGGTGGATGACAGACGAGCAACCGGAGGAGCCTCCATTTCCATAAATCCTGCTCAAAAGCAGTGGGATAAACCGCTCTTTCCACCCCGGTCCTGACCTAAAAAGGTAGACGGGCCCGCTGTCGTGTGACGTCCTCGGTGTCGCGCCTCTTTCCCGAAGCGCGCATCACGGCGTTGGCACCGCGCCGACGCGCTCGTCGTTGTCCCGGCTGCCTATAGCGCCTTTGCGTGTCCCCGACGTCGGCTGAGCAAAAGACTGGCGTGTTAATTTCCCATGATTCCTCCTGTCTCCTGTCTCTGACAGGTTAGTTCCTGGCTCCTGTCACTGAAGATCACCTGTGACATCAAAAGTCCTGTTGCCTCTACGTTGGATCACCCAGTAAATTAGCTCAAACACTGGATAGATAGATAGATAGATAGATAGATAGATAGATAGATAGATAGATAGATAGATAGATAGATAGATAGATAGATATACAGATAGACAGATAGATAGATAGATAGATAGATAGATAGATAGATAGATAGACAGACAGACAGATAGATAGATAGGTAGATGGATGCGTGGATGGATGGATGGATGATACATGGGTTGGTAAGTAGGTAAGTAGGTAAGTAGATAGATAGATAGATAGATAGATAGATAGATAGATAGATAGATAGATAGATAGATAGATAGATAGATAGATAGATAGATAGATCCTTCTGAAGATGTATGTACCATTTTGTTGCAGATGCTACTTCTGCTGTAAATGTGTGTCAAACGTGTCGTCCTGCCCTCGTCTATACGTTCACCTGAGCACCTGCAGAAGGAAGGCGAAGCTCTTTGAACGTTCCCCACGGCCAGGCGCACCATTAATATTCCATGGACCCCCTCCATCTCCCTTATCCCCACTTCCAATCCATTCAGCGCCTTTACATCTCGGTATCTTATATCTCCCTCTTCTGCGTATGTTTTTTTTTTTCTTCCCCTCCCCCGGCCTCACTGTCTCTCTCTTCCTCTCGTTATATTTGTAACTTTTCCCAGCACTCCCTTCTTCCTCCTGGGAAGTGGCACAGAATCACTTTTTTTTTTACGCTGTGAAAGCAAATCTATTTATCATAACCGCCTCGCTTTACGTCTACTGTATCGCGGAAGCACAAACAGTGCACCGAACAAGAGCTTCCCTGGTGCACGCTGTACTAGAAAGACCATTGGGTGAGTGAATGGGATTCCAAAATAATGATGCAAGACATGTGAATCACTTTCTCTCCACAGCAATTGAGCATTAAATTAAAACGAGGCAAACAGGCGGCAATCGCCCCCTCCCCGCCCATCCTCGGCAATGCGGTTGAGCAAAGCAGCCTTGGGGGACTTCCCATTGACTCCAAACAAGGTGAGAGCGGAGCAGGGACAGAAGGTTGAGTGTAAACACTCCAAACGGGGGAGGGGGGGGGCAAAAAAAAATGATATTAGAGCCGAGATGGACGGAGGGCGTTCGCACGAGATGGGACACACTCGACTTTCAGCGCCGGTCAATGAGACGTTAAACCACGAACCCAGGCGGGCATAAAAACGCCTTAAATGTCACCTAATATTGGCCAGACACACACACACACACACGCAGTGAAAGAGCTCAGCAGGACATTGATATTCTACACACCCACACACAGCATGGTGAGGATCTGGGCTTGTCTCCGTGTGTCTCCCTGTTTTTTTACACTCCTTCCATGCACGCTATTTAGGGTGCTACTGAAGGGGAAGAGGGGGGGGGAGAAAAAAAACAAAACAAAACGCAGTTTTAAGTCACTTCCCAGCACGCGTCTTAGACACTGAGTACGTGTCATGTACAGTGAGGCTTTACATTCATTAGAACAGCACACGCAGATGCCTGCTGTACACAGCCCACAGCTCCCAAACACAGCTGAACCAACCAAATAAATACCTCAGCAAACAGAGCAGTGGAGCGCTTTGGTACATAGCCAGAGGAGATTTTGCAGTTTTAGCGGGGGGAGTGCGGCGCACATGTTGGCCACTGGCTTATGTTCTCTGCCTCTCATCCAGTCACTAATAGTGATGCTGTCTCCATCCACGCTGTAAACCTGGTTTCCCTACCAATGCGGCGTGCTGAGCCGGGGAAGAGATAGCAAGCGGGTTGGGGGGGGGCACACCCCCACCGTCCCCACCATCCCATTGATGGAGGACGGCAGCAGTGGGAGGCCGGTCATGAATTGTCCATATGAGAACCCCGGGCAGGAAGAGGGGGAATAAAGAAAAAAGGAACGCACTCGTGTGAGTACAGAGACGTGATTATGCGCGTGCTGTAGCTCATGTATTAACCATCGCTGAATTTACACATCAAGGCAACAAATGAATTCCAAATAGATTTTTGAAGCAGACCAACACGAGACTTGATTAAATGATGAGGTTGAAGATTTGAATAAGCAGACAAAAGAAATGGCAGTAACCAGTGAGGGGGGCTCTGATCCCCGGGACTTTGCACGAGTATTAAAGAGTTTAAGATCCTAACAATGACTCACAGTGTTCCAGAGATACAAGCAGTGGATGCACACATATTAACTTCAGTATTAAAGTAGCTCCTGTCTGATTAACAAGTGTTTATTTTTGTATTTCTTATAACGGCGATTATACCATGGTTACATACTTCCTGCACATTGAGCTGACAGCCCACCTCCAGCTACTGTCAGTTTGTTGCTGTATAACGAACATATCTCTGCCTGATGTCACGTCGCCTTAGAGCGGAGGAGTGGGTGTATTCTTTCATTTTGACGACATTTGCTCATAATGCAGAAACAACTTCTAAGCGTGTAATTAATTGTCTCCTATCGCCTTAAATCTGGTGTCTTCTATATATTATAATGGTTCATATAAGAGAAATAAGACAAAAGTATTGTTTTTCTTTCCAGCAATGTTCTGTGCTTTAGTAAAAACCAATTAATAGCTGTTTTTTTAAAAAGAAATATAGGTTGCGATGGCATTGTGAGTTATTTTATGAAACCAACTATTCTGTTAACTACATTTTTATAAAAAGGATGCTTTTGTGAATGTGTTGAAAGCGCTTTATAGATTGTATATAAATGCAGCACACAGCATCACTGGGTGGCTGGGCCCTCCAGGGACCGCTTGCTGTGGTAGCCCAGCTTTGATTAACTCGTGTTCAGGTCCAAATTGGAGCCTCCAATCAAGAAAAAGTGCATTGCCTAGACGGGGAGAGGAAACCGGAGTAGCAACAAGAAAGACCCATTGTGAACAGAGACTAATCTGACCTCGCCGAGGGCCAGCCCCGAGCCAAATAAATGCATTCATTAAGTCACATTTGCAACATTTACCCGGCGCGGCGCTCGCAAAGTACCACACTTGTGGGAGTGCTTGGTGCTACAAATGCAGAGGAGACACGCTGAAGTTGACCATAACTGTGAGCTTTCTCCAAAAAAAAAAAAAAAAAAAAAAAGCGCGGCGTCTCCGCCGACTGTTAACAACTGCAGATGGGAAAGAGTTGCACAGCTCTGCGGCTTTCTGAAAAGAGCATATGTGTCATTTTATTGCCAGCAGCCGCTCATCTAATCCACTTACATCACACTCTCCCTCTCCTAGGGCCTCGCTATCGGATTTCCAACAGAACGGTTTCTCTTGAAGATTCGCCATTTTAAATGCTCGCCCCGACATTATAGGAGGGATGCATTAAGCCGGTGGCAGGCGGCGGCCACTGCCGCCGCCGCTCGAGGGTCAGATTATTTTTAGTCATTGTGGATGCACAGGGCACAAGAGAAATTTCAATTTCCTTCAAATAGCCTCATTACGGAGATGGCGGCTGCCAAAGGGCCTCACGTCTTCATGTAATTACAATTTAAAACCGGGGAGGGGGAGAAAAAAAAAAAATCTCAATTATGACAGAATACCTAATTATTGCGCTGCCGATTCTCGAAATTGGGCCGCCGCATCATCCGCTAACCTGTGAAGACAGCTTCTCTCTGACGCCGTTAAGCACCCGGGAGCATTAGAAGGAAGACCTGTCACGGCTCGAGACCTGAAAGGAGCGAGCGGAGAACGAGATATGACAGAGCACAAACCTGTGTCCTCACCCGCTGCCCTTTTTATGTGGGGACGCTGATAACTCTGAGGGTGCTGCCATGCTGAAAAAATACTCCCTCAATTGCCACACCTCAGAGGAGAGCTTCCGCTTCAATAACAAAATGAATTATTTCGAACAAGCGCTGCGGCTGCCATATCCTTCTCCAGGAGATGTAGCGTAACAAGAGCCATTTCCCGAATAATCAAACTTTAGCCGGTGACCATCCACCTATCAACAGCTTTGATCTTTTTTCCCCTACGTGGCAGCCATTTCCATCATCTCGGTAATGTAATTTCCCAGTGGGTAGGAGTCGCCGCAGTGCAGGCTCCCAGTGTAATGTACTGTGGAGCCACCATTTGAAAGTTGGAAAGCCCTCTTTGTGGGAAGAATTTGCATTGAAATCATTGAGTCTGAAATTGGTTCTACCTGTCTGGGATGAGGACTATCTCCTCTGGGTTCCCGCTGTCCTTTAGGGGCCGCTTTCATAACCTCGCGGCTAATGAAATGCTAATATCTTGTGATGAAGGGCTTAACTGTGTTTATCTTCAAACTCCTACAACAGTAGCCCTCCACTTCACCGGGGCGGCCCGTGCACGTGTCCTCTGGCATTTTCCAGAGCCCGTGAACACACCACAACGGCCTGTAAACTTTAGCCTTTACTTAAATATTTTTTCACGTTCCATTAACTTTCCATCTCGGCGCATTAACTTCTCCCACGCACTGACATTTTAATTTAATTCCCATTTATCTCGGTGCAAAGTTAAATATCTTTATTTATGCATGAAAAGGAGAATGAGCGCGATCGCATTTTTTTTTTTTTTTTCTTCGGGGAATTTGTAAAATCGCTCTGGTGATTATTTTTCGTGATTCCTTGATTAATCAAGTAATAACATAATGGAGAACAACTTGACTTCCCCGACACGTATTTACATGTGATTTCTGCAGCCTCGACGCGGCTCTGACAGAGCGGGCCAGCCGCGTTTGGCACGCCGGCGCCTTGAAATGATTTTCGACGTTCCTCCACTTTGTCCCGTAATCAGCATTCCGCGCGTTCCCTGGCTGTCTTCTGCGAATTGGTCACCAGTAGTAAAGCACGGCCTTGGTTAATGACATATTTAAAGTCTCCATGGAGCCTCAGCCCTTGAGCGGTGTTTGACAAGTCTGTACAAATCAATTCTCCAGCTCGTGCGGGTCCAGAGCAATATCGGAGGGGAGCGTCCCGAAGCTCCGAATCCCGCGCCGCACCTTCGCAGACACCATCAAATCCAATTAAAAATGCATTTAGGCATTGATCCCCTGATGTATGCAGATTGATTGTTGTGTTTTTGTCCGGCCAGGATCCTTTCACCTTCCTCCCGTACGGCTGCCGTATTACTCTATCGATCCGCACGCCCACTCTCGGATCCATGCAAACCATTAAACATCCTTTCAGCGTTTCTGCATCGGTTTATGTGACTCACGGCAGATCCCGGGGAGCTAAAAATGGTTTAACACACCTCTGAGCGGACCAATAAGCTGAGACGCCGCGACGCGAGGTGACGCCGCTAACCGCCGATTTGAAACAAATCTCCTTGATTCTTGGTGACATGAAGCGTCCAAATACTCAAAAGCCGTTCAACAGAGGGAGAAAACGTGTTACTCACGCTGTCGTTTAGCATATTTGAAGCTATTTGGGATTCAGCGAATGTCAGGACGGCGGCGTAGAAATAAAATGTGATTTTGAAAGAAGCTGCGGAGACGGCCGCCAAGAGACAGGCGGTGTGTGTGTGTGTGTGTGTGTGTGGGGGTGGGGGGGGCAGAGGGCGGGCGAGCGGCGGACGGCGTCGTCTCTGCGCTCGGGTCACGTGTCGATGACCCCTCCCCCCGG
Organism: Lagocephalus sceleratus; assembly: GCA_911728415.1. Taxonomy (NCBI): domain Eukaryota; kingdom Metazoa; phylum Chordata; class Actinopteri; order Tetraodontiformes; family Tetraodontidae; genus Lagocephalus; species Lagocephalus sceleratus. Next base: position 1,580,748 of record CAJVRN010000219.1, on the reverse strand, counting down.
CCCGCGGCCACTTCAACACGGATCAATCCCCCCCGGGCAACAGCCGCGTGTGATCAAATCAACGGAGTTCCACATCCGGTGTATCGCGCACCTCCGTTCGCCCACCCTTGACTTCGGGCCACCTCGGCCGACCTCGCCCGCTCGCTCCCCATCTCCGACAGTCTGCTCCACTTTCCACCTCTCCTCCGTGTTCTTCCAGCCTCTTCCTTACACCCACCTCTTCCCTACAGCAATGATTTTTATTTTTTTTCCCACACTTGGATCCTCTCTTTGCTGGATCATTTTCTTCACTTTTAATAAAATCTCTCCTAGTTAGTTCTAATCTTTCTTCTGTGGGTTTCCATGGCAGAAAAAAAAAGTCTTTTAACTCACATTTGACTATAAATACCGTACTTTCTGGACAATAGAGTGCACCTGATTATAGGCCAGGTCCACATTGCAGCATGAGATATTTACACAGAAAGATTGAGTAAACGCTCATTTATGTGCCTTAACCCATTCTTTCCAAACAGTGGTGCTAACACGGCAGTGAACCGGCCGATGAAACAGAAAAGCCCCCCATGCTTTATCCGTCCTCCTCCAGTGCACTGAAAACCACCATCTCTTCGCGCGCTTTCCACGATGAGGGTGTGTGTGTGTGTGTGTGCGCGCCACGCCAAATCGTTGTTGAAAGTTAAGCTCCAAACTAGCGCACCACCTCGTCTACTTCCGTGTAGAGCGCCCCCTTCAGCCCAGGAGGATCCGTAGATTAGAGGCGTCGGTGTATAAACTGCAGGGTTATAAGAGTGGGGAAAAAAGTAGGGGCTTATAGTCCGGAAAATACGGTAGTCTAAGTACAAGTACGGTATTTTCACGACCATAAGGCGCACCTAAAAGTCTTAAATTTTCTCCAAAATGTACGCCGCACCCTATGGTGCGGCGTACAAGGGGCGTGGCGAGAACGGCAAGGGGCGTGGTGTGAACATGTGGACGGTGCATAAGAAGAGCACGTGCGCTCTGAACCAGGACTAAATCAGGACTAAATCAGGTCTAAACCAGGTCTGAACCAGGACTAAATCAGGTCTAAACCAGGTCTGAACCAGGACTAAATCAGGACTAAATCAGGACTAAACCAGGTGTAAACCAGGACTAAACCAGGACTAAACCAGGACTAAATCAGGTCTAAACCAGGTCTGAACCAGGACTAAATCAGGACTAAATCAGGTGTAAACCAGGACTAAACCAGGTCTGAACCAGGACTAAACCAGGTCTGAACCAGGACTAAATCAGGACTAAATCAGGTGTAAACCAGGACTAAAGCAGGTCTGAACCAGGACTAAATCAGGACTAAATCAGGTCTAAACCAGAACTAAACCAGGTCTGAACCAGGACTAGACCAGTAAAGTGAAACATGCTTTTGGCTGTTTATAATTTTCACAATGTCTGGTTTGCACTGATATGTTCCAAGTCCCGAACCCGCACAGATGTTTTACCGGTACGTTTTACCGCGCCTGTGCCCGATAACCCGGTGCACCTCTTGTATGTGTTAAACACTAAAAATATATAAATAAATACCAAAAAGACACCCGTAACTGAAGCTGCACCCTATAACCCGGTGCACCTCTTGTATGTGTTAAATACCAAAAAGACACCCGTAACTGAAGCTGCGCCCTATAACACGGTGCGCCCTATGCTCGTGAAAATACGGTAAAAGGCTGACATGAGGGTTGATGGTAGGGTGATGATCTCCTGTGGCCGTGTGGAACATGAGAGCGGGTACGTTGGAGTGCGAACGTAAACAGGGTCACAGGTGGTGTCGGTCTCTGCGGGTTGTGTTGCGACAGCCGCGCCTCTCGCCGGCGGCAAACGGGGCGGCCTCGCCAGCGCCGGGCTCCGCTCCGGGAAACAGGCGGAGGGGGAGGAGGGGGAGGAGGAGGGGGAGGAGGAGGAGCAGAAGTCCGACGAGCGACAGGCGGGACGGCCCGAAAAACGACCGGAGGACGGGCATCGTTTCAAACAAAAAGGCGAGTGAACGAAGGCGGGGCGGCTGGAAAACAAAGGTAATTTACACCTGGGTCTGGAGGGACCCCCCCCCCCCCCTCCCTCGCCACCGACGCAGGCCGAGCCGCCGGTTAATGAGCCCGCTGAGTGAGCCAGCGCCACGGCCCAGCATTGATCACCGGGCCCCGGTAACTCAAGCGCTCAGGGAGCCCGTCCGTCAGGGCGGTACCCCGAGACGCCGCGTGTCAGCGGACGCCTACTTCTCTCTCATTTGGTCTGGAGGGCCGGACCGCCGCACATCAGATCAGAGCGGATCTCCGAAGAAAGGGGCCCGAACATTCCGAACGACCTTCAGATTTAGCAGAAGAAATGCCCCCCCCTCCCTCCCCCCCAGACGGTGCTGTCTGGCTTCCCGCTAAGTTAAAGGCAGCGCCAGAGTCGCCGCCATGCGAGAGGGAGCGGGCGGAGGGCGTATGAAAGGGAAGCGCTTGTTTTGATCATGCCAGCTTTGGTGGTGGTGGTGGCGGCGGAGGTGGGGGGGGGGGGGGGCGCAGCGGCGCTCAATTACGGGGATGCGACGTGTTTGACGAGAGGCCAAAGACCCGACTGGGGGGGGGGCGGGACCCCGCTTTTGGGTAGGCCGGGGCTACCGCAGTGCACCGCTGCTCCCGCACGCTCACAAGATGTTCCACTCGCCCCCCTAATTGGCAGATGGCCTTAGATGTGAGATGACTTAATGGCCCGCGTGTTGCGTGTTTTTTTTTTTGTTTTTTTTTCCCCTTCCTGCCTCGGCGAGCCATTAGCGGGGACATCTGTAATGAGCTGGCCGAGCACGCCGCTGAGAGCGGAAACGGAAGGTGAGAATAATACAATCTAATGGGAGGGCGGGGGGGGGATCAAAGCAACCTGGAGCTACTGCGAGATGTCTCATCATAGGGGTGGGGGTGGGGGGGGGGGTCTATAGTCCGCCAGTTGATGCTGTTTACCTGCAAGAAAATCAAACAACCACCATCATCTGATAAAAACCGCACCGGAACGAGGCGGGGTTTTTTTTCCCTCCTAAAAAAAAAGGACACTTTCGAATTTCTTCCGGCAGTTCTGCCACCGATATCTGAGTCAGGATTTTAGGATTTTGAGTCAGGGTTTTAAGGTGTAGACCTGGGACCGGCTTTTGGGGGGCTAAGGGTGGGGGGGGGTCGCCAGCTCCTACCAGAGCCCGTATGTGTGTAACCTGGAATGGTGAACGAGGAGGAGCTGAGACCTCCGGCCGCTCCCCTCTGAGTGGTGGAGACGGAGCCGAGCGCCTCGGGCCTTTTAAGGCTTGATGACCATCAGTATTCTTGCCCACGGCCTCGGAGGATTTGCCTGCTACCTGCAAACTGGGTCAATTTTTGCATTATTTAAGAGATTTTTTTTTTCTTCTTCTTTTTAATCTCACTGTGGGTGGAAGGGAAGATCTGCGGGGGCGTGCGGACGCACATCTGGACCCAAGCGCACACACACGTGACGCGCACAATCTTTCTCCAAACCTGCGCTAACGCGTTGAGTCACCTTTAACCGGACTGGGAAACCTTCCATATGAGGCGCGTCGCAAAAGAACCGATTAAAATTGATAGGGCAAATATTGTTGCAGCGATTAAATGCATCTAACAAGTCTATTAATGCGGCCTTTTAATATTCATATCACACTACGGAGATTAACTGCAGGCATAAATGTAAAATAAATGCGATTCTGCCATTCAAATATTATTAATAATGATGAAGTGATGGTGCTGCAGCACCGCCCTGACTGTTTCCATCAGGTTTTATTGCAGTTTTATCACTCTTTGACACCAGGAAACCTTCAAATATTTGAATTATCCCGCACTCACATACAATGAAATAACTTTAATGTCATTTTAATTCCAATCATTGACTGTATGTGTACCCACAGTCGAGAGGCTGGGCGGTGAATGAGGCAGCAGATGGGGTGGGCAGTAATGAGATGCAGGAAAAAGGTGTGTGTGTGTGGGGGGGGGTTTAGGGGAGGGGGGCAAGCAAAGAAAGAAGTGAGGGGAGAAAATAACCAAGTATGAGATCGAGAGAGGCGATAGGAGAGACCCACATCTGAGCGGAATACAAATGGACAGAGGGGTAACGCTGATAGAGGAGGGGGAATGGGGGGCGCAAAGAGGGAGGTTGTGTGAGGAGAGGAGATAAAAGTGCGCGAGAAAGATGGATTTACTGTTGGCTAATGAGGAGACAAAGGCAGTGGAACCCACATCGATCTCTGCCCCACAGAAAGCTGCGGCTTTATAGCTGCCAGGTAGAGAGGGCCCGGGTAAGCTTACCTGAGGTAAGCAACCTGACCACTGCGGGGAGGGACCCAGAGACAGACCCCCCCCCCGTGTGTGTGTGTGTGTGTGTGTGTGGACGCATGAATCACGGGTACCTTCATCAGCAGAGAAGCATTTACACTCAGGCTGGTACTCTAAGTCGAGGCAGATGGGGAAACTGTTCAGCGTGTCGCTGCAGTAAACCGAGAGCGAGGTGGATTAAATGTCAGATGCAAATCAAACATTCAGACGCCAACACTTGCGTGCAGGTGCGGAGACGCAACAGCCTCCTTACGGGAGGTGAATTATAGTTCTGAGCGTGGTGACGTCCCAGTGGCAAAACGACTCACTTTTGCTCCACTTTAGCGATTTAAAAGCACTAGTTATTGATTTATTTCATTCATTTATTTATTTATTTTGCAGCCTTTGAATTCCGTGCGCACACGAGCTGCAGCCATTTATTCACAGCCGCGAACATCAGGGATCACCTGCTGCGTAAACGGCGGCGCGCATGCAAGTGATCCGCACAGGTGCGCGTCGGCCGAGGCGCACGAGTCGGGCCGCCGCGGACGCGCGGGAGGCTGCCGCGGGCCGCCACTTACAGGATGTTCGAGCTGTTCCAGTACACCGCATGCCGGTTGCTGCCTCTCGACAGGTGCAAGTTGGAGAGCGCCAGGGTGACGAGGCTGATGGAGAGCGCTGCGAGAGCCATAGTCCCTCCGATTCCCTTTCCTTCGCAGCTCCTCGGTGCCGATCACAACATCCCAGCGGTCAGACGCGTCCTTCAATTAAAGTTCCCGGTTCACCTCAACAACCGGCTCGATCAGGGTGACTTCTGGATGGCCTTCAACTCAAATCCCATTGCGATGAGACCCCTTCGGGCATCTTCTTTCCCGACTTTCTCACCCCTCCGCTTTTGCGCACTTTTAAAAAAACGAGTCAGGCAGCTCTTGGGTAAGGCAATGCGGGCTCCCACATTCGCAGCGGGCAGCTCAGGGCGGTGTTTGCAGCTCTGGCTCCGCTTTGAAAGCTTTGCGTGGACCTGCCGCTCCTCTCATCATCGTCGTCTTCCTCCTCCTCGGCGGCGCCGGCGGACTCACACGCTGCGCGCACGGCGCTACAAGCCCGCCCTCTGATGGAGGAGACGCGCTCCCACGTCCGGCCACTTCTCCTGCTCCGCCTCCTCCAACCCTGCGAGGCGCGGGCGTCGTGCGCAGCAGCCCCGGTGTCGACGAAATATCCAATAATTATGACAACATAAAAGCGGAGATTAACAACCACCGCGCGCATCGTGTCTGGATTAAGGTGGGAACTGCAGTTAAAAGCTTTGTCTGAAGGACAGAAGCAGTTCATAAAAGAAAGACGCCGAAGAAACCTGCAGCATTTTGCACGTTCCCTTTGTCCTTTGGTTCTGGTTTTACGAGAGGGACGCGCGTCTAATGAGCAAATATGCGCACAGGTGACTCGTTATTACGCATTTCATGCAATCACGAGATCCGTATTCCTGCTCACAATCAGGGGGGGAAAAATAGAAGTTGTTTGATATGCAAATGGGCGACAAAGGCGAGATCAACGTGATTTTGACAGAGAGCACTTTCTAATACTGGGATCATTCACCATGACAGAAACACGCGGATCTGGAGCTAATGACAACACACAGAGACAGCTCCCTGAATCCGGGGCCTTTTAAGGATAATATAAAAGAGGACTGTCGGTACACGCTGAGGCCGTCAGGAAAATCCGATATAACTCAGACGACATGTCTGCTAAAGTGGCACAGGACGGATGACATGCAGAGTTACTCATATTGTTATGAAAGAGCGACACGAGATGGATAAACACTGGGGTGTGTGTGTGTGGGGGGGGTGTCTCGCTTTTATTTCCAGTGGTTGACATAACGATGATGGAGCGGTCGAAGGGCCGGAGAGCGCCCAGCTGCATCCGGCTTGTGCCATGAAAGATGTATAAGATGCAGTCGAGACAAAATTAAAACCCGCAGTGAAACGAGAGCGAGCTCGGCGGCAGCGCCCGACGGCGCTCCGGGAAACCTCGCTCCTTTTTTTTTTTTTTTTTTTGAAAACTCGCTGACTTGGACTCGGTCTTATTTACGCGGCGCCTTTGGGGTTTTTTTTGGGGGGGGGCGCTTGAACGATGGCTCCGAGAAACGACGGGATGCGCGCATCTTCCTGACAAATGAGCCCCGGAAACCAATCCAGCAACAGACAAAGGGCAACGCGCTGACCCCCCGACATCAGTCACAATGGCGGGGGCCGACGCTACCCGTCAGACCGGCGGAGGCGTGGAAGGGAACCGGCGAGACCGATCAGTCAAGTAAAATTAAAACAAGACAAAATGAGAGAACGTGGGAGATTCTGCCGGAACAGGCCGTGGAGTCCGTGTCTCCTCCAGGAGGGATCCAATCAATGATGTAAGGCGGCTGCAAATCCGGGCTTTGGCGCCGATCGGGAGAACCTTCGTTTCATCGGCGGCGCGCCTAAGCCGCCGCCCGCGGTGATGCTGCGATGTCAAACATCACGAAAGAGATGACTCTTTCAAATTGTTCCGTCGAAATGACTGAGGGACTGAGACGGGGGCCGCACATTTGTGGAAGTCCAAAGTTCCCGATGAAGGGTTTGACGTTGACTTAAAGTGTTGGGAATTTACAGAGCGAGGAGACTTTTAGACTCATTTTCGAGGCAGCTTGTGTTGTGAAAAACCGCCAATTCCATGATAATGTCATCGCTATGCTAATAAAAGTAGAAGAGAGTAGGTTCTTAGGTCACACAAGAAGGGTTAAAGGTGGAGTGTGGGAACGTGGAGAGTGGGAACGGGTCTGAGCGATAGCATGTGTAGTAAGAAGGAGGACCAAACAACCCTGTGTGATGTCTGCTTGAGCTCGGCTAGTCAGGCCTGAGGGCCTCTGTGTATGCTGAGAACCGCTCCAACGTAGCCTCTGCACCCACACGGCCTTGAACATGTGTGATACGGTACCGTGGTAAAGTTGTGTGTTAGTCAAAACATGAGCAATGTGACTCGGTGAGCATAAACCCACCCCCGCTCACCTGTGTGCATAGTGTAGCTGATGCTGTCTGTGTAGCTAAGACACGCTTCCTGCTGCGTAACCACGTCCGTATTTTAATGAAAAGAGACAACGCCGGGGTTGAGGCGGAGTCTCTGGGTCAGCGGGGCAGAGTACGTGTCTGATCGGAGGGCGACTCTCCCTTGCAAGGTCAAAAGGTAATGCGAAGTGTGGTCTCGACTCGTGTGGTGAACTTCGTTAGTGCGCCTGCCTGAACGCACTTCTGAGGACTCGAGCCGGGATTCGACGACAATTGACTCTAGAAGAGTTTTAGCCTTCTTTAGCTGTTTTAATACAGGTTGGGTTTTTTTTTTTACTAGCCTATGCTTGTGAGTAGGCGACCGTTAATACCGTCAGGGGTCGGCTCCATCTCAAAATCGACTCCGAAAGTTAAAGAAAAATGAAACCGAGGGGAAAAATCGAGAGGAGCGTGCCGTGCTCTGCTTAACTTGGATTTGTGAGGAGTGCGCTCGCTGTCAACACGCCACGTTTAAGGAGCCGGGGAATGTGGAACGAACAGAAGTCCGCAAATGTGTTTGCCTGGAAAGAAAAGCGAAGGGCTGGGTGGGGGTGTGGTCAGGCCCCATACGAGACACCCCCCCCACACTTTAGTGTTGAACAACAAAGTTTTGGTTGGTGAACCCAAAAGAGGTAAAACGACAGCAACGCTGAAAAGCGAACAGCCAGCGGACGCCCATGGGATCCATCCCACCAGTCCTGAGCGTATACACCCGTTTGACGGTGAAATACAGGCGGAATGAGCGCGCGGGGAAATGCGAGACTTTAATTAACCTGTTTAATTTTTTGCCGCCGGTGGATTTAACCACTCTATCTGTCCTAACAGCAGCCCGCGGTATTAATGGCCACGTTAATTCCCAATGCCGAGCCTTACCCCTGGTTTTGATTAACTCCGCCAATTTCATATCTCATAATAGCGTCGGGTTTTTTTTTTTTTTTTTTGGAGGCGATCTCGGTGATATTCACACCCGTCAGCGCGCTGGACCACTGTCGGTGGGAACTCCAGCAGAGCGATTCCGGCATTAATCTGAGCGAGGTCCGCTGATGACGGAGATTCCATTACGCTTCTGAGACGGGTCCCTGAAGGTCACGTCCCCTCCTCCTTCAGCGGGGACCAGTCCGCTGTTGAACCGCTGCCTCCTCCTCCTCCTCCTCCTCCTCCTCCTTCTCCTCCACTCGGCCTCCTCCTGTTTATTGTTTCTTCTCATTCTTCCCCTCCCTGCCTGTTGTTTTGCCCGTGATTATGCATCTCACCGGTGCCCTGCAGGCACGTTGCCTTGGCGACTGGAGTAAAGGGGCGGATGAAAGAGCGAGAAGCGTCACTTTCTTTTCCCTCCCTCCTCCTGCCGAGCCTCGCTTCCCTTTGTCCCGCCACCCTTCCCGCGCGGCTCCGCCGGATCCCTCTCCCCCGTCCCCTCTCGCATTTGTCATCCTTCTGTCATCTCACGCTCCGGAGGAAAGTGTTGCATATGGGGAGCGCGTCCCTCATAAAACGGCGATCCCTCACTTCCTGTTGTGTGCCCCGACCACGCGCTGCCAATAAAAGTGAGATGGAGATACGGGCAATGACATTTAATATGTTTCCAGGACCTATCCCAACCAGCCGAGGCACAAATGCATATTCCTGATATGCTCCGCGTGTGTTTGTGTGTGTGTGTGTGTGTGTGTGTGTGTGTGTGTGTGAGTGGAGCGTCCCGGTGTCATAAATGATTGAGCGCGTTTGTTCTTTTGACTTTGCGCCACGTGACCCGCTGTTTGCGAACGCTCGGCGCTCTGCGGACGCGGAGTTTGCGGTCGGGCTACAGGCGCCTCGTCGCTCGGACCGACCACGGCTCATTAGCTTCGCTCCCGTCCTTGATTAATTCATGAACAGCAGCTATAGGCTTGTGATCACTCAGATAATTCTGCCATTATTAATTCACAGCCAATATTCCAGTGAAGAATATCCCCCTGTCCTCCTCTCCTTCCTGGCTCTCATGCTGTAGCTTGTCTCTGTGTTTTTGCTTTCTTTGTTATTTTGGAGTAATCCAGATGTGATGTTAACGGAACACAATGAAGCTGTGCTGATGGAGTTTAACGTCCGGTGATGGCTGTAAACAAGGATTTGATTTAGCAGGTAATCTAGCGAAATGTCAAATTGCGAAAATAAAACAAACGAGACAAAAGCGGCAACGTCAAATCGAGGAATCGGAGACAAATAACCCCCCCGAGCGACTCATCCCTTTAGCGATGCTTTTATATTATCACTATTGTTAGTTTTACTAGCACGGGTGGTAGGACCACCGCTGGTGGGGTGTATGTGGACATGTTGGCAGGGGGGGACATTTTGTCCACGTTATAAACATGCAAACATATTAATGCCGATGGGCGTTGTCCCCGAAGTGAAAATTCCTTCTTTTTTTTTTTTCCGCAAATGCGTTTTTCCAATGTCACCGCTAAAATGAGCCGTAGCTTCCATTAACGCATCGTCATCTGGGGTCGTACATCCGTAACTGACGCTAATCACGGGGAGGAAAAAAATGACAAATTGTTTTTTTTTTTTCCTTACTAGAAGAAATCGTTTTCAGAGGACTTGTTGCCTCGATTGCTGATAAGGGCTTCTATAAATTGGCCTAACTGCCCGTTTACCGCGGAAACGATGGAGAAATAAACAAAGTTGGGGGGCGAAAAACCGCGAGGAAGGAAAATACCGAGGAGACTCGGAGGGATCAGATCGGCGCTCTGGAGAAATTTCAGGCGAGTAAATCAGAGGACAGGTGGGCAAGGAAGCCTAAAAAATGAGCTGGGAGCAAGAATGCCGAGGGAGACGCACGAGTGTTGGGTAAATGGAGGAGGGGATGCTTCTGCTAATGGTGCTGAGAGGAGCCCTGTCCTGAGCTCCAGGTGGGGCCTCCACATCGCTGCCCACACACACACACACACACACACACACCTCACACTCTTTGAGCCCGGTCTCTCACCTGCCTCGCTTCTCTAAGTGCCAGGCTGAGCAAATGGCTAATGTGACTGTGAAGATATAAGCCCAGGATAATAGCATCTGCCAAGCAATCAAGGACAATGTTCCTCTGTGTCGAGACACGGTGGAAAAAGGGAGCGCCGGGAAATGGATGCGGGGATAAGGGCTGAGCCGTTGGGGATGGCAGCGAAGTGTTGGCAAATGGTCGTAAAAGGACGGAGGCTCGGGAGAGCGGGGAAATTAGCCGAGGACAATCTGTTTAGAGGAGCAGATAGAGATTGAATGACAAACTAATGCTATGAAGACGATGGCATGGATTAAGGGCACGGAGCTTCGGCAGAGACGAAAACATTGTCAGGCGGAGAAGTGCGGGAGTGTTTTTGGAGATCAGATAGCCGTCAAGGAGGGAGAATAGCTCGCAAATGTATTTTCGTCCAATGTCTTGTCTATTTAGACGCTCTTGCTTTGCCTTTAAAAGCCCCCCAGGGTGCTGATGTTGCCATCCTTCGCCCCTCTTCTCACTTTATTTCCGGCCACTCTCGAACGCCGGGCTTGACTTTTGGTTTCGAAGCCATCACCCAGAGCCAACCGCCGAGTTAATTACTCTGACCTGGTCGGGGGGGACTTTTAGGCTGCGGTTGTCGCTAGTCCCTAGTCCCTATGTAGGGAGCAGGGCTGAGCACTACGTAGTGCACCCGCTCGTACCTTCAGACACCCAGCCTGGTCGCCTTACAAATATGTACCATGCAAGCACAAAGGATGATGGGATATAATGCTTCAGCTATGGCCCGCACCTTCTCACGCTGCATTATGGGAGTGCACCATATAGGATAGAGCAATCCTCACGTGGCTTTCGGATACCCCTACAAATAGGCGTGCACTCCAGTTAGTGCACTATGTAGGGGAAGGGGGGGCGATTCTTGGATGCAGTTTTAGTTTATGAGGCCTGGGAGAAGTAAATGTTCAGTATTTTTGTTATTTATTGTTACACAGCAAGAGCATTATAGAGGGAATCACCATACTGGAACATTAACATGTCAGCCAAACGTTCGCTGAGAGGTTGTCGAGAGGTCACGAAAAAAAAACTCTGGTGGATTTTCCGGATGAATAAGCACGCAAACCCTGCTGGAAGTTCACTGAAACGCGGCGCCGGAATAATTCTATACTGACAAAACCTCAGCGCGAGGTTCCCCGGGGGGGAGGTCAACCTTAACAGTGAGGACGGCTTCCTCGGCGGCGGACGAGTCGAAGAGAAAGAGGTCGGCGTGGGCGGGGCGTCAGGCGTCGGGGAACGATGTTTTGACAGCCGGCTGGTGGCGGGACAGAGGGAGCACCCAGAATAGACGCGTTTTCAGAGGCATGAAATATTGAGAGGAGGAGAGGGAAAACAAGAGCCGAGCGGCGCGCGTCTGAAGAGCAAACACAAAAGAGGATAAAATTATTAGCGCGAGCGGGAGGAATGTTCCACCGCGCGGAACCTTTGAGGAACCAGAAGCAGAGCAGCGAGGAACCTTCCCATCTTTCTGTCAGACTGACAACAAAATTGGTCGCAGTTCCCTCGGTTGTTTATTAATCTATCTTTCATTTGATTCCTCGGGAATGTCGTGTGCTTTCCTCCAGACTTAGATGAAATGTCCCAGTTTTTCAGTGATGTCTCAGCTCTTTTGCGCTCAGCACATAAATCACATGATGGAGGGTCTGAGGACCGAGGTCGTCACATCTGGGCAGATTGTTTTACGACTGACTACGGGTCTTTTAGGGGGTAGGACCACATGAGCGTTTACTTCTTCCCACTCCTTTTTCAACAAACTGGAAAAAAACACAAGTGGAACTATTTGTTCCTTGTCTATTGTCGACCTCAATTTATTCAACTGTCTTTACTTGCGCTACCGTGTTCGACATAAAACATCGATCAATCAATCAATCAATCAATCAATTCCATTCACTGTTTCAGGAAAATAGAGGTTGTTTTTTTTTCCAATTTTTTTTTTTTTCAGTCAAGCTTAGAAATCAATAGAAGCTGCTGACCTTTAACTGACTGGCAGGTTGAGTTAGCCAACTGTTACTCTGCAGCTTTCTGGCTGCGATTTCACGAGAAAACTCGCCCAGGAAAGTATTCGCTGTCAACGCGGCACATTTAAGGACCCCGGGAATGTTGTGATCGGCTGCGATTCCAAAGTCACCGCTGTCACCTGCGGCTAATTTGCTACTTCATTACTATCGTGACTGTTTCATTTCCAGATTTTTATGGACGGCTCGCGCACGGCCGACAGACTTTGATAATTAAATAGATCACTTTGCATAAAAATGTCTGAAATGATGAAAGAATCATTAGAAGCTGAGTCACTTAGAATCACCAGTTTTAATCAGCCACATGCTAGCTATTACAGTTCAAAGTGAGGGAGCTTTTTGTGCGTGGAAATGGTCGATTTGTTTGAATGACTGGTGGAATCAAATGGTTTGTGAAAGGAAATGTCAAGGTATTTGATTCGAACTAATTCAAAGCAAGTGGGAGAGACAGTCACGTCGCCCAGACCACCGCGACAGGAGTTTGAAACGCGCGACTCTAAAGTACGCGATCATAAAAGGCGAGCAAACACTTAAAACAGCAGGGGCGGATGCGCAATGAGAGCAGCGGGTCCGAGACGGTGATTAGATTAGTGCGTAATTAGAAAAGTTTCCCCAGTATTTTGCCAATATTCAGTCCGGACTGCGAACGCGCTCACTTCACCAATTTTTGCGAAATAATTCATGAATTTCTGGGAGCAAATCACAACGCACTTACGGACACACAGTGGAGGGCGAGGAGAGAAACAACTCAAATGTCTGCGAATACTCATGGAAGCCCTGCAGAAGTGCTGTAGCTGAAGGTGCCATACCATGTGCGTGTGTGTGTGTGTGTGTGTGTGTGTGTGTGTGCGTGCATCATCTTCCAAAAGTGTATTCATTTTTAACTCGGGAATAGTGTATAGGAGAAACCTAATTTGTGCATATTTGAGGAGAAATATAGGACGGATAAGGACGAGGCGAGTGAGCGATAATGAACAAACACGAGGATTATTCTCCCCTTCACACCTGCTTTTAACCCTTTCCCTCCCTTTTGTCTGTTCTAGCGAAAGCTCGCCTTTGTTGCCGTGCCGGGTTTGTCTCTTTGTTTGTTTCTCAGACACGAGTCGATACCCAGGCTCGACTCGCGGCGTGGACCGACCACAGGATGAGCATCGATTGAGACAGCAATTAAGCAGCCTTGCCGCGCTCCCATCGCCATCAGCAACCTGCTCCTGCTCGCCGGTTGCTGGGTTATTTTCTCCGCCTAACTGAAGGGCGACCAATTTTGTTTTTTTTTTTTTTGGTTCGCATCCCAACCGGCGCAGTTTCGACGGGACAACCGCCGGTGGAGCTCCCGGTCAAATCCAGGGTAAATCAGGCCTCCAGAGCTCCGGAGGTAAATCAGCCCCCCCCACATGTGTTCCATCATGAACTAATTACAGTGTGTGTGTGTCTGGAACACTTAGATCAATGTTTCATCCCTTATCTCTACTCAGAGACTCTGGCTCGCCAAGCCGCGATAACCCTCACACACGCCGCCACGGCTCACCTACCTGCGCATGCCCCCCCCCCAAAATATACAGTCACGCTAAACCTGCTGCGTCTTCCCATCGACAGCTATTTTCCGCCTCCTCTGTAAATGCTAGGTCGAAAGTTCACAGAGAAATAATGGAGCAGGTGACCTTTTTTTTTTCCCTCTGTGAGCGGGGGGATATTGCTCCCGAGGAACCAGGAGCATTTTGGATGAGAGGGTGCCCAGAGAGGGGGGGGGTGAGGAGAAGCCCCAAAGGGAGTAGGAGAAATGTCACAATCACTGCTGGAGCAAGGCTCGGACATCGACCTTTTGCTACAAGCGTTTTGATGGAATGAGAGACCGAGAGAGAGAGAGAGAGAGAGAGAGAGAGAGAGAGAAAAAAAAGAATTACAGTTTAACAATGAGAACACTGACTGAGATGAGTTGGCAGACAAGTTGTGTATGGGATGATGACACTGATGCATCTCGATCATATCTAATGGTCTTATGGTTATTACAGGCTATTACAGTCTATTAGGCAGAACCAAACAGCTGCTACACATCACCCACCAAATGTCGCGCTCCCGACACATTTGTGCAGCCCAGGCTTAAGATTAAACTCTCCCCTTGACTTTCGTTGAATTTTTCACTCGCACCTGCAGTGAACGCGCCGTTCCATTTGTTTCTTTAATCGTTTCAGCAGCCATAGATCATCTTCTTCCCCGTCCTTCCGTGAGATTGCTCAGGCAAACAGTAGTTTTCTGCAGGCGGCTTTGAAGCTTAAGGGGCCGCGCGCGTGTCAGAAATAGAGACGACGGGCTGGGAGGGAGCCTCTCAGGTTTCAGATGGGGTTCTGGTCCACTCCTGCGAAGCGCTTTAAGGCAAAAAGTCTTTATTTGTGGGGGGGTTGGGGGGGGCTTTTGCCGTTTGAAAGGGACGTCGCTTCAGGTCGCGGAGCGCAGACAGCGTCGCGGAGAGCCGTGCCAGGACGCCCAGAAGGTCCGTACTCGGTGATGAGGACTTCAATCATGAGTCCAACCAGCGTTTGGGTCACTCATCCTCTGGCTTCGGGCCAAGCGCCCGCTCACGGTGCCAACATCAGGTCGCCGCGCCAGGTCCCGCCATCTTGCGCAGCCCTCCACCCGCGGAGCCAAAGGAGCCGACTGACCTAATTAGCTGTGTGAGTAATTACCACACACCAGTTTGGCCGATCTGGAAGGCGCGCGCGGGTGTTACGGCGCAGTGTGCGCGCGCGCGTGTGTGTGTGTGTGTGTGTGTGTGTGTGTGTGTGTCGCAGAGGGCTGAACACAGGAGCAGATGGTCAGTCGGCAGGATGAAATAAAACATTTCAGCGTCTCTCCTTCATTGCTGTGGAAAGATCTGGGCCGAACGCACCGGCCCTCCGTCGCGGCGTTTGTTACAGCGACCTGGCGCCAGCGCGCCCGTCCAGGACGCCCTGCAGAAGAGCTTCATTACCGGAGGTGCGCTTCCTGGACGCCGTTAAAAAGGCACGAGTTCCCGCGCGCGCCATTTCAAAGACTCGGCGCGCCGCCGTTACGCAGGCCGCGCGGACGTCGAGGACAAATCCGCCTCCGTTTAAATCCCCTCGTTCTCCCCTGGCGAGCCTCCTCTCTTCTTTTAGGAACATCATTACAAGCTGGGGGGGGTGTGGGGTGGGGGGGGGTATTCCAGCCAGCGTCACAGTCCGCTGTGCTGTGAGCACTTGTACAAAGGCCAAGTGTAATGTCTCAGCAGGCTAATGGTGGTGGGGGGGGGACGTTATTACACAGGCTTAGCGACAGGGGGGGGGGGGCACCCAAACGAGTGGCAGCCGCCTCTGAAGCCTGGACGCGCAACTAGGGCGCGTCGCATTGTAGTCAGGCTTCACCCGCAGGAGAGTCCACGCACGTCGGAAGAAGACAAAAATTGAAACCCAAAAGAGGTTTCTGTGATCACAAAGATGGGTGTGTGTGTGTGGGGGGGGGGGGGGTAATAGCGTTCCCTCCTCTTCATTATTTGTGGCGATGTGAATCGCATCAAAGCAGCTTATTATGATCATCAGTGCTCAATAGTGGAGATGGAGGCGATCCACTCTGGGGCTGAGGGCACAGTTGAATAGCGCGCTATTGATTTGGCTGTTAAGAGGTGCTTGTGTTACAAAGGCCATGCATCTCAGGCTTCCATTAAGATAATTACGCCTTCTACTGCCTTTTGCACACCTCCATGGCCCATTGACTGAATAAAATTGCAAATAATTAAGTTACCCCTTGTGTAAGTTTTTTTTTTTTTTGCCAAATTACACGAAACTAATGAGCGATAGTCCAGATGCAGCTAAAAACAAACGCGCCCCAGCACTGAACCACGACACGCGTCACCCCAGACTACCTCTGTCTTAATGGGATGAATAAAGGCGGGCGTAAAGGCCGTAACGCGGCGCCCTAACCCCCGCCATTGACACGGCGCCCTTTGAACGCGCGCCGCTCCCCTGCTTCCCCCCACACACACACACACACACACTTTTATTCCACATGCCGAGGGCCTCCTCGGAGGACCTGTTTTGTGGGGGAACTATTCGGTATTAGCATTTTCAAAAGGGCAATCGAGTCAGCGCGTCAGAAAACAGGGAAAGGTCACCAGGTTTCCCACTGACGCCGCCGACGCCGCCAAAAAAAATAAAAACCTCCCCACTTTATCAACTTCTTACCTCGCCGCCGCTCCCGCCAAATTGAGACATTGCCCCCCCTTTTTTCCCTCCCCGGTGACATTAAAGGGGTCATTTAGTGCTCTATCTTCCGAAATCGTGATTTTTTTTTGGAACAACCCCCACAAACACACACACACACACACACACACACACACACCGCCACCCTTTGCCAAAAAAGAAAACAGCCGTTGGAAAACGAGCGGAAGAACCCCCCCCCCCCACCACCCCCCAGACAATTTGGGGCTTGGCTGTGACGTGACTGGCACCGTAGCTCCGGGGTGAGTCCTGCACGCTGGGTTGGGAAAGGTCTAAAAGCACAAGAGGGGTGTTTACAGTGGAGGGGGAGGTGGTGGGTGTGTGTGTGTGTGTGTGTGTGGGGGGGGGGTTCTTCATGAATGCCTGTCTGGCTTCCAGTAAAACCTGCGGTGCGTGCTAGACGCACACTGTGTGGCAGAGCAAAGCGAGGGCTCCCACAGAGGCTGGTTCCAGTGGTTCGGGGAGATGTGCTTATACGGTTGAGTTAGTTAAGCCCGGAGATCCAGAGGGGACAGGGATGTGGGGGGGGTTTGGGGGGGTGGGGGGCACGGGGGTGGAGAGCCAGAGCTCCAGGGAGCAGCGTGAGCCTTGGCTGTGGATAAAAGGGCTGGTATCTTTGAGCACCCCGGGGCTGACCTTGGCTGACACGTCAGCTCGTTATGGACGCGGTTATGGCGGTAAACAAGTCGCTGCACAATCTATAGAAAATGAGCGCCTCCCGATGGAGCGCTCTGGGGGCCGGTTCTGCTGCGCATTTATTCTAATCACAAAGGGCGAATACCAGTAATATGGAAATGCTCCGACAGAAAAAAACAAAAAACACGCACGTTAGCAGGATGTTGAATAGTAACAGATTTAAATCAATATTCTGTTTATTTATTATTATATTATACCTCAAAGTTTGATCTTTAGTGAAATAAGAGTCATCATCACTGTAAAGGTCACAAATGTATAATAAAAGTAGAAAGAGAGCGCAGACCTCCACCAAGCACAACAATTCCTGGCATATTGTGATTTCCACCATAAATATTAGTCCCACATTTTTTATATAAATCCCAATAAAATCCGTCTTCTGGATCAGATCTGGATCAGCCTTTGGAATATGATAGAGGATCCCATTGTCCATCCTTGAGTCAGATCTCATGGGGTTTGGTCAATCATTAACAGATATTGAGAAACAACATTTTTGGACCCATTTACCACAATGTTAACGAACATTTCAAAGTGATCCAGAATCCAAGATTTCTTCCGGATCACCCCCAAAATGAAACCAGTTCTTCCTTTTCACATTTCCAACAAATCCTGAGAATTTCATCAAAATCGGTCCATAACTTTCTGAGTTATGTCGCTAACAGACAGACAGACAGACAGACAGACAGACAGACAGACACCAGCAAAAACACGACCTCCTTGGCGGAGGTAATAAAATGAAAACCATACTTCCTGTGTAAAACCCTGCATGTACGTCACGGTTCAGCCCCCTTTGGGGAAACAGCCTCTCTGAGCCTCAGTCAGAAGACCCCGTGAGCCCAGACGCAGGTTCACATTGATCGGCGCTGGAGGAGGGCCGGCTGTCAACGCTTCGCTTTCTGTCTCCAAACATCCGCTTAATCGGGAGCGCCGTCATTCCGGAGCGTCTCGTACTGTTGGCGGTCTCTACAGTCGGGCTCCGCCGCCTGCCTGTCTCCCGAACCACCACCCCCCCCCCCTCCCCCGGCCCCGCCGTCTGATGCGAACTGGCGCGCTCAAAGTTTGCCCCGGACTTTTTTCTTTTTTTCTTTTAGCGTCCTCCAAATCAAATCTCCTTATTAGAATTGAGAGCGGTACACGGGGGGACAATGAGCATCCCCAGTCCGGGCTTGCTTTCATTTCCCGCTGCCTCCCCTCATCCCGGCCGCTCATTGCTTCTGTCAGTCCGTCTGCCCTGAACCGAATGTGTCTTTCCACCTGCTCCTCTCATCACGAGCATGTTATCAACGCCTCAGCACTCTTTTCTCGCTTATTACCTCTTTTCACTCTCCTCTGTCTCCCTCTCCTCACCTGTCCTAAACTAAGCCCCCCCCTATTTTCCATCCTCTCCTCTCCCATTACTCCCCTCATCCTTTTTGCCTGAGCGGCATGTGGCGAGCAGGTAAATAAATCACTAAGCAGCTCTGCAGAAGATAACGAGGCAACGGGGGATACGAGGCGCTCTGCAGATGTGTGCAGATGCTCTGCCTGGAGCCACGCGGAAGAGGACCACGCCACTGATGTGTGTGTATATATATATATATATATATATAATACACATATCCAGCACATATCTGTTACGCCCCCAAGACAAACACGCGGATTCTCGGCAGATGTTCCAAATAACAACAGTTTTCGGGCGCAGAGTGGAATATTTAACCAGTCTGCTGGCTGAGAAACATTTAGAGGGTATAAGAACTAACCTTTCTTTTGTTTCAGGGTTTTGGTTTTTTTTTTTCTCCCCCGTGTTTGAAAAAATAAAAAATTCTAATGCGCCACGAGTGAAATTTCCCTGGTGGTTATTTGATAAGCCGCAGATACAGAGACATCCGCCGACGTGCAAAAAAAAAAAAAAGGGGCCCAATTAGAACCCTCCGAAAAAGAGCAAGAAGAGACAAAATCGTGACATTAGGGTAATGAAGGAAAAATCTTCGCTAATGAGAAAAGGAGACTGAAAGAGGGACAGAGAGTGCGCTCCCTTACGAGCCGGTTTGATGACAGTCAAAGCTGCACAGTTCAAGAACAGCCAAAGACTCAAAGACTTTTAACTCGCAATTAAATCCCCACTTTGGGAAGGGGAAAGAAAAAAAGAAAAGGAAAAAAAAAAGTGGTTATTCCAGCCCTGAGAGAAATGAAGCTGGCTTTCATTTAGAGGTGGAAATGAAAAAAAAAAAAAAAGAGGGAAGAGGTGAGAAAGACGAGGAGCAAAGGGGGGGTAAAGACTACCGTCAGAGAGACATCTTCTTACCAAATTCCGCTAATGTGCGCCGACAGAGGGACAAATAGATCGATTGTCTCACCGCAGAGCGAACGGTGGACGAGGAAAGAGATAAATCAGTGAGAAAGTTCCATCACAGCACATTATCCCGCACACAGCGGGCTGCGATCGCATTAAACTGTTCTAATTAACTCTGGCTTTGATCTCCGATACAGAAAAAGAAAAGAAAAAAAAAGAAAAAGAAGGGATGTAATTGTTGTCCAAAACAGTCGGGGTGTGGCTCGATGGCGCGCGTTCGAGATCCTTCCCCCCACCGGCGCCTAGCCAGGTGGAGCGCTACGGTTTATTCGCGTTTCGCCGGAGCTGAACGCTCGGCGGCGTCGAGACAATGGGCCATATTTACGCACGCCTCTGCCGGGCCACGGGCGCGAGGGGGGGGGGCGAGCTCAATTAAAGCAAATAAATTAGGATTAGCGCACAAACGCATTTCCGTTCTAATTAAATGCGTTTATTATTTATTTCCCGACGCGGTGAAGGAGGGGGAATCAGATGGGGGGGCTTTTTTGGGGTTTTACCTCCGACAAGGAGGTCATGTTTTTGCCAGCGTCCGTCTGTCTGTCTGTCTGTCTGTCTGTCTGTTAGCAACATACCTCAAAAAGTTATGGACCGATTTTGATGAAATTTCCAGGATTTGTTGTAAATGTGAAAAGGAAGAACTGGTTTCATTTTGGGGGTGATCCAGAAGAAATCCTGGATTCTGGATCACTTTGAAATGTTCGTTAACATTGTGGTAAATGGGTCCAAAAATGTTGTTCCTCAATATCTGTTAATTATTGACCAAACCCCATGAGATGTGACTCAAGGATGGACAATGGGATCCTCAATCATATTCCAAAGGCTGATCCGGATCTGATCCAGAAGATGGATTTTAGTGCAATTTATATAAAAAATGGGCGTGCCCTTATATTTTGGCCTACTGTGTCTTTTATTTTCGAGGTAGAAATTTCTAACAAGTGCCGTCATGTAGCTGAGTCAATTTCACATCTGTAGTACGTCAACGGATCACGGCATATGGAGCAAGATCCAGAAGAAAACCGCCATTACAGAAAATACAATTTTCAGTTATAACTTGTGAACTAATAACGATACAAACTTGTATCCGCTTCATAAGGGTGTGTTTTTATGGTCAAGGAATCTAAACATGTAGTCAAAGTGTATGTGGGACTAATATTTATGGTGGAAATCACAATATGCCAGGAATTGTTGCGCTTGGCGGAGGTCTGCGCTCTGCGAGTGCTTTCTAGTTTTTTGTTGTTTTTTTTTTTTTTGCACTTTCATGACACAAAAATGATCTTTCATTAGAGACTCACGGAGTAATTCTCATCGCCCGGTTCTTTCCAGACACATTTATGATCCCTGCAATGCGACACGAGGAGTCGAATCAACGTGGCTCTTCCATTTCGTTTTTTTTTTTTTTTTTTTTTTTTTTTAAGTTACGCTCGGCGAGCTTTTATGAACCCCGACACAAATCATATTAGATGAGTTGCCGCCAAGTCATTTTTTATATATTACGGCGCCTCATCACGTTCCCAGAAGGAGAGCAAGGGGGAAATACAGCGAGGGTCCAAGGCGGAGCGCTAAATGGCGGGGAGACGGCGGAAGGGGGGGGCAGGGGGTGACACATGTCGTGTCATCGATGTCATGGCGGCGCGTCTCGCTGTCTTGTATGGTTTAATCCAACCAGCCCGGCCCTTTTTTTTTTTTTTTCCTCTGCCAGCGTCGCCCGTTGAGACGGAGACGGCGTCGTCAAGGGGGTGGGGGCGGGTGGGGGCGCCCTCGCTGTTACAGAGCGTCGCGGAGGAAATCAGTCAGCGTCGCCGGGTCTGACGGTGAAGCTTCCGGGACTGAGAAAAAAAAAAAAAAAAAGGTGCGATTTATGACGCCGGGGCGACGCGCTTGATTTAGGGACGTCGTCTTCCCGCCGCCGTGTTTCAGTCTCACATTTGCGACCAGCGCAACTGAGGAGGTTAACCGTGGCCCCAGACAAGGTCGCTTAAATCCTCTCTTCAAATTAGAATCCACAAAGTTACATAGGAAGCAAAAGTCGACATTTAACGGGTCGGCTTTAGATCAGATCACACGTGAACGTTTCACAGGCCCGGTTACACGACCTTAAAGATCTGGTCTTTATCTGGTTTCTGGAGTCGCCAGATTGTTCGAGTGATCGCGTGAACAGCATAATGGGATGTGTTTTATTAAAAATGGGAGCTATCTGATTATTGGAGACACATCTGATAGTCGGTGTTTGTGTAAAACTAATCTGACTCACTTTGGTCTTTTACATCTGAGCGCGAGGGAGCTAAATCTAGAAAAAGAAAAAGTGGAGCCAAAGACGAAAAGCAGATAGTTCTGATGTGAGGGCCAGCCATATTTTATTGTGGGTCTATTAGCCCCCCCCCATTAAAAAAGCTCATCACCATGTTCAGCAATGCTGCAACCTGGGGTGTTGGGGGTGTTTGTGTGGGGGGGGGGGCACATTGGGGTACCCCCAGGACAGCCACAGGGTAACACATTTAAACAGAACCGTTCACACTCTCAATCAGAGCTGAGGTCAAGTGAGAGTCGACTACGATCCCCCCCCCCACACACACACACACACACGCACACACACCCACACATTAGTGGCGGTAGCACTGTTGCCTCGCAGCAGGAAGGTTCTTGGTTTGAATCCCCTGTGGAGCAGGGCCTTTTCTGTTTTCCTGTGTTCCCTCCCACAGTCCACATGCGTGTGTGTGTGCGTGTGTGTGTGTGTGTGTGTGGGGGGGGCAGTTAACTTTATTTGAGAGCTGTGAGGATGGTGGTCCTGCCATGAAAAAAACCCTTCTTTAAGCTGTTTATTTGACTTTTAACAGCGCGTCGTATAAGGAGGCCGCTCAAAGCTGAGTTATGCCACGCTGACGTACCCGCGTGTTGCCAGCGCCGTTAGAGCGGTTCCTCGGGTTTGGTGGGGGGGGGGGGCTTATTGAAATGACCAGAGCGTAACAACACATGGGAAACCTGTCAGTGATGAAAACAGGCAAACAGTCACACACTTAACCTCTCAGCTTAGCCCACATCCGTGTGTTTTCAAGAAAAGGTTCTGAATTCATCCGGGGGGGGGTGTAACACCAGACAAGTGTTTTGCTTGGATCTGAGCTGAGGGGATGTTGCGTAATTACATAAAGAGTAACCCTTTGTTGTGCATTAGCTCCCATCCGCACCTGAACCCGGTAGGAGTGGAACTGCAGCCTCGGCACCGCTCTGCTCTGAGTGGTATAAATACACCTATACATCCATTGTCTTCTCTCCCCAACGCAAGCGTGAATCAGCTCTCCATTAGACTTTCATGAGGGAGCTGGGAGACAACCCACAGATATGTTGTTTTTCTGTACTTTACCTATTCTTTTTCACATCCGATATCCGTGGATGTGAAGGCAGGAAGCTTCTCTCTAAGCAGTGGTATGCGGCACATACCCACACATATGAATTTTCATAAAGAAGAGAGGAGAATTCGGAGCCCCAGGGCCAGACAATGGTGGAAGCCCTGTGGTATTGTAAACACCTAGATTGGGAAGCTGTTTTAATGGAGCCCATTTGGGCATTTGGCTAAATTGGGTATTAATTCTGTGCTATGAGACTTGCATATCAAACAACAAAAGGCGGCGGCCGGTGACAAAATTAACAAAATAATGAGGTTTCGACAAAGGGAAAAGGAGAGAAATAAATCGAAGGGGCGGATGAAGGAGAGAGCACGGCGGACAAAAAAAAAAAAGGCGAAAGGAGGAGAGGAAAGGCGGATTTGGAGGAGAGGGGAGCAGAGGTGTGGAAAATGAGGAGGAAATAGCAGGGAGGGAAAGGGTAGAAAGGGAGGCATAAACTGCATTTATAAACACGTCTCTATAGTAACCGACTGGTAATTTCAGTGGCGGGAGTGCAGGGGGGAGTGCAAACTGGGCGACCATTTACCACCATCGCTGGAATTAGGTTGGTTATGACAGGAGAAGCCCGGTGAAATGCATGAAAAATTAAAGGCTAGCACAGACTCCGAGGTTGTTTGGAGGGAAACAGAAGGAAATTAGTCACATGCGGATGCGGAGGGGGATTCTGGCCGGCGCTCACGCGCGGGACAAAAAAACAGGTCATGTTCCCCACAGCGGCATAATTCCGTGATTGGTCCGCAGTTTTACCGCGCTGAAAGCCTGCTTCCAGCCTTTGCTTTTACTGCGAGCAATTTCCGGGGTGTTTAAATCTTTGCCGTGTAAAAACACGAGCAGTTATAGCCCGCCTTTACTACAGTGGGTGTACTGTAGGTGATAATCCCAGCAGAGGGAAGACAGGGAAAGGTGAGAGCGAACATGGGACATAGAGGTCATTTTTCCTGTATCGCTACGTGCCTCACATACAGGACCGAGCCGCAGCACTTCCTACGATGCAAAATTACCCTTTAGCTCTGTGATTGCACGTCGTGATTGCTCTGTGTGCGCGCGCGCGTGTGTGTGTGTGTTAGAGAGACAGAAAGCTAACTGAGTCATAATGTTTTTCGGTGTGCTGTATCATCACCTTGAATGTGTTCCTCAAACACAATGCACAAATACACAAGCATCCACTGCGTCTCGTAGGCGAACGAGCATGTACAGGTCAAAGGTCAAGGCATATTTTAATGTATTTCATATTGTTATCACTTTTGCCAATCAGACTAAGTATATAATAATTTGGACTCTCACTGTGCAGTAATCATACATGTCTTTTAACAACCCTGAAAACTTGTCTTCAACTCTCTCTCTCTCTCCATCTCTCTCTCTCTCTCACACACACACACACACACATACACACAAACACACATTTGTTCTTCTATTATTGTAAGGACTCTCATTGCCATAACATATTACCTTTATATATTGTTATGGTGTCGTTATGGTATGATATCCCTTTATATATTAAATCATAACACCCTCACCTGAATTGAACCCCAACCTTAAAAACCCTCAGAGGACCGGCCAACATGTCTTCACTTTGCACAAGAACACACACAAGCACCTGTAGCAAAAGAAAATCCTTCTAACCCAGACCTCGTACTTATATGTAAAATCATAAGCTACTTAAAGATCCTCTCATAATTAAATTCTCTCATAAGAAAACTCGAATGCACAGCGATACATTCTTATACGTAAACTCTTCCTGCCCTCTGTGATCAGGATGCAAGAACACTCGAGGTGTTGGACAGGGGATTTTTATTTTCTACCATATTTCGTATGCTGCTATGCCAATTAATGGTCACATTAATGTTCATTAAACACCGATATTAAAGATCAGATTGTTAAGAATACTGTACAGCAGGCCTGTAACACACAGTCTGACAAAGCCATGCACCCCCACAAACACCGTGGCTGATTTTTGATCCCCCCCCCACACACACACACACACACACACACACACAAAACTGCAGATAAGACAGCTGTGAACAACAATGAGGCCACAGTCCTGTGTCACCAGAGACCAAAGGGAAGAACCTCCCAGGGACCGACCTGGAGAGCAAATAAATGGCCCGGCTCTCCGGACACCAGACAGGTGGGAGAATTAATCACAGGCTCCTGCAGACCAGATGAGCTGCTCCCGCGTACCGTGGCTTCTCCACACGCTCCAGATTCACACACACACGCACGCACGCACACACATGCGCACTCACAGGTTGTAGACAAACCACACAGACACAAACAGAGACGCTGCAGTTCACACTCTTGCAGGGCTGCATAAACATATGCGCGCGCGCTTCCAGCGTTAGTCTCGCTGCGTGACCGTCCTTGCGAGCGAAGGCAGGGACATATGGCCTCAGGTGAGCGTAATCCCACCACTTTGCAAACTCTCCTGTGCCGTAATGTGACACCAGCATGGCTAATGACATATTATCACCCCCGTCCTCCTTTGTGACAGCCCCGCGTCTCCCCTCCGTTCCAGCTCCAACCACTCCCTCTTTCCATGCTCTGTTTCTTTCCCTCTGTTTTCTCTCTCTCTCTCTCTCTCTCTCTCTGCTGTGATTTCTGTTACATGTGCATAAAACATGCTCTGTGGGGAAGTCTTGAGGGAACATGTGCAGAGAAATGAATGCCCAGGCTGTAGCATAGTAGAGACATGTAGTCATATACAATATTCTGCAGGATATGTGCTCCTATAAAGGACTTATGGGGATTACGCTTGCAGAAAGCATCTACATATATACATAATGTAAGGGGAACATTAAAACACAGATAAATCTCTTGTCCTCTGAGGGAAATGTGTTAAATCACAATAGTGTGAGGTGCAATGACAGCGCATCGTTAAAGTAGCCAACCAAGTCCAAATAGTTTATATTTATGATCTTTTCTATATTCTGTACATATAACACAAGGATTGATAACCGTCCTCTCGGTACCCAGCGGGTATACCGGCCGTGTAATGCACATTCTGAACACTTGACCCACTTGAGATAAAGAAAATGACGGCGAAAACAAACGAATTCTCTAAAGAAATAGAGGTGAGAGACCTACTCATGGGCACAAACTAGAATTTATTGTACCTGACACACAAAAGCTTGTGAGGTATATCAGCGCCGAAGCGAGAGAGAAAAAAAAAGGGGGAGAGGCAGACAAACAGCCGGCGTTTAAAAAAAACGGTCCTCCCGCCGCGGTCGCCTCGTGCCTCGCCGCCTTTGACTCCGGGCCGCCGCCTCGGCCGCGTTGCTGCGCCGCGCGTCGAGGCTTGGTCCATGTTTCCCAAAGAAAAAGAAAAACCCCTCGACAAGAAGCGCGCTGGTTTGTTTTATTAACCCCCTCAGACCTGGCGTCCACACATGTGGACATTAGATGTTGGGTCACCTATCATATAACAGCTAATTCTTCTTAGTGTGGGGCCAAATGTCCACATACATGGACCCTTAAACATTATATTATTACACATTTAGATTGATTGTCCCTGTATGTGGACATAATGTCACCCAAAAACCACCTGTTTCAACATATTATTAAAATATGATATCCTTGTCTTTATACTTATCAGGTCCCAATAATCCTAAATAGAGACATATTAAGTATGTATATCAAAAAAGAGCTCAGGTCTTAGGAGGTTAAAGGTGGAATCCTCTGCCTGTCGTCCATTTCCACCCCATAAAGACACCATTCTGTTGTCGAGTGCAGTCCAAGTCACAAGCCTTTGTAAAGTGTTTCATAATTATGAATCACGCACAATTAAAACAGCCTCCTCGTGTGCCATTGGTTATATGATTTCACCTCCATGTAAATATATTTGCTGACAATTATGGCAGGTAGATTTAATGAGCGTTCTGTAATCATCTGGATCAAAGAGGAGGAATTCATTTCGATGCTTTTGTTTGTTTTGTTTTTTTTAAATGCCTGCATACATTTACGTATGTGCGCAAATGCTTTCCAGGTCTCGGATTGTTTGCGCTCGTGGACGCCTCCAAAGGTATACGGGGTACCTGCGTGTGGGCTAGTGAGGGACAGAGCGTGGGGGGCGCATTCCGCACGAGGTGTCATTCAAGCGGGCGTGCCAGGAGAGCTGCAAGTCTGCGATAAGCGTAAAGATCTGATTTCACTTCCCAGCGTGCTTACAGCTTTGGCTAATTTTCATAATTAATTAAAACGCTGGTAAACATTTCATCATGAGGCTGATAAGGATTCCTATTGTTTGCTTTTCCTGCGAGTTATCAGCGTGTGCCGCTTTCCTGTCTCTGTAATTCACTATGGAACATCAGTAGAATATACTAACCTAATGTTTGACCCCCTCCCCAACGCATCACGCCTTCCAGTTAATATAACTAAAATATGCACGCAAAAGAAACAAAACTTGACAAGATGTCCCTCACAGCCACAGTGCGGTTCCCTACGCAGCTTAATATTCTCCAACACGTGGATTTAAATGATGATGATTCCCTGAAAACAGCGAGAAATATGTTTACAATCGTGCATCTTTCTCGGCTTCCCTCACATCTTTTCATTAATGGGCTCCAGCAGCAGCAGGAGGAGGAGGAGGAGGAGGAGGAGGAGGAGGAGGAGGAGGTGGTTTCCTTCATCACTCTGCATATTGAGAAGCCGTCTGCAGATGGGAGGAAAACAAAGAGCCAAAAGGAGAGCATTTTCATGTCTCTTTCTTCTCCATTCAACTTATTCCCACCCTGCTCTCGGAGCTCGTCTCCGACTGAAGAGAGCATCGTAATACAAATGAGCAATAAAATGACATAAACAACGCGTAAAGGGAGGCATGAGAGACGCGGGGGGAGCCGGCGGAGGACATGAGGAACAGAGACGACGCGCCCGCAGCAGCCTGCTGTGAACAAGCCCTCTCAACATCCAGGTCTTCGTTTATTAGGATGACTAAGAGAGCCACCGCGTGCCCTTTCACACAACTCCTCCATCTCCGTCTCCCCTCCATTAATCCTTCACTCGTGCCCCCCCCCCCCCTTTCCCCTTCCTTCCCCTCTTTTCTCTCTTTTCATTTTCTGCTCTCTCCAGCTTCCTCTTTCAGTCTTCCCATCTTCTTTTGCTCTTGTGAAGAATATCCTCTTCACGTGTTCCTCTCCTTTTCCTCCGAGCGGGTGTGTTAGTGAACAGGCCACCAACCAGACGGAACCACTGGTCACACGGGTGTCGGAGACGTTGGAAGAAAGAAACCAAGATTGATTTCTGGGGCTCATACGGGAAATGTAACTAAAAAACATGTTTAACAACGATGACAAAAAAACCCTCAAGAAATTCTTAGAATGAATCACAGAAACTCAAATATATGGAATATATATGTCCCATATGTGAAGAGAGCATCTTCATACTATATATATATATATATATATCATGGAAGAGAGCATCTCCAACTATATATATATGGAATATATATGTCCCATATGTGAAGAGAGCATCTTCATACTATATATATATATATATATGGAATATATATGTCCCATATGTGAAGAGAGCATCTTCATACTATATATATATATATATATATGGAATATATATGTCCCATATGTGAAGAGAGCATCTTCATACTATATATATATATGGAATATATATGTCCCATATGTGAAGAGAGCATCTTCATACTATATATATATATGTAATATATATGTCCCATGTCCAAACTGGTTATATATGTTTAGATTCCTGCTATAGACTATTCATACGATAGAGTGATGCTTCAGCTGCTGCAAATGGACAACTATAAATAAAAATGCATGACATTTAAAAGTGGATAAAAGGATATTTCATCTGATATTTTTGTTTTTGTGTGTGGCGGGGGTCACAGCATCCATCTGTTTTTTTTCCCTAACTTGAAAATAAATCATGTTTTAGTGGCAGAAATTGTCTATTTGTTCAGATTTTTGCTAATAATTTGTTAATTTATAGATGTATGATATATATTATTGCTCTGTTACACACACACACAATATATATATATATATGTGTGTGTATATATGTTTGTCTGTGTGTGTATATATGTTTGTCTGGGTACTCTGTCTTCCTGTTTGTCTGTGTGTATATATATATATATATATATATATATATATATATATATATATATTGACCAGCTGGTATTTTATGCTTTGATGCAAGAATTACGTCATGTTACACTTTTTGCAAGTACATGCAGCAACACGGCCAAATAAATGTAAATGTAAATGCAGTAACGTATTTAATGTAAATTCAGATAAATCTAAATTCTGAGCTTGATGGGTGGCATGGTGGCACCATTCACGGGTGCAACCTGCATTGTTTCCGCTGGGATTTGAGGAAATAATCAGGTCTCCGGTGGTTCGCCCGTGTCCTCCCTGCCCTGCGAGGGACGCCGCTGTCGGGATCAAGGCCTCATAATGAAAAGCCGAGGGAGAGAACCCAAAGGTTGGGCTCCAGCCATCCTCCAACGGATTAACCCAGCATGCAAATGTTTGGTCGCCACCCAGTTGGTGATCTGACAGACCCGCTCCCGGGGAAAACGGCCTCCGCGTGCAGCGCCGGAGCCAGCAAAGGAGCGCGGCCAGGGGATCAGCAGAGCACATCGATGTCGTTACTTAGTCTGATCTGATCGCGCCGCTTTGGATCCGTGTTACGGCAAGAAGATCCAAAAAAGCAACCCAGATAGAGTCTCATTGGCCATATGCTCCCAACACTTTTATCCATTCATCTGGAGCGGTGCAGAGGAAAAGTTTGGGGGAAATAAAAACTAATTCCCACAAGATGCCCCTCGCACACACCTACAGGCGACAGCAAGGCTGGCGCAAAGCCCCCGAAATCAGGTGTAACGCTATTAAATGCGGAGCCACGTGGCTCACGATGGCTGTCCACTTTAATTGCACGTTTTCCCACAGTAACCGATGGAATAATTAAGACTCAGAGGAGTCACCGGAACCATCTGTGCAGGTGGAGACACAAGGTCCTGGGGGGGGGGCTGCAGGGAGAGAGAGAGGGGAAAACAGGATGACAAAGAGGGGGGGTGAGAGGCCAAGAGCGAGAGTGCAGGGAGGGAGCGGGTGGAAGAGATGCAGTCATTAGTCTCAGCGTTTCTCACAGTGGAGGAAATGATCTGCCAGATCTGACTCCTGCCAGACACGTTTACCCAAGACGCAGAGAGAGAGAGGGAGAGAGAGCGCTGACTAAGTCTCCCCGCGTGTGCGCGGAGCTTCGGGGGCCATTAGCGGATGAATGTGCAGCGCGGGGGCGCGCACAGGGTTGGGGGGGTGCGTTTGTCTGGTTGGAGGACAAACATGGCGGGCGGCAGCAAAAAAACCACGACGAGAGGTGATGGATGAGGCAAAATGGGCAGCATTCCTCTTCTTAAACCTGAACTTTTCAGATTCTGTGAGTTTTTTGTGTTTTCCTCCATTAAATCCTAAATATTAACAGCACTGATTAATCGATCAAACAGTCTTGGCGCAGCTCAGTTGGACGGTTATTTTATTTTGATAAGTAGACTTCCTCCAATTAACCCCAAATCAACCCCCTACTCTGCTGTCACAGGGAAATAGATAAATGAAAGCCGCGACTGAAAGACGTTGATAGCCGATGATCGGAACGGCTGATTTATTCAGACGCCAAGTAATCAATTAAAAGTTCACAATAAAAGCGAAGGCAGCGAGTCTCTCCTCGTCTGAGGTGAGCAGACTAAGCTGACTGAAAGGAGCTTTGAGCGCGCATGAATTCATGAAGTCACTTAGCACCCCTGCATAGCGCCTTCAGATCTGTAGCCATGGCAACAGTGAATACACTCTGAAGGTGGCGTCTACGGTTCCCAAAGCCTTCACCCGAGCGTCCAGGCGACCACAGCCGCGTGCTCCCCTATCTGCACATCGCCGTCACGTGCAGCGACAAGAAAACGGCACAATGAAGTGGTGGAAGACGTGTTAAAAAAAAAAAATGTTCCATTAAGCTTTATCTCGACTTTCAAGGTAAGAACATCTGCCGTTTGAGGCTGCCGCGAGGACGCGCTGCGGATAGAAAAACCATATCAGCGCCCAGATCGGGCGGTAAACTTTCGGCTGCAATGGAGTTGCCAATCTTTTCCAGCGACCATCGTTAAACTGCACGAGAGCTGGATTTAAAAAATAAAGAAATAAAAGTCTCCAGGAGTGACAAACAAAAAAATATATATTTTGTCCTCACTGGCGTACAGCAGCTCTGCACTCGTACTTGGGCGATAAACTCAATCAGCCAATTATTTTGTTGTCGACAAACCAGATTTGACCCCCCCCCCGGCACACAGATCGAATACATTTCCATACAAATATAAAACCTTGAAATCCGTCGGTTTAATATGCAAAGCCTCACTTATTCTATTAAAAACCAGGAGTCATAACTTCAGAAACAAAATGTGCGCGTCAGTGAATTATAACACTCGCTCATCTAGCATTTCATAACAGGTCCTCACCAGTCTAATAATCCATCCATCTTCTACCGTTTGTTCCTCCACTGAGGGTCGTGGGGGGACTGGAGCCTATCCCAGCACAATGGGCGGAGGCAGGGTGCACCCTGGACTGGACGCCAGTCAATCACAGGGCTAACACATATAGACAAACAACCCTTCTCTCTCACACTCACACCTGCAGGCAATTTTGAGTTTTCAATGAGCCTAATCCCCAATTGTGCATGTCTTTGGACCGTGAGAGGAAGACAGAGTACCCGGAGAGAACCCACACAGGCACAGGGAGAACATGCAAACTCCACACGGAAAGTCCCCACCCTCCATTCCAACCAGGAATCGAACCTGGGGCCTTCTTGCTGTGAGGCGACAGTGCTAATCACCACCATCACCACTAACAATCATCACCTAAATCATCCCCAACCTAAACCATCATAACTAAACACCCAACTTTTACCCAACCACACATCAGTATAGCGTGGTAGCCTGGTCCTGCTCAAGGTTTCTTCCTGTTAAAGTGGAGTCTTTCCTTCCCACCGCTGCTTGTCGGAGGTCTGGCCCTGGTTTCTGTGAGTGTATTTTGATTGTAAGAGGCGCTGTATAAATAAAGGCAAATTGAATCGAGCCTCAAGGCTGCGTACCCGAAGGCTCGGACACAGACACGGAGTCGGGATTCAGGCGAGATCAGAGTGTGTTTATTCAGCAGACCAGGCAGATAATCAGGCACAAAAGGAATACATCGCTAGACACGCTGGGAAGTCAAAAACAGAACTGTGGCCGACACTCACCGTGAAACACTCGAAACGGCGGAGGGAACGCTCGCGCACGACGAGGACAGCTTATATACAGGAGAGGAGGGAGACAAGGCGACACAGGTGGAACACATCAGGGCGGGGGGGGAGACAATCAGGAGGGGAAACGTGACGGGAAGATGTGGGAATGACGCTTCAAAATAAAACAGGATGTGAGGAGGACACGGACGGACACCCGCAGAGGACGCGCGCAGGAACGTCCTCGTGTTGGGAGAAGATTGAGTCGTTTGGTACTGAAATTGTAGCAAACGCGCACACACACACACACACACGCACACACACACACACACACACACACGTGGCTTCAACTCCTCTTCTGAATTATTAGCACCACAGTGGGGCAAAAAAAATAATGCATATTTTATTGCACACAGTAAAACAGAAATCTCTCCTGTTTCATTTGTAACTAACACGGTTATTTACTCACTAAAGCTTTCAACAGAGTCATGGAAGAAGGCATAAATAATGCCAGGGAAAACAGTGTGCTTGTACGAGCGTGATCAATTCCAACGTTTATCCAGCTTGTTTCAGGTCATACTGGTGTAAAAAAGCCTCATCCAATTTGTGGCTGATATTCTATAATCCAAATCACACTACTGTCATATAATCCAATTTTTCCGAGTGGAAATGTAATCTAGGTATTATTTGGCTCCACGGCACATAATCTCGGTGTCAGTTTTATGAGACTTTATTACACCGGATCCTCTCGTGCTTTTTTTTCTCCCCTCTTCTGGCTGAGAAAAAGGCATTAACCCACAATAAAAACAGGAAGATGGAATCAAGGCGGGCGGAAAGGCATTATAAAAGGATGGGTGGTGGAGTCGTCAGCCGGTCCCAGGAGGAAAAGAGTGTGTGTGTGAGGGGTGTGTGTGTGGGGGGGGGGTGAGGGGTGAGAATACATTACTGTCATCAGTGGCGCGATGCGCAGCGGCAGAAAGTGATCGAAAACGAGGGGAACGCGAGCGGTTCCGCGGGACCACTACAAAGAGCTTGGGCTGTCAGGGGGCCTGTGATGATGAGGGGGGGTGGACCTGGACATGAATGTTGGGGTGGGGCGGGGGGGGGGGGGGCACACGTTAACATCATTCATAATGCAGCAACACGTATGAACGGGCGTATTTTGTTTTAATTAACAGTCAGCGACCCCGGAGGAGGACTGGAGGAGGAGTGAGGGAGGAGGACTGGAGGAGGAGGACTGAGGGAGGAGGACTGGAGGAGGAGGACTGAGGGAGGAGGACTGAGGGAGGAGGACTGGAGGAGGAGGACTGAGGGAGGAGGACTGGAGGAGGAGGACTGAGGGAGGAGGACTGGAGGAGGAGGACTGAGGGAGGAGGACTGGAGGAGGAGGACTGGAGGAGGAGGACTGAGGGAGGAGGACTGGAGGAGGAGGACTGAGGGAGGAGGACTGAGGGAGGAGGACTGGAGGAGGAGGAGGACTGGAGGAGGAGGACTGGAGGAGGAGGACTGGAGGAGGAGGACTGAGGGAGGAGGACTGGAGGAGGAGGACTGGAGGAGGAGGACTGGAGGAGGAGGACTGAGGGAGGAGGACTGGAGGAGGAGGACTGGAGGAGGAGGACTGGAGGAGGAGGACTGGAGGAGGACGGGGAGGACGAGGAGGAGGACTGAGGAGGAGGCGAGGAGGAGGACTGAGGGAGGAGGACGAGGGAGGAGACTGGGGAGGAGGACTGGAGGAGGAGGACTGAGGGAGGAGGACTGGAGGAGGAGGACTGAGGGAGGAGGACTGGAGGAGGAGGACTGGAGGAGGAGGACTGGAGGAGGAGGACTGAGGGAGGAGGACTGGAGGAGGAGGACTGAGGGAGGAGGACTGAGGGAGGACTGGAGGAGGAGGACTGAGGGAGGAGGACTGGAGGAGGAGGACTGAGGGAGGAGGACTGAGGGAGGAGGACTGAGGGAGGAGGACTGGAGGAGGAGGAGGACTGGAGGAGGAGGACTGAGGGAGGAGGACTGGAGGAGGAGGAGGACTGAGGGAGGAGGACTGGAGGAGGAGGACTGGAGGAGGAGGACTGAGGGAGGAGGACTGGAGGGAGGAGGACTGGAGGAGGAGGACTGGAGGAGGAAGGACTGAGGGAGGAGGACTGGAGGAGGAGGACTGGAGGAGGAGGACTGAGGGAGGAGGACTGGAGGAGGAGGACTGGAGGAGGAGGACTGGAGGAGGAGGACTGAGGGAGGAGGACTGGAGGAGGAGGACTGGAGGAGGAGGACTGAGGGAGGACTGGAGGAGGAGGACTGAGGGAGGAGGACTGGAGGAGGAGGACTGAGGGAGGAGGACCGGAGGAGGAGGACTGGAGGAGGAGGACTGGAGGAGGAGGACTGGAGGAGGAGGACTGAGGGAGGACTGGAGGAGGAGGACTGAGGGAGGAGGACTGGAGGAGGAGGACTGAGGGAGGAGGACTGAGGGAGGAGGACTGAGGAGGAGGACTGGAGGAGGAGGAGGACTGGAGGAGGAGGACTGAGGGAGGAGGACTGGAGGAGGAGGACTGGAGGAGGAGGACTGAGGGAGGAGGACTGGAGGAGGAGGACTGGAGGAGGAGGACTGGAGGAGGAGGACTGAGGGAGGAGGACTGGAGGAGGAGGACTGGAGGAGGAGGACTGAGGGAGGAGGACTGGAGGAGGAGGACTGAGGGAGGAGGACTGGAGGAGGAGGACTGAGGGAGGAGGACCGGAGGAGGAGGACTGGAGGAGGCCGTTCTTTTCCTTCAGTTAAAACCTACTTTAAAAAGTGATGATAATAATAATTTATTCTCTGTATGTACAGTCCTCCTATGTTGAACGAAGCACTTACGTGCATTAAATTTACATCTGTCAAACGCAGAGGGAGCCAAACCATCAATTATTCAGCCGGTAACCAGCAAAGTTATGGTCCAACGTTAATTTCGAGATGTAGTCTTCTCATGTAAATGCTCGGTTCACTCGTATGGTCAATGTCTGTTAGAAGGGCAGAGAAGGCCTGTTCCTCCAGGTGAGCCACGACGGAGGACGTGTTCAGATCACCGCCGACGTGCCCTTGAGCAAGGTACCGAATGTGATGTATTTACGATTTTATAGCGTCTCAGGTGGCTGCGTTAGCCTCACACCTCATACTACTGAATGCTGCCGGGATCAACCCCGCCGTCTGGGGGGGGGGGCATCATTCCAGCGGTGACATCTTCACGCGTGCAGCTAATGTGTCTATCCCCCCCCCCGCGCACGAGTGTGCCTCGCCGCTGCTAACGCATTCACGCCGCTTCCCGTCGTTAGGCCTTGCAGCAGGTATTTGAGCCGCGGTATATTTAATTTCATTACAGGCTCATTTTAAAGTGAAAACGATGAAAGAGACGGGGCCACTTCAGAGCTCGCATGTCCTTCTGCAGCTATTATTAACGCAAGAAAAATGAATATAGAACCTGAGATGAATGGGATTAGCTCCATAACGATGCTTTTTCTTTCCCAGACATTAGCGAGATCCTACAGTCCCTGCCCTCGCCAGGTTATTAAATTGCCCGTCGAGGGCATCCATCTCTTTTGATAATTGCGAGCTGCCTGAAAGAATCTTTCTTTTATTTAACAACCGCGCGTCTCTCCGAGACGGTCGAAGTGCAAAGACATACATTCCGTCTCCTCTTAGATCTGGAGAGCCCCGGCATGCATCACGCGGGAGGCTGCGCGCTCCGCGAAGCGGCGGCGATTTCCCCCCCCAAATGTCGGGGGAAATAAAAGGCGCGCGCGCCGTAAATGCGTTTAAAAAAAAGCAGTTCAGGTAAAGGGAAAGGGCGTGGGCCGCGAAGGATGACGACGGGAAACAAGGAGTGCGAGCAGGTGACCCGCCTGATCGAGGGGGGGGGGTCCAGGTGAAGTGAGAAATAAAGGGTTTAGAGGCAGACGCGGGGGTTAAAAACATCAGGTAAATGGTGCGTGTCACCAAAGAGAGATAAAGAGCTCGATTATGAATCAGAACAAAGAACAGGACCCGGGTCATCGTAAAAGATGGAAGCAATGAAGGTGAAATGTGGCTGAAATAAAAGGGGAGAATGGAGGGGAGGGAGCGGGAGGGGAGGGGAGGGGAGGGAAAACCGTAGATGAGAGAGGCGAGCAAATGGATGGAAACAGAACCGATGACTGCCGGAGGGGGGAGGAAAAAAAGGCCCCGGGGACCGCTCCGGCACAAAGTCACATAACACCGCCGTGAGAGAGGAAAAACCTTTAAGCTCCAAATAGTCATTTCCGTATTCTCCGCAGCCGCGGCGAGGAGCCGGAGCTGTGACCCTGCAGGGATTGTACACCCCATTCATACTAATTGACATTTACAAAAACAAATGGTAGTTCAGTGGTAAGTGCCGCAGTTCAGAAGAGTCGAGCGCACTTGATTGTCCCCGTAGGGAAATTAGCCGTGGACTCAGCTGCCGAACATCACTGTCGTTATGATTTAAAACAAAATACAGCAAAGTAGCCGACGGTGTAACAGAGAGTGACAAGTATAAACAAACATAACACAGGTATATCAGTATCGGACCCGAGGGCCCTTAACTGGACCGTTAAAAAACTCCACACGTGCGGCTTTATTCGTCACGTTGCGCGCCTTCTCGTGCCACGCCTCGCGGCGGCGTTCTCCCAGGAGCTAGCGCGGCCGCGGCCACGCCCCCGCCTCCCACCCCTGCCGGCGTAGGCTGGCGGGCTTCTCGGGGAGAGACCTATAAAGTCCTTTATGCGTTTAGCGCCGCGCGTTGTCACGCACCGCGCGTGCATTATTCATGCGCGCCGCATTATCCCGCGCGCATGCACCGGCTAATGCGGAACATTTGTTCTGGCTAATGCAAATGATTCTCGGGGACCGGGGCGATTCCCGCGACTTTCCGCGCGCCGGAGTGGGTTTTATTGCTCCTTTCCGGTGGTACGAATTGACGCGTTTTAGCTATTCCTTTTCATACACGACACATTTCTTCTCTCCTTCCTGGCCTCTGTCTTTTAAACCCTAAATTAGTGAGGTCCTTATTGTTACGCACTTGCCTTTTCCCCGCAAGAAAGATGACTGCGTGATTTCCCGAATGTCCCTTTAATGTCCGGCTATATTGAGTTAATGTCATTTTTATGATTTTGGGAGAAGCGGGAAAGGGTTATTTCCTCAATCTACGATTAACATTTCCTTCTCTGAATTTGACTTTATATAAAAACCATATCTCTATTTCATTTTAATATGTTTTTTTTATTTAAACACTAACTTTATTGCTCGGCGGAAAGCTCTGCAGATGTGATATAAATACAATAGGACAGCGCCAGTTTAATTGTTGTTCTTTGTCATGGCAACAAAGATGCCCCAAAGAATGAATAGAGGAAACGGTGGCATCCTTTCACCCCGGTGACAATACATTAAAAATGTTTACGAGCATCTGGGGTGTACTTCTCCGGTGGTGCAGCCCATTGAACGTTTGTAGAGCTTCCACTGTACAGCTCCAGCAAACTTTTTCTGGGCGACAAAAGAACTTTTTATAAACGGTCAGAAGGTATTGTGACGGCGCTGCGACGGGTCGGCGGCTCGCCGCGGGGCGGGTGCACGCTCCGATCCCCGCCTGTAGCCTGTGTTATCGCCATGGTCGACATTTTGAAGATGGTTTTTCACGTGTCCCTCAGTACTTGTTTCATGTTTCTACCCCTCTCAAACAAGTCTCCATTGACATGAAATGCATAGATAGATGGATAGATGGATAGATGGATAGATAGGTAGATAGATAGATAGATAGATAGATAGATAGATAGATGGACGGACGGACGGACGGATGGATGGATGGATGGACAGACGGACAGACAGACAGATAGATAGATGGATAAATAGATGGATAGATGGATAGATAGATGGATGGATGGATGAGTGGATGGATGGATGAATGGATGGATGGATGGATGGATGGATGATACATGGGTAGGTAAGTAGATAGATAGATAGATAGATAGATAGACAGACAGATAGATAGATAGATAGATAGACAGACAGACAGACAGATAGACAGATAGATAGATAGATAGATAGATAGATAGACAGATAGATAGACAGACAGACAGACAGATAGATAGATAGACAGATAGATAGATAGATAGATAGATAGATAGATAGACAGATAGATAGACAGACAGATAGATAGATAGATAGATAGATAGATAGATAGACACCCTGTTGACTCTTTTATTCTTACCTCTATTCTTACCATATATGACAGGAGCACACAGCTGGGTCTTAATTCTCCTAATTCTCCTGTGATGAGGCCCCATCAGGCTGCTGTTGTGCTGCTCTTGGATGCATTAGCGCGAGGGTGAAGTACCCATGTGTGAACGGGTGTTGCCGTGGCAGCAGCTGGTTTCCGTCCGTCATCCGCGGACCAAAGGTCAGCAGCTCCACTGTCACATTCGGTCCGTCACAGGGCCTGCCCTGTCGTACAACAACAGTGTGAGGTTCAAGCTCTGCTGACGACACACACACCCTTCTCCGGCGGACGGTTTGGGGTGGGGGGGGCGAGCAGGAGTGACAGGGGTGGGCTGAGGAATGGCAGCAGACACGGGGGTCAAGGAGCCAAGGGGCCATGAAGAAAGTCACAGGGATGAAAAACACAGGCCGGGTGATGGAGGATAACCAGACAGACAACGCTCCCGTGCCCTGACTTTCTGTATTTCTCTCCAGCGCGCACCTGGGCTGGTCGACCCCCCACCACCACCACCACCACCACCACCACCCCCCTACCCCGGCGCCATCCGCTGTTTTCTGTTCCTCTCTTCCTCCTCTCTGCTGCTCGCTCTTCTGCTCCGTTTGCTTTAGACACGGCTGTCCGTTCCTCCTCCCTCACCCTGTGATGGAGGGATGACTTGAGGGGTGCGCAGCTGATGAAGCGGCGGCAGGAGCCTTCAGCGCGGACGGACACACACTTCTACCCACCCGGCGCCTCCTCTTTGCTGCTTTCATTTACACACATTTCCATCTGGCGCAAGTATAAACATCTAAGATTGTACCCTCAGATAAAGCTAAAAGGAGAGTGTGAACGAGTAAACGACGCTTAAAATGAGAGAGTGAACTAATAAACAATGCTTGTAATGTATAATTTTAAACAAATAATTATACTACTAAGTGAAGTATTTTTTATATCTGAACCATGGAAGCTCCTGCATAATAATTTTTTAGGGAACGAATTAAAGTCCTTTAAAAGTTGCTATTAACTTATGAAGTGAGCCCTCCACAGATTAAACAAACAATGCAGCAGTCGTATTTCAGTGGCGCTCACCTGGTCGTGGGTATGTTAAATAGTGTTTTGGGTGCAAACCCATCTACATTCGGGCTTTACTGGGACCCGCAGCCAGGTGCGAGCGGCTGGAAGAGGAACTGGAATCCGTTTGAACTCATCTTGAGCGTTGCATCGGTTTTGGAGGAGGGAAAAAAAGAAAACAATTAGCGTGGAGCAGGATTACGTTGATGGGTGCAACGCGCGCGGCGATGGGTTGTTTGGCGTCCACGCGAGTCCATTGATCATCCTCATGAAGCCGACAGCCTGGAACCAAAAATGTCCCTTTTTCTTTTTTTTTTTTTTTCCTGTTGGGAAAGTTGAGACGGAACTTGACAGAACTTTGATTTTGTGCCTCTCCACTTTCCTTCTAGACTTTTGGACATTGATTGAAATGAAATGCGAAGTTATTTAATCTCAAAAGGGGGGGCGTTTAACCCACTGATTGGACTGATTTGAGAGAATCGTGATGTGACCTGGAGCGCATCACACACACACACACACGCACACACATCTGCGGGAGCCTCTTTACACACCGACTGAGTCGCTCTCGTAAAGCCCCTCTAGGTTCTTCAATCTGCTCTGATGGACCAATTTCATTCAACTTTATTTATAAAGCATCTGTTACGTCTGTGCGGGCAACCAAATGGATACAGATAGGCTTTGGTGTTCTATTAAACATACAACAAAATTAGGAGTGCTGCTCCAGTTTGTGCCACTCAGTCATGCGCACACACGCACACACACACACACACACACACACACACACACACACAAAGCTAAAAGGTCAAGATGTCTACGGTCCCTGATGCTTTTACATCTTTTCCAGCCATACTTTAGTCAATCCTCCACGTTTATGATTACGAGTATTCAGCAGTGGCCTTCTGGGTCCGAACCTCCTTGCGGAAGGTGAGGGTCTCGCGTCAAGTGTCAAGTCAGCACTTTTCACGGAGATCCATGATGACGACGTGATTGTTATAATACAGCAATAGCTATTAAGAATAAGAAGAATAAGAATAAGGTTTAGAGGGATGCATCACCTAGCACCGAAAATAAGACGCCAACTGTTATGGGGAGTAAATGTGCACTTGTGTTACAGGTAAATGTCTTTTTCAATAAAGGTCTGAAGATTATGCCCCTTGTGTACTCACACGTGTGACATTCTGCATCCCGTAGCATGCTTTATTGTCTCCGCGCACATCTTAATGAGCCGCTTCTTCGGGATCGGTCCAATTAGTCTCGGTAATCTGGTCAATTAAGCCCTTCTGCTGCTTCCTCGGGGTTTAACTCCACCGATATTGTTACAGTCTCTGGGTTTGATGTTTCGGCAGAAGGGGGCGGAAGTCGACGGCGGGGGAGGAGGGGGGGGCTGCCAAGAATCTATGGGATGTTCGATATCATAATGGTGCATTACTGCACCGATAGCTCCCCGCGAGCCGCGGCTTGTTACATCCGAGGTCAGACGGAGTATAATTCAGCAGCGGCGGAAGCATTATCGTTTAATTGCAGGTGCAGCCGGAACACAGGGTTACGAGGGTTATCCATAATGCGGGCCAACATGGTCCGAACCGTGTATCACCATCACACTTTTGTCTATTAAAGCCAACAGAATGTGGGAGGGGGGGGCGGGTATTGATCACAGCAGCCTCATTTACATCCAATAGACGACATAATTACCAGTGCTCTGCTCCGAGCCTTAAAATGCGTCCGGATCCGGCGTGACCTCTGCGGCGATGCGCGCGGTCCACTGCCTCGCGCGCCGTGGTCGCCACTCTGTCTGATTAAAAGGTGACATCTGTGCGGCGGGTGCAGCTTCAGTCTGAGCGTAATTAGCTCCCACCTATAATCGAGGCGCCTCTTGTGGCTCTTTGCCACCGCGATTGTTTCGCTGCAGCGTGCGCCGCCGCGCTGAAGACTCCCCGGATCCCTCCTCTCACCTGACTGCCTCGTCAATTGTGCCCGTATTTAATTTCTCGCGCTTTGTTCCTCACCATATTCACTCGCCTGTGAGAGAACAGATAAAGCACATACTATATTTAATTTTTCAAGATGTTTTTTTTTTCTATCTGAAGTTGCGGGGTAATGAGGTCCCCATTAAATAAAAGTGACCCCTCAAATCTGTACATTTGTCACGCGGGGGCCCTTTAAACGTGCATAAATGGCTCTCTTGATCAAACCATACGGGGGCAAAACGATCGGTTAATTGAGATACAGAGGGCCTGCCTTGAACGCTGCGAACCAACATCCTATCGACCATAAGACCTTGTTTATGTCACATCTGACTGAGTATCATCAATTTGGGCCTGGCACTTTGATTGATCACCGATATGCTGTCACATGTATTGATTAGGGCTATGGTTAGAATAATGCCACCGTCTTAATGGATAAAGAATATGCTGCGACAGCCCGACTTGAATGTACGACTTAAATCTGTTGGTGTTACTGCACCTCATTTGCTTAAAAATAATGTTCCCTCTTCCACCAACTTGTCATTTTAGTAAAGTCTCGGCCAGATCTCCTCTGTGCCTCTCTCTCGCCCTCCCTCCCTCTCTCTCTCCCTCTCTCTCAGGCAGCACTTCACTCCATCCATCTTTGTCTCTCCTCTGCTGCTGCCCACTCTCCTCATCCATCTCTCCTGCTCCTGTATTCATATCCTCTGAGCTTTCTCTCCACATCTCTCCGTTGCATGTCAAGGCAACCAAGTTTCTCCTTGACCCCGTGGAGCAAAATGCACACACCGCAGAGAGCTGTATCAATACACCAGTATGCGTTTTATAATGCTTCACTTAAGTGTTCGGATGAGATTTGAGTCATCGGGCTACACATATGTTAATACCCCCCCAGTGTAATATTAGAAAGTCATTAATACAGTAAAACCACATTTTAGCGTGTGTATCATATAAAGTAGGCCCACCGTATGTGTTCAGACTTCAGTGTTGAAATATTCTACCATCAATATTACAAACGGTTCTTCTTATGTTGTTCGATTCTCAGCTTGTCAGCTTGTTCCGGCTGCACCTGCAATTATGTTGTTCGATTCTCAGCTTGACAAGGCGCAAACCCGACTCCAGACCCTGACATGGGAGACCACTCCCCAACATCGAAAGCATTGCCTGTCTGTTCAGTGTGAGCGGTTTCACCGTCCGCGGGTCGGAGGGAAGCGTTTTTGGACGCATCCCGGGTGCGGAGGTGAGGTCGGTACGTGCCCCTGCAGACGAGTCCGGCCATCCCGCTCCCCTCTCTCCCCTCAGTGTCTGTCTTCTTTCCCCTCTCCTCCGCCGAGCGAGGCCAATTAGAGAACATGCCATGCTCCTTCTTGGCTCAAACAAGACCCTCTCAAGGGCCACTAATTAAAGACAAGCCTTCCTCCTCTCTGTCGGTTCCTTTCATACTTTCTTTCGTTCTCTTTGCTCCGCCACCTCTCTCTCTCTCTCTCTCTCTCTCTCCCTGCAACCTCTTCCCATCATTTTCGCGACGTCTCCCCCCTGTCACAGCTCTCTCCTGGCCGGCCATCTCTCGCCCTCTTCACCTATTTGTCATGGTGGGGGTTTGATATTCACATTGGGACAGTCTTCAGAGTCAATCTGTACAAAGAGCCGGACTTGTTATTCTCTTTTGCCGGTGTTAACTACGCGCCCTCTGACCCCGAGCCGTGTAGACTTAAAAGGAATGTCCAGATCTGACAGCGCGGCTCCTTTCTCTTTGTAGCAACATTCCTGTGCGGCTCCCGCTGCCTGGTGTCCGCAGCCGAGCCTGCTGACAACCAACTCGGCTAATGGGCCAGTGGCGGTTGCCCGCCGCTCTGTTTTCACTCGCAGGCTCTGTTTTTCCTTTAATGCCCCATCACTTCCTGTCTGGATGGAGCAGAAAGAACCGTCGCTTCAGAGAAACCTTCACCTGGTGGAATATTTTGTTCTTTCCATTTGGCTCGGAAAATAACAGCAGACATTTATCTGCCTGTGGTGTCGTCTTTGGTGGTTGTGTAATGGTGTTAATATAATTATTCTTATGTGTCTGACACGAGAAATGACTCTTATCTTTTGAGTTCTTATCTTATTTTCTCCCCAGATCACCTCAGTAACTGAAGCAGATATCTCTCAAGAAAATCTCTGATTTCCAAGATTTTCCTCCAAAACAACAGCTGGAGGCTCATTTATATTCTGGTACCACAAATTCTTTTTATGCTTTGAACGAAGCGAGGTGACCATTTGTGAGGTTGAAGGAAGCGATTTAAATGGGCAGATGTGGGGGATCAGGCACCACCTACAGAAATGGCTCGGCCTCTTAAAACGCCCTTTTTCCACCCCGCAGGTGCTGCTCGAGGTCCTTTATGGACGCAAGCTGGTAATGGTAGTGCTGATCGCAGCAGGGAACAAACTCCTATAGATCTGTTTTGAGCCGAGCGCGGCTTTGACCTCAAGAGGGCCGCGCAGCGCGTTGCGTGCGAGCTGAAGAAACGGAGCCGCGGCGTTATTGAGTTATGCGATGCTCCGCGAAGAAGATCCATCATCGACTCCAGGCGCTGAACTAGCGGTACCACCAGAGGCCCAGCAGCCAGATCTTTTCAAACTCAAGGCCAAAAATATGCCAGCGTGTATGACTTACTTTACTCTACTGAAGCTTCTGGTCTCTAATTCTATTATAATTTGGTCTCCACTCAGTGCTGCCAGCTCTCTGGGATGAGAGGTGGAATATTTGGTCTTTTTCTAGGTGCGTTCGCCTCGATGCCAGGGTTGCTGTTTCTCTTCCTTTCCATGTTCAGGAGCAAGTATTAACCCCGACTTTTCCAGAATTCCATAACCGGCCGGAAAAAAAAAAAAAGCGACGCTCTTATCGAAGCCGCTTAAGCCCCGGTAAATAAAATCCTCCTCTCGCATGAAATTAAAAACGATTAGGTAACCACTGAAGGCCGAGCAAAAGGAATCA
Source organism: Lagocephalus sceleratus (assembly GCA_911728415.1). Classification (NCBI taxonomy): domain Eukaryota; kingdom Metazoa; phylum Chordata; class Actinopteri; order Tetraodontiformes; family Tetraodontidae; genus Lagocephalus; species Lagocephalus sceleratus. Next base: position 1,536,217 of record CAJVRN010000219.1, on the reverse strand, counting down.
CGTTCCGTTCAAGCGTGCGGGAAGTGATGCTGAGTAAATATACACATCCCAGAATGCTCCAGGCCGCGCAGGCTGGAAGGGAGACGGCGATTATTCCGTGTCTCACTCCACCAGCTATTGATTGATAAGAGGTTTTGTTTTCATGACGCCACCAGGATCACACAACTCCCCGCTCCCCATTCAATCCTCAGTCCCCCAAGCAAAACTAATCCAAACAGAACTCCCAGGATTCCTCCCATCCCACTCCTCTCTTCCTCACCACCCCCCCCGTGCTCTTCCACTCCTGTAGTGGCAGTAATTCCACCCCCCCCCCCCCCACCCATCTCATCTTTGCTTCTCTTCGTGTTTTTATGATCTGTCGTTAGCCGAGCAAAACTAATCCCCCCCCTCAAAACACACACACACACACATTCCCCTAACTTATCCTCTCCCTCTTCTTCCCCCTCTGCCTCCCACTTTTCCCCTGATGCCCGATCTGTTGCTCACCTTGGACCACAACTATATTTACCTCTCTCCCGGCCTCCTGCCCACCACCGCACATCACTCATCCTTTGTGCAGGCAAACTTATATCGACAGCTGAGCCTTTGGATAAAAGACCCGCGAGAAAGCTGCCGCCATGTGTGAGGTCTGCTCCCTCGAAACATCTAACGCGCATCCACTTCATCTGACACCTTGTTTCCAGGACCAGCGCAGAGGGAGGACATGCTGCGTCGTATAAGATTTTTTTTTTTTTCTTAAAAAAGGAGCCATTTGTAAAGCTTCACGGTTTGAAGGAATGGGGGTTTTTTTGTGTGTTGCTTTTTTTTTTTCCTGGATGCATCGAGCTTTGCGGTAGCCTATGAACCCACTCAGTCACACGCGCGTAGATATGCACGTGTTTTTATTGGGGGCGGGAAAAAAAAAAAAAAAGGGTCTTACTTTAGCTGTACTTCAACGGATAAAGTGGACACGCGGGGAGCAGAAGGCTGTCAACTCACTCCTCACAGCTCCGCCACGAATGCTCATATCCACTCTGGCTGCCCAATTATGGAGTTATCAGAGCCTTTCTTGGGTTCCCAGCTCTGAGTAGCATATGAAAAGACCCCAATTAAGCAATTATCTTTAAAGGTAGGGCCTAATTCGTTCATTTCAGCTCCAAAGAAGCAACGAGAAGGAACCCACCGCCGGATGACAGCTAATTCAGAGAGCGGGGCTAAAAGGCATTAAGGGCCGGGATAAAAAAAAAAAAAAAAATGAAGAGGACTTGTCGTTATATAAGGCTCTGGGAAATTACAGCGGCAGTGATGAAAATGTCAGCCTCTTGTCAGGAAAGATTATGGTTTGCACGCGCAGGCTGCGGACATTGATACCACTTTGCCCGTTCATGTTCCATTCCGGGGGTCTGTAACGCTGGAGTTTAATTCACTTTAATCCCTGCATGTGCAGCGCTGGACAGTCGAGGATGAGTGCTCAGGGGGGGCTAAACGCCTCACACCTCCCGCTCTCCCTCGCCCCTCCGTCCCTGTCACTCCCGCTGACGTGAGAGGTCCTTGTCGCAACCAGGAGAAACGACTGGGAACGTCTTCACACCCTTCATCTGACACTGCTCCTTTATTCCGATTATTTCTAGGCCGGTGTCCCCCCCCCCACTCCCGTCTTCTGTGGGTTGCCCCCCCCCCCTCCCCTCTACAACTTCCTCGCCAGCTTTTTTGCGAGCTGACAGTCGCCGCCGGGGCCTGCTTTATTATGTCCGCGGCTTTTTTTTTCCCGGAGTGTCTCTCACAGTTGCATCAATCTCGGCGGCCCCGCGTCTGCGCCGTTTGTCAACCTGTCCGCACCGCCGGGCCGAGGCGGAGTGACGGATAGCCCGGCTTCTCGCTCTCGCGTCTCTTGTGTTTTATTACAAACGCATTGCCGGCTTTCGGAACTTCCTAAGCTAGTTCTGAGGAACATTAGACCGGTGAGGGAAGGGGAAAAAAAACCCCAAAAAACCAAAGAAGACTGGAAGTGCATGTCTTGATGTTGGATGTAGAGCGGGATGCATGTCTTGATGTTGGATGTAGAGCGGGATGCATGTCTTGATGTTGGATGTAGAGCGGGATGCATGTCTTGATGTTGGATGTAGAGCCGGAGTCGTGCGGTAAACCTTCGTTCTCTTTTCAACAGTGGCGCTTTTGGCTCATTCTGACGATAATCAGCACGATGATAGCCAGACATATTGTCATGCATTATTCATTTTCTTTTTCTTTTTTTTTTTTTTGTATCTGTGTCTGATTACCCGCTACCAGTTGACAACCATCACGCCAAAATGTGTTTGGATTACAAGCGAGGACTGTAAAGGAGGGGGGGGTGACTCATATATTGTTAATCCATCACGGGGGTTGCGGCTCAGCGAGGGAACGAGGGGGGGATTCAGCGATTCGCCGGGAGTATAGTTCATGTACGCACAGCTGCAGCTCGACACCGTGTTTATCCTGGGGGAGGATAAGTGCCCCTCGCGGGTGGTCAATACATCAGGCGGACCTCCGTAATCTGGGAAGAATGATCCGCCACGCCGGGGCAATTCATAATGCCTGGAACGCGGTGTGCGTCATTTAACCCTTTTCCATTGATTACCATCATTTTGGAAACATGTTGCAGTCAAGGGAGCTGAATGGAGGGGCTACTCTAGCCCCCCCCACCACCACCACCACCACCACCACCCCCCAGGGCTGATCAATAGCGCAGTCTCCGCGTCCAGACGGCGTCTCACTCCCGGGCCGTGCGAGAACGCTTTCGCGGCTCTCTCTTCCCACCGGATCGATAACCCCCCCCACTCCCAAGCCGCCGTCACATGAGCTCCGGTTGCTTGCAAACACCTCGCCAACAGGTGCCGCTTACGCCGAATCGACTCGGGCCCGGATTAAGACTTCTTGTTTTACATGGAAAGAGCGGTCATCTGCTTCGACGGCCCGGAAGAGGGGAAAGCGCTAAAGTTTAAAAGGCCCTTATAAGACCTGCCAAGGACGAAAATCAAGATAAAGCGCCGAGTTGATCCTTAAATCGATTTATAACCAGCTGGGCGCGGAGGGCTCCTGGAAACACACGAGGCGGTTTGAGCCCATTTTCTCTGGCGTTCGAGGACATAATGAGAAAACACGGCTTGCTAACAGCGCCACCAGCCTCACCGCTACCTCCAGGAGCGAGGCATGGTGAACCAGAAGAGGCTGCCTGCTCTGCAATATGTGTTCTGTCTACAGTTCAGCACCAGAAGGAGAAGCAGCTTGACCCCCCCCCTCCCCGAGCACACTTCACCGATTTTTCCCACCGCCGGAGGACCCGGGGGTGCCGGCGATTCCAGTCAGCCGGCTCGAGAAAGGACCCTCGGTGTCAACTTCAATATCCTTTTCAACAGGGCCGACGCATTGAACAGCTCTAGCCAGATAGTCCAACGAGCGGGGCTGAGGGGTTCGGATCGATACGGCTAAGCAGCAATGTGCCTGTGAACAAACATCCAAACATCTTAAATTTACCAGAGGTGCTAGAGTGGCTGCCGGGGACAGATCGATGCCCGACACCACGAGGACCTTTATATCAACAGGAGTGATTGGTGCGAGTGGATAAGTTGGAGCTCGCTCAGGCTTTGACCTCAAGAACCGAAGAGTAACCCGCTCACCGCGGCTCTGCCGAGCTCATAATCACAACCGAAATATCGCTCATTACTCTCGCTCGGGTTTTTTTTTTTTTTTTTTTTTTTTTTTTTTATAGTTTGCAAACTAAAAAGAAAAAAATCTTTTAAAATCCCTCAAAAGGTAACAATCTTGATTTATTTTTTCCACACATTTCCACGTGCAATTTTCTTCTTTGCTACTAGAAAAAAAAAAAAAAAACACTTTGAAAAACATCTTCAGTCAAGGCAGCTCTGTATATTAATTTCCGATAAAAACCAGATACACTCCACATAATGATAATGATGCTGTCGCGTCCTGGTGAAAAATTTCCCCCAAATATTATTGCTTCTGCAATCCTCCGAGCTGGAGGCACAACCCGGGTCCTGGAGGACAGCTACACGCAAGTGCGAGAGAGAGAGAGGTTTTTATACCAATGTTTTGCACTTCTTTTTCTTTTTTTTTTTTTTTTTTTTTTTTAGCTTTAACTCATCATTTTGAATTATTGCCGCCTGTAATTGCTAAAGAAAAACGACACCAGCGGTGCCGGGATTGGTTCCCTGGCAGCTCTGGACCTCGACTGGGGGGAGATTTGTCATGTGATATGACAGGAATTATTTCAACAACAGATGGTCTTCCTCAGGTAGGAAATGAAATATACAAGAGTAGCGCGTGATGAAATGACAAATCATCATCCCCCCGATCAGATAATTTGCCACGGCAGAGCAATATCCCCGAGTCTTTATCTCTCAAGTGTGATCGCAAATGTTCCGTGAAATAAAAGTCTTTTTGTGTGTGTGTGTGTGTGTGTGTGTGTGTGTGTGTGTGTGACACGCAGAACACGATCCGGAGCTATTTTCCTTTCTTATTTTCATCAGGATTCAAGGCAGACTTCAATCAAGTATAATTCAGTCCCCCATGGACTGAGCAGGCTGCAGCTCAGGCGGCGGAAATATGACTCAACATTAGGTGAGGACTTGCGCGTTTCGTGCCCGAAAACACGGCGGATCGCGGATGACCGCGGGAAGAAACCGGCATTCGGGGGGGGGGGGCGGGGGCGCGGGCGGGGGGGGCTCATTTTAATCCCAACCGGGGCTTGGAGCTCGGCTTTCAGCGTGAACGGTCGGACGCCGGGCTGGGGGAAAGAATGGGGGTTTGATTCGAGTCCAGGCGTTACGGAGCCAGCTCAAGATGGAGCATTGTTCTCCGCCGTCACCGCTCCCAGCCCACAATGGAATCAAGGCGATTTAATGGAAAAAGGCAAAGAAAAGGAGAATGTAATAAACTGATGTCAAAAAGAACATCCAAGGAAGACTAACGTGACCTCCAAAAGTCGCCAGACGGCGAAACAGCCTTGAGAAGTAGAAATAAACGAGCTATTATGGCGGTTACATACCACAGGCAGCGCTATTTACATGAAATGGGTGCCCCTCCATAAAAACCGATTCCCAGACGCTGACGGCAGCAGATGCACCGGCGGCGTGTCCCAAAAACCCAGCGTTCGCGTTCTGCAGTTTCGGAGCCTCGCCTCGGGAGCCGCGAGCTGACCTCGGCTGAGCGTTCCGGGGGGCGCGAACAGGCGACAAACGCTCCCCAAACATAAATTAGACGCGCGCGTGTTTCGGGGGGGGGGGGGGGCGTGTGAGCAGACTTCAGACGGCTGGCCACGCCGCCTTCGTGTCCCCTGGCGGGAAAACTTGTGGAAAGTAATTTTACAGGGACTCAATTTAAACACTAATGTTGTTATTATAGAGGAACAGATTTGTTTCAGTTTAAATGGCATTAATATGAAATGTTCGTGACAATTTAATGGAAAAAGCAACAGCCAACGGCAGTAAAGGTTTGATATTGATGTTTTTATGAATATATGGTGCCTAAATATTACATAACTACGCCAGCTCTGATGCTCTGCAAATACAGGACTGAAACTATTATATATTATTATAGCAATATATAGAATTTACAACAAAATGGGTGCCTATAAAGTCACTTAAATGGGTATTACTTATTAAAACCACCCTAACATTCCTGTAATTTGACTCCAATGCAACTTTTTATTATTAAGATGTGATTTGCAAAGAAAAGGTAATAATTAGATTGTCCTGGAATATAGTCGATTTTAGTTCTCCTTTAACTTCCATCTGCGTCTGTGGAAGTGATAACATACGTCTGAGCGTGTTTTAAAACAACATGGCTGGGACTACAACATACTAATTATGGTTTCTTCTGTCATTCATTTCAGTTCTAGTTTAATAATAAAGCGTTGGTGTATGTTATCTAGCTAATCTGATGCCCCCCCCCCCTCATGACATCATCACCCTCCACCAGGGTCACGCCAAGAGACGCCCCTGGTGACCATCGTCATTGTGATTCTGTTAGTTGAGTCAGAGCAGCTGGACTGGTTGAGTTTCAACAAAGACATTTCGCCTCTCCTCCAAGAGGCTTCATCAGTCCAGAACTGGTTCAACTAACAGAATTACCATGACCTGGACGACTGAGGACCTACCCAGACACATCGCGATTGTGCTGTCCACAAACCCAGAGCCTGACCCCCCCCTTCAACAAACCACACATACAACCCACAGTGGCAGAAAAAAAAAAACTTTCTTTCAACAGAAAGAAACCCTGAGCGGGACCAGGCTCGTACTGCCGAGACACATCGAGCAGGTCGGTTTGGCAGACGAGGTCGTCTTCACCCCGTAACTTCATTTGCTTTGACCGTTTTAGTTTGACTCAAATGTCCAAATCACATTAACTAAATAATGCAGCACATGAAATGCATTATTCACAGGTTAATTTAACACAGACAGTTTGTTGTTCTACCTGGAAACAAATTGAGTTTTTTGGGTTTTGTTTTTTTTTTTTGTATACTTTGATAGATGAGTCATGAATAATTTTGTGCTGTTTGAAAATTCATTTTTAGAACCTGATTTTCTGGACAGTCTAATGGAGCAATTTGGGGCTCTTTGTTCAATCAGCCGTCTTTGTAACCACAGGCCTTTTTCTCTACCAGTATGTATCAAACTTCCTTTTAGGAGGCATCCCCGCTGGGCTGACGACACTCTAACATAAATACCCCCTCTCGCGGAGCACTTTTCATCCCTCCAACTGACCTTCTCCCTCCCTGTGTCCTTTCTGTCTCTGTCTCTCTCTGATTTCTTTCATACTTTGCGTCTCTTCATGTCTCTCTCCCTCTCGTGCCGCGTCCTCTTTACCCCCTTTGACTCGGGTCTTTTGGTGTCTCACCTCCGTTTTTCTTGGCGTGAAGCTCCCCTCCGTCGCTTCTCATCTTTAACAAGTCCTCACACCTGTTATCCTTGTTCACACTTGCCTCTCACCACTTTTCATTTTTGCCTTAAATTATTCATGAGCCCGGATAAATGCAGTACCACCAGACCCTCGGCTGATAAAAGAACCCACCCCGTCCACACTGAATACACAACAAGACGGAATTATAGCAAAATTCTCTAATAACCTTCAGAATTTGAAAGTGAAAGTGAAATGGATATTTGTTTCATTAAAATGTCTAAATATGCGACTGCGTCTCCAAAAGCAGCAAGCATGAACCACGGAGATGGGGGGGATGTGGGGAGGGGGCTCTGGTTGAGGAGGTCTTGACACAAAGGTCATTGGTTCAAGTCCCGGAGCTAAACCCCAGCTCCTGGGGCCCTGTGGAAACTCAAAGTCAAGGCTTCCACCACAGGCAGCATATTCCACATTTTCGTTGAAGATCCTCTTTTAGGTTGAACTTTGGGCTCTTTTATTGCCCCTGAGGTGTCGATTCCCGTCCCCACAATCCGTCATTATTTCTCTTAAATAAAAAAGTTAAAGCGTTGCCGTGACTTTGTGTAAAAGAAAAAAAAAAAAAACATGGGAAGATAAATGATCTACAGACTGCATCAGCCTCTGCTGGGGCTTCAACACGGACTCACGCGATAAAATTGTCATTTTTATTGTGCCTCATCCCGACTATTGATATTTTAATGCAGTAGAACATAATTGTTTTCATGTGGTCTAATTTTACAGCCCGAGTGAAGCCGGCGTTGTCAGTCGACGCGTGATTTAAAAGCAGCAAAAATGTGGGGGGGAAAAAAATGGATGGTTTTTGATACAAAACGCTGCAACGCTGCAAGGCCATCAGGATCCGGGTGAGATTTATGCAGCCAGTGTAATGAACAACAGACAGATTTCTGACAGCGAAGAAAAATGAGGCGCCATTAAGCAAAACGGGTCCCCGCGACTACTCAGACGCGAGACGTCCCTTTGAGCGCGCGCGTGCGTCTTGAGTAAAGTTTATGTTGCACTTCTCATTTGCATCGCATTATCAGAGGAGAGTGCTGTGATGAAAGGCTTTGATATCGAGCGCACGCCAGGGGAGGCGGCGCAAAGTTCACGCGAACGTTCAAAAAAATACGGTGGCAGGAGTAATGGCAGAAGTGGGGAGTCTCCCTTGTTTAATCCTTTAATTTGAATTGTCTGAAGGCCTAAATATGCAGAATATTGAGCGAGTAAATATAAAACATCAAAACTTTCAGAATGTTCAATGAGAGGGAAAAATAAATGAATAAAAGGGAGACGCGCGACATGGCGCTCTGTATCAAGAGTGGTTTAATTGTGTATTCAACATTAAACTCAGCCGTACAAACGTGGTAGATTTTTTGAGTTGACAATTTGATTTGGGTAAATGTCAGCTCTTTGGCATTTCATGAAGATTGATTAATTGACAGGATATTCTAAGTCTAAATCAATATAATGAAACGTCATTTAGCCCATCTCCCAGTTGAAGCGCCTCGATATTTTATAATGCCTCCAATCATTATGTTGATATGATATAATTAAAGGTCATCAGTCTGAAGAACCAATTCATTAATTTGCAGCTGCTAGCACGTCTATAAACGCAGATTCAGGCCATCATTTACCTTTAAGACTGCGAGAGGAAGAGAATTTCAACACGATTCAGAGATGCTCAACACCCCCCCCCCCCAACCTCCAGGCAGCAAACATCTTTTCCTGCTCAGCACACATCTCTGGATCTCAGCAGGAGGCCGAGATTGCTGACCGCCACAGCCTGGACGATTACCTCGGCGCCGCTTTTCCCCCAAAAAAAAAAAAAAAAAAAAAAATCTTCCTGTGATTCGCAAAATATTTTGCTTCCTCCATTACCCATGACTTTCAAAGTTGTGCTCTTACTACCTGCAGTGCCTGACGGTCGCCACGAGCACATCTCACCCTTTTTTGTTGGGGGGGGGGGGCTTGTGTTGGCTGGCATACACACACACACACACACACACACACACACAGAGGAAGAGAGAGAATATAGGCAAGTGTAGATTGTACAGAATCATTCGTTTGCCCTTGTGCGTTATTGTGTTCTGCTGCCCCCTGCTGCCCGCAGGAGGAACTGCGCGGAGTTCAGAGCTCGGTTCTGGAGATGGAGGCCTTAACAGTTGAGGACTGGTCAGATTTGTTCTCATTTACTGGGACTTGTGGTCTGAGGCAATCAGCAGGAAGTAAGCGTGCTTTCACCCAAGTACAAGAAAAAAAAAAAAGCCCATTGTTAAAATGATTTAACATCTGCAGCATACGGGGGGAAATTAGTGAAAAACAAAGGAGGTTGTGTTTTTTTTTTTCCTCTACAGTACTTTCACCTTAAGTAAACTTAATGAAAATCAAGATACATCACAGAGCATTAACACGATGTTTAATCACAAGAATCGTGCGCATAATATGCATTTTAATGTGTGGCTGGAGTACATCGTTATGCGGTTGGACATCTCACAACAGGTCTCAGGAAACACCCGTGAAAAGTTGTTCTCAAATTGACAACAGACGCCCCTGAACGCGTCCGCTTAATGAGGCCTCAGCGACGCCCTCGTCACTTGTTTAACTTTTAAACGCGCGGCAGATGCTCGGGGTGGGGGTGGGGGGGCACTTCTGTGATTAAGCGCCGTGATGACTCGTCTGTTCGGCTGATGGATGGGCGAACGTGCGCAAACGTAATGCGAAAACACGAATCCAGTCAGTCGCCAGACGCCGCCGCCCCCCCCCCCCAACCCGGAGCCAGCCCGCTGGAAGAACACCAGCGCGTCTCGCACATCTGATCATCACAGTCAAGGTAATCACCCGGCTCGGCTTTGAGTCGGGATTCTGGCGACGCGTCAGGCTACAAACAATCGGAAAAGGGCTGCCCACTTCCAGGGCAATGGCTTTAACAGTGGAAAACACATTTCTGGGAGTTGAACTAAAGCAGCTTTGGAGGGCCTTCCGCTATTAAACCCATTTGTTCTCGGGGCGCGTCGCTCTACATAGCCGTATCGGTGCATTAAATCAAGACTACAGCAAATTATTTTCCCTTTATTACACAACTGGCAGAAGTATAAAACTCATTATTCCTTCCTGATAATTTCTTTTTTTGTGCCCCCCCCCCCTTCCAAATTCAGCACAATCGCGTTTGGTGATTAAATCTGAATAACAGTTCAGGCAGCTACACAGAAACTCTTATTTTGGGGAAAAACCGAGGGGCGCGGACCAGTCGATGGGGAGCAATCAGCGAGCAGTCGGCGCACGAGACTGTGACCACGAAGTGCATCCATACAAATTCCCTCATCCAGCTTTTTGTCAGATTCAGCTGTACTTTGCCTGCCAACTTGAATTGCAGCACTGAAACCCCAATTACTGCCAAGACACAGGTCCAGCGAATAATAAAAGGTATAAAAGTTTATTTATTTCCAGAAAGGTCAACACATTCATAAATACCGAGCAGCTCAGAGTGGAGATTAGGTTTAAAAAGCCAAAGCTAGTACACTGGTAAGGGACTAGGGGTCGGACGAGTTCGAGGCGACTCCTATGGATGCGACTTTCTAGGCACATGATGGAATGGTGGGAAGAGAAATTACAGTGTTACGGAAGCAAGCAGCGACAGGGTGATTTCACAACCACGATGTGATCTTTGGAGACAGTTTAGGGTACCGCCATGCCGCACAGAGCGAGAATGAGCCGAGACAGCGGGAAAGATCAAAACTTCAGGTTGTGGCAGTTCTAATGGAGTACCCAGAGAGATTCAGAAAGGTGGGACAGATACAAGTCAAAGACAGCGTGAGTTAATTTAGAGTTAAACAGCACCTGTTCAACACGTCGTCTTACCCCCCCCACCGTTCGAGTGATGGATGATTGTGTTGTCCAGTGTTCTTTTGCTCAACAGCCATTCTTCATAAACACAACAGTCTTTGTCACGGTCCAACGTGATCAGCCTAAGAAACGACTTCCGCGCGCCCCTTCGGTTCCCGACAGCCGCGGCGATGGCGACTAGAACCGATCCGTGATGGACAAGTGACTCTTTTTTTCCGCTTATGATTTTGGGGTGGTCAGAGGACGCCGGAAAAGCAAGATATGTGGCTCTGGAAAGGCAAGAGAAGGGTCAGAGTAAGCAAGGAGCCTAGATTGAGGTTTAATGCAACACATTTACTGAGTGTAATATCTTTACGCAAGACATGCCCCCCCCCTCCCCTCATGGTGGGAAGCATAAAAGATTCCTTATCTCATCTTGACCTGAATCTTAACCATTGAGATTCATGTCAACAAGACAGACTG
>CAJVRN010000219.1:1515000-1520000 GCA_911728415.1 Lagocephalus sceleratus | reverse complement strand
TGTCAGGAGACCTGCCCGGAGGCTGGTGAGGGTCCCATTCCTTCTAATCTGGACCTCAACATGGAGAGTCAGCCTCCCGTCATCCATGACATCGTTACAACTTCCCCGAGTGACAATGAGCAATTGGAAGCTACGCCCTTCGTGACCCACATCAGTATGGGGGTTCCGCTCGACATTCCCACTTCAGCGCTCCCACCAGCTGAGCCCAAGGAGCGCGGCGTCTTCCCCGTCACGTCCGAGGGTCCGATCGCAGCGGACCCGCCGTCTGACACTCACCCATCCCCCGCTGGAGCCGCGGAGGAGAGCCCCGTTGTTACCGCTGAGTCTGGGGTCGGCATCACCACCGAGACACCCGCGGCCGGTGAGCCTCCACCCGCGCATGCTGAAGCTGATATCATAGTTTCCCCAGAGAGATCAGAGCCATCAGACACCGCGGATGACCCCCCTGCGCCAGAGACTGTCGGCTCAGAGGAGACGGAGGAGGACGCGACGAGCGATAAGGAAGAAGCGGAGCGATCTGAGCTTCAGGATGAGATAGACGAAGACGAGGAGGAAGACGACGAAGGTAGGGGATCAATCCAGGCTTTCTTTAACCCCCTCAGACCTGGAGTCCACACATGTGGACATTAGATTTTGGATCACTTATCATATAAAAGCTAATTCTTCTTAGTGTGGGGCCAAATGTCCACATACATGGACCCATAAACATTATATTATTACACATTTAGATTGTTTGTCCCTGCATGTGGACATAATGTCCCCCAAAAACCACTTGTTTCAAAATATTATTAAAATATGATATCCTTGTCTTTATACTTATCAGGTCCAATCATCCTAACTAGTGAAGATCATTTAAGAAGGCGTATCAGAAAAGAGCTCAGGTCTTAAGAGGTTAAATGTGTGAATAGCATGTGGGATGAGACGGAGGGAGAACCAGCAAATGCCGCCGGCGCTCAGCTCGGCGACATGAAGCAATCTCATCAACGAGCAATCTCTCGATATCAGACCAGAATGCTCGCTGTGTCTGAAGACGGTCGCGTCCGCCGTCACCGGTTGTGATGCTCCGCCGTGCCGGCGAGACCTCTCGCCAGACCTCCCCACTTCACTTTGCTGCAGCCTGAACGGAAGCCAAAACGAGCAGCAACATTCTCCTAAATCGAAAGTCAAACAAGCGTGGCAGATATCGAGGGGGGGGGGCTTCGCCTGGTTCTCGGCGCAGTCCGCTCGGATGACGTTGGCGGCGGAGCGTGTTGCATCATGATCTCCAGTAAGGTCCGGAAAAACCTGCTTTGACTCCTGGAAGAAGGGAAACAAAACACCTCCAGATACAACAGAGAAATTTGTGAGCTCATTGTCGCTGCATTGTGTACATAAAAATCAACCTTTAATGGGAAGGCAGCGTTTGGTCACATTACCATTGACTAATTGTCACAGCGTGAGCGGGCCTTTCGCAGGCCCCCGGGGCCTTAAAGGCACCGCAGCACCGGTTAGCCTGCGCGCAGTCGGAGCTCGGGCTTAAACAAACAGGAAGGGGGGGGCGGTGTCTTCATAGATATTTGTAATCGGCACGCTCGTTGACGTTTGGAGAAAATATGGGCTTTTGCAGGAGACGTGCTGAACGCGCGGCTCCACCAGCTGGAGAGCGATTTATCATTGTGACAAAATGGGGGGGGGGACCAAAAAAAACCAACCACACTGTGAAGTGGAAGACACTCCCATGCATGAAATTACTGTTATTGTGAAGCGCTGGCAAAGTATTGTCTGCTCACACACTGTATTCTGCAGACTGCTGCTTGGTCATTTTTTTATTGAAGTGTACACTTAAGTTTGAGGACCTGGCGCGAGCCACTGGTAAATATTTTGACTTGCTGTAGAAAGAAGTCAGAAGGATTTGTCCGCGCGACTCTTTGGATGTTTAATTAAAGCTCTCCCCCTCCCCTCCTTCAGAGGCCATCGGTGGATTTGAAGACGGACTGAGGAGGAGGAATATCCCGCCCTTTGAAGAGGCGAAGCAACGAAGATCAGACGAGGAGGAGGAGGAGGAGGAGGGGGAGGAAGTGGAGTTCAAGCTGGCTGAGAAGAAGAAAGAGGAAAAGTCCTGGTTCTCTTTGAACAAGTGCATTGTGGGAGCTGTGGTCCTGCTCTTCTTGGGTTCCCTCTTCTTCTCTGGTACGCCCCCACCCCCTCACATAACTCAGCCTGTCAGCTTGCCTTTGCTTTTTATGTTCATGGCAGCAGAATCCGGTTTCATAAAGACAATCAGGACACATGTGCCACACATATCAGACCAAGCTCGTCTTCCTGAAGCCTGTTGCACATTTTATCAGCAGACTTCAGATTGAAAGTCCAAATTTCGCGTATTTCCAGATTACAAGAGCGCGTCTGTTTGCAGTCGTCGGCGAAGCGCAGCTACTTGTAGTCCCCGTTGACCGAGCTCTACTTTGCCAACAGGTCTCCTCTCTGACCCGGACGCCGGTAGGTCGGACGCTCCGGATAAGACCCACGCCGGGTGCTTCCGCGCTTGCTGGCCTCCGTAGCGTAGCGCGCTCACCTGGGCCGACGCGCACACACGCAGCGGCGGCGCTAAACGGAATGCCGTGCTGAGAACTAACCCGTCACGTGGCGGCACGCGCGCGAGTGTGTGTGTGTGCGCGCGTGTGTGTGTGGAATTTGAAAAATGCCCGCTAAACACAGGTCGAGCGCGGCGTCCGGGCAGCGCCTGAGTTTGGGGAATGCGGCGTTGCGGTGTTGTAAGACGCGTGTCAATGAACGCGGGCTGCTGTTGGACCGGCCTCAACCAGATGTTGTTTCTGCTCCGACAGGCGATTTCGAGGACTCCGAGCTGAGCGACGGGGAACAAAGCGAGGTGTGTGCTCTCACGATTCCTCAGCGTCGCTTCAAGCGCGCGTGCGTGCGCTCAAACACCCGTGTTAAAGAAAGGCCCGGGATCGGTCAACACTGGAGACGGGAGCGCTTTAGGCTCACGGTGTCGTCCATATTCCCCCCGTCCAGGACTGGCTCGCCGGCGATCCTCAGGATATGAAGATGCTCCTGGAGAAGCTCACGCAGGAAAACCAACAAATCGCTCAACTGGAGTCCCAGCTGCAGGTCGGATCAACAGTTTCATCCCTCTCGTCGCGTCTTCGGGGGTTTTGTCTCGCCGCAAATGAAGACTTCCTTTTTTTTCTTCTTTCTTCCGTTCAGTCCCAAAAAGAGCAACTCGACTTGGCGCTGAAGGCGGTCGCGATGAGCGGGGACGAGGAGGGCCGGGCCGATCTGGAGAAGGAGAACTCCGACTTGAGGAGGGAGCTGTCGTTCCTGCCGGAGCTGAAGACGGAACTGGAGAGCCTGAGAGCCCGCGTGACCGAACTCAGCCAGCTCATAGGTGAGAGGAAGTGGGTTATCTCTCCTCCCAGCTTCCCCTGTGGAAGGCGCAGGAAGTCCGAGTGACTCCAGTTGCTGCTGGTTCGCGGTTTTAAAGCACGTTTGTGTCGTGGGTTTCCTGGCAGACGACCAGCAAGCGCCCCCGTCCACGCCGAGCCCCGCTCCGCCCGCCGAAGAGGGCGAGGGAGCTGAACCGGAGAGGGGCGAGGACGAGCGCAGCGAAGGGAGGCTAAAAGATGAGCTGAAGAGACAGAAGGTCCTCCTGGACGAGAGCCGGAAGAGGCTGGAAGGCATGATCAAAGACGGGAAGGACAGGAAGCGAGTGAGGGAGCACCTGGAAGACATCCAGAAGGAGCTCGCCCGGAAAGTGGAGAAGTGGTCGGCGAAGAAGCAGCGGGAGCCCAAAGGCAAGGGCTCCAAGGGCAAAGGCCGCGAGCAGGAGAGCTGGAAGAGAGAGGAGAAGAAAAGGCGGAAAGACGGGAAGCGCGGCAAGGAGGAGGAGGAGGAGGAGAAGAAGAAGAAGCAGGAGCACAAGTCTCAGAGGGAGAACTCGCACAAAGAGGCGTGGAGGAAGCACCAGGACGAGTGGGAGAGGAAGAAGGGGGAGCGCAGGAAAGACCGCGAGGACAGGAGGAAGGAGAAGCCCTGGCACAGCGGCTCTGGGAAGAGCCCCCACCCCCACCCCCACCCCCACCACCACCACAAACGCCACGCCCAGAGCGACTTCTGGAGGGACCAGGAGCAGAAGCTCCGGCGCAACGTCCGCCCGCTGGGCTGCGGCTCGGCGGAAGACTGCGCCGCGAGGGAAGGCCTCTACCCGGTGGAGCTGCCCGAGTTCGAGGAGCTCCTGGAGGGCTACCTGAGCAAGCTGGAGGGCTCCGCCCCCGAGGCCAAGGACAGGCTCCGCCGGCTGACGGCCGACTTCTTCCAGGGCGGCGTCTTCGTCCACGACAGGGTGCTCTTCGCCGACTTCGCCGAGGACGTGGCGGACGTCCTGGAGGACATGGTGGACGTCCTGGAGGACGGCGGGAGGAAGAACGACGAGTCCCTGGAGGAGGAGATGGAGGAGTTTGAGAGGGAAGCCCTGTGGAAGTTCGCCGCCACGCCTTGAACGGACGAGCGGGAGGGAGAGGAGCCGCGTCCGACACGAGAACGCAGCACGAAAAAATAAACAAATAAATAGCGAGACCTTTCTCGCCGACCCCCCCCCCCCGTAATTGTGGTAGCTTCTGCCCCAGAGTGCTGGCGCCTCTCGTAAAAGCGTCCCCGAGCCTCTCGTTATATAAGCTAGACTTGTACGTGTCGTGTTGGACTTAGTTTTCCTCACCTACCTCCGTCTTGTGTCCCCCCCGATGAAGAGCCCCCCGCCCCCGCTGATGCCCCCGTGGACGTCCCTCTGGGGTTTTTTGCTTCTTTTTTTTTCTCCTCCTCAGAATGCAGCGCAAGTTGCCCTTCATCCAGATGTTCACACACACACACACACATATACACACAAGGACGATTGTATTGGAAAATGTTGTTATTTTTGTAAGTCTCAAAGGTTAAATTTCATCTTGGGGGGGGGGGGGGACAAAGGCCCATTGTTTCCAGGTACCAGTTGCCTCACGTTTGTGTGT